>VZRQ01009102.1:2402605-2445207 GCA_013397975.1 Machaerirhynchus nigripectus | reverse complement strand
CTGACTAGAATCTAAAATCTTGTGACTTTGTTTTGATTTTCTTCTTAAATATGTCATCACAGAGGCGTTACCAGCCTCTCTCATTGGCCCAGTTCTGGCCAGCAGCATGTCCGTCTTCAGAGCCATCAGCAATTGGCTCTGCCGGACATGGTGGGAAGCTTCCAGCAGCTTCTCACAAGAGACGTCTTTGCAGCCCCCCGCTACCCAAAACCAGGCCATGCCAAACCAATACAGGTGAAGAGTTATTCCATATAAAGTGGAACTCTTCCAGGAGAAGGACTTTTATTTTCACTCCTTTTGGAGACGAAAGATGACCTTCAAGCTCTGCACCAAATCAAAGGCTGGATTTGAAGCTCCCCTTACACAAGGACCTAACTTGGCCTAGGTGAAAAAAAAAACACAAAATAATTCCTGGCCAATTCTGAGATAAACTAGGAAAACTCTAATCTCCCTCAGTAGTGATGGCTCGGCTAGCTTAGTAAAAGTCTCAGCAATATTACCCTCTTTCTAGGTATGTTTCTGGCATAAATCTGAGAAGGCTTGTCATTTTAGAAGAAACGAGCCACAACAGAAATTCCATTCACAGATTAACTTCCCTGTTACAAAACTTTTTTTGCTGTGTTTGTCACACGAGGAAAATAGTAATAATAACAATAACAATAATAATAGCAACAATAGTAATAACAATAACAACTCTAAGGACTGGTAGAAGTTGCATTTTAGTGCTTCCAGCAGCTGTTATAGGAAGCAAGATAGTCAGAAAGGGAAACATATTATCAAAAATAACATTAACAGCTTTTGCTGGACTGCTCTTGTCCAGATGCCACAGAGCTAAATGACACTTGCTAGATATTAGAAAGGGACTAAAACTGAAGTTGTTGAATTTTCAAGGCAGTCAGCACAGCATTTGCTTTACAGCAATTTTGGCATAATAATTATCTAAACACAGGTAAAAAACTCCATAACCAGTAATCAGAGCTTAGATTGCATTAAGTTTATGGCACTAGAAAAATATCTTATCAGGGGTTTGTTCAGAACATAGAGAACTTCTGTCAGAACAGATGGTCAGAGATAGTAAAAGCTACACAAGGAGATTATAAAACAACAATGCTTCTGCTTTTAATGGACTTTAAACTCCTGGCTTCTGCAGATGCCACCTTTCTTCTGTACTGCAAAATCTACCAATTTACAGTCTATCCTTTATAATGTAAGCAATTCCACAATGTCCAGTAACACTGCTCAAAATGGCAAAGCCTTTGAAAGAAACTTACAAGTGTGACTGCCTTGTGTAGCTGACTTTTAGTTATGATAAAGTAGCACTTACAGCTGCCACTGCAATTCAAAATGTCTACACATAATGTGATTACAGTCTTTGCAGAAAAAGAAGAGGAATGCAAAAAAAAAAAATCAGGAAAAAAAAAAAAGATCCCAGTCTGACCTGCTACTGGAGGTGCCAAACTATGAGCTGAGACTCATTCTCTCTCAACTAGTTAAGGGGCAAAGGTCTGGCAGCTCGGAACAAGAGACAGCCACAGTAGATAATCATTGATGTCAAACAAGCAACGGTGGCATTGCTGTGGTCTTATAGTAGAAAGTCTACATGCAGCCTATATAGCCCAAAGCTCAATTATTAATCAATCTCCTACAGATTTCAAAAGCAATATTAAAAACATTGCAAGTTCTGAACCTTAGTGAGACAAATAAAGTCACTGGCAGAATGGAAACTGGACAAGTTCTGTTCTCATGCAATGCCTTCCTCCATGATCACCTTTCCTCTTTAAAGATGGTCATTAATAATTTAAGTGAAGAAAATATGTTAATACAACAAAGATATGTTATCAGCAAAATTTTTAGACAAAAGGTATATATGTAAGAAATTTTTCATAGACTTTGCTCCAAAAAGATTACACTAGCCATCCAATGGGAAAATATCCATACATTACTCATCCATTTATATGTAGCACATCATTTGTATGTATTACAACATATATTTTGGAAAGATGCCCAGTCTTCATGCCAGTTATTCAGGAATCTACCACAGAGCACCACAGAGGACCTAGTGACTGATAACACTTCTGTTCCACACAAAGGTTTCTGCTGTAAGATTTTGGTTATAAACCTTAAAAGTACCAGAGAGCCACTTTGTCCTATCACCTGTACATAAATATTTTTGAGATAGGTAGGTCAAGCTGTCACGTTCCACTGTGGGGAACTGCAAGTTGTTTTTAAAAATGGATGGTTGGGAATGGAAGGAAGACAAATGAGGCAAACCTTGTACCTGAGAATCGTTTATTGATAAGAAAAGGAGAGGGAAAAGGAGTTGCCTGATTGAAAGAGGGCTCGAAGAGACAGGAAACAAGAAAGGAAAATGGAAAAAGGACAGGGGGAGAGGAGAGAGAGGGGACAGAGACGGAAAGAGGGAGTTAACCACCAGGGATTCAGGACAGTGCTCAGGCAGCAGAGAGGTGTGTGCATGCTGCCTGTCTGTGGCCAGGCTGGGTGGTAGTGAGCCTGTGCGGCTCCTGGAGGGGCGCGGCTCCACGGGCGCGGCTCATGCGACGACGGCTCCGGACACGTGGTGGATGGGCACTCGGGCGGGAGGACCAGGACCCTGGACAGGGTCATGGCAACCAGTTGGATCGGGGTGACAGGGCGGGCAGTGACTGCTGGATCGGCGTGGCAGAATTGGATGCAGGCAAGGACACGGGGCGAAGTGGCAAGGCAGCGGTCAGGAGCACAGGAAGGCAGGACAGGCACGAGGGCGAGCCAGCAAGGGCAGGAGAGCCAGGCTGGCTGGGGCCAGAGCAAAAGAGGGGACAAGCAGGAACAGCAAAGAGCAGCGAGCCCCAGCAAGCAGCAGCAGCGAGCTCTGACGGAGTTAGTTTCTATTNGGCGCGGCTCCACGGGCGCGGCTCATGCGACGACGGCTCCGGACACGTGGTGGATGGGCACTCGGGCGGGAGGACCAGGACCCTGGACAGGGTCATGGCAACCAGTTGGATCGGGGTGACAGGGCGGGCAGTGACGGCTGGATCGGCGTGGCAGAATTGGATGCAGGCAAGGACACGGGGCGAAGTGGCAAGGCAGCGGTCAGGAGCACAGGAAGGCAGGACAGGCACGAGGGCGAGCCAGCAAGGGCAGGAGAGCCAGGCTGGCTGGGGCCAGAGCAAAAGAGGGGACAAGCAGGAACAGCAAAGAGCAGCGAGCCCCAGCAAGCAGCAGCAGCGAGCTCTGACGGAGGTAGTTTCTATTCCCCCTGGCTCCTCCCCACGTCCGCCTGCCAGCAGGGATCCATTGGTCCGGTTCAACCTTCCTGAGCCGTCCACTGGTGGTGAGCTCTTCACAACCTTGTTGGAGAAGCCCCTCCACAGTGTCTCCTACTGACTGCCTCATGGGAGGTATTGCCAGGTGAAGTCCTCCCAGAGACAAGGCTTCTTCTAGTTGTCTCCTGCACGTGGCACATGTGCACCCCTCCTCCACATGCCTCTGACAACCATTGTTGAGGCATAACAAAACTGACTTGGCTCCTCACACAAGCTCTTTCTCTTTGTAAGGACTTTCTCCACACTCCATATGATCTTTAGATGTTTTCAGATTGTAGCCAGGCTGAATAGGGCTCCTTTCACCTAACGTATAGTTACCTAAAAAGTAGGATCTTACTCACATCACCTCAATGTTCAGCATCAGAAATTCACCTCACCACTAGACAGCAGGTGTGAATCACCCAGTCGAGATGCTGCTCTATCCAGTGACTGCAGGAGGAGCCTAGGCAACAAATTTTGAGTAGACATCAAATGTTTTGATCAAGACAGAGCCTGTCCTTTAAGTGGTAAGAGTAATCCAGTGGCAACTAAAATGTACCCTGGTAGCTCATCTCCCAGCCCTGCCCAGTGGAGCAGACATTATTTCCCACAGAGATCATGGCTGGCCCTCATTTCCTAATGGCTTGTTCTGGCAGGAACACTTGCACCCAGCCTTAGATAAAAGACTGAAGCTGACAGAGAAGAAAAAGCTGCAAAAGCCAGACTGCTCACATAGCATTTGTGAGGCAGCAAAGTTAATTGCTGTGTAATTACCACCCAAGTAAATTGTTTAATGTGGTAAACTGGGACCAGGGTTGTTACTTCTGCTGCAAGCAGTGGCTCATGATGCCATCTGCAAACCATCAACAGATCACATAGCGAATTTGCTGCAGATGTAAAGCAAACCCTTGACATCTCCAAGCATGTTGTTAAAAACCCCCATCAAGCGAATACTAACATTTCTGTTGTTTCAGATGTCACTGTGGCTATTTACACAGGGCTCAATGGTGCCGCACTTGTTCGTGTTGATGAGGGAAGAATATGGTTAGTTAAGAGAAGAGCAGGTTGGCAATGGGTTCTGAGGTTAGAAAAAAAAAATAAAAGGGGTATAAAACACACATCAGCGTTCAACCATGATTGGAAATCCAGCTATGTCATGTGGAGAAGGGAGCGATGAGGGGGAAAGGAATGTGGTCTGTCATGAAAGCGGCTTTCTGGCAATTTACTGTGGGATCTTGAGCTGTTCCTGTAAACAGTAGGCAATTGCTGGATCAGCTACTGACTCCTTCTGGGGGCAATGTGCTCAGTGCTCAACGCCAGCGGGTGAGAGTGCCAGCTCACTCCTAACCACACCAGGCACCAGTGCTCGAATCTGTAAAGCTGAGCTAATGCACTGAAAACAGAGTGAAATCCAAGTGCATGGAGATTTGATGCAAACTGGTTGTAGACCTGCAGCATCTTTTGCAGGGCATTGTCAGGTGAGCCAGGGCTCCCTGGGAATCAAAAGGTTTGAGTACAGACTGCTGCTGTCAGCATCGTGGGACTTGCACTACACATAGGTAGAACCTTTATATCTTATTTTACCAGTATTATTTCATTACCTGCTATCTCCAGTTCAAAAGGTCATTGTAAAAAAATAAATAATACAGTGACATTTTGAATCTGTGCTTTAAAACACTGACCTATTTCCTGTTGCTGCACTTCTTGTCCTCACACCACATATCACTTGTCGTTTATCGATTTGTTTTAAAGTTTTTCTATATTTTCTAATTTTTTTTTCTTAATGAGAACAATTCAGAAAAAGATAAAGGATCCAGGTACCACCAAATCTCTTTATATTTGAGTTCCTTGGTGCCTGAGGTGCCTTTGAAAATGTCTCCCATGATCCACAGTGACCCAGACACTCAGCAAATCTCATTCAAAGCAGAAAATTGAGCCCTATAAAAGGCTGTTCTTCCCACTGAAGGGTATCCAGGATTATCAGGACACATTACTTCATGAGAGAGAAATGTTTCCCAGCTTCACTGATTGTCACACTTTGAGTCATCTCTCATGTCAGCGGCTGGAGCCTGGTTTTACTTCTTTGGTTGCTTTGCACAGAGTTGTAGAGAGCATGAATGAAAAAGAAGACAACCTGCAAAGCAACTTTATTTTGTTTTGGTTTAAACTCAGGTAAAAGCACTGCCCTAATACCACTTCTATGTATCTGATGTGTCTGCTGAGCGGCTTAGAGAATATATATTTGTGCAAAATTTGGAAGCTTCTCAAGTTTATGTGCTTGACTCTTATGTACTAAAAACAGGCAGGTACAAGTATATACACCATTATTGACACACACACTTTTTGAAAAAACAACATACATTTTCTTCTAGAAAATTGCCCACAGGAACCTTTTGGTCTTATAAAAAGTGAGACTCATTTTGGCTTAACTGAAGCTAAATTCTTCCTCAGGTGAATATACACATTGGGATGAAGTGAAAAACTTGTTTATATTTTGGGGAAGAAATGCAGCTTCTGGATTTTGAAGCTGCTTGCTTCCTTTCCTGGAACAGTTGGTTTGGAGCAAGAACTTGTGTGCATAAAGCTGCACCATTTTGTACCACGAGAGATTGAACCACAGCTATCTTCAACCCAGGGGAATTTAAAAATTTGAATTGGAGCAGAAATCTTGTAATGAAGTAAATTGCCATCATTCAGCTGATTACAGCAGTTGAAGAGCTATCGTCACAGATTTGAAGGATATCTGCAGACTGAGAAATGTTGCACAGTTAAAACACTACCCTCAGTCCTCAGGTTGGTATGTTTAATTTTCATGTACAGCATAGAGTGGCAGTATTTAACACCTGCTAATAACAACTAAGCCATGCATCTTCTTTCTATTTTTTCCTGGTATTTCCAATTGGAAAGATATTTTTATTGGAAAAGTAATTTGTAATGTACAACAACGCACAGCAGATTTTGCTGGTGTATCATGGAAGCAAAGCAGTGTCTAGAAAAGAAACTGTAATAGAGATGGAGCTGTTGCTACTCAGTGACATCTTCCATTGCAGAGGATTTCAGGAATGAATTTTTTAGAATTTTTTGCACTGGGTAAGGACTAACACTGGGCACACTTGAATCGTGAGAGATCCACTGCAAAGGCCCAAAACATTTGCTTCCATTTATGACTGGCTTGATCAGTAGCAGGATATGGTATTTTGATATCAGTTTTGTAATGCCAAAGCATCAAACTCTGTCTTTTATGTTTTTAGGATTCTCTCCCAATAGGTTGAAGAGATGGTGCAGGAATCCAGCACACAAAACACCTTTGTTGGCCCGGCACAGCTGTCCCTGTCCCCGTGGCAGTTTAGGACTGGAGCAAATACAGTGATCACACAGCTGTAGGAAGTCAGCTTGGAAAAAGCCCCAACTCTTACTGCTCTTAAGATTTAATCCGATTCTTAACAATCATAATTTGGCAATTATGTATTTTGATGGAAGCTGGTTTAATAAAATTATTTTCAGTGGAAAAATGTGTTACATAGCAAATCTTCCTTCAGTTGAAAGTTGCACAAGAGAAGGCACTCATAGCAAGGAGGTGGGCAGATGATTATTTCACAGCAGAAAACTCTTTAACTTTAATGTGAAAATAAAGAATGCTTTGTTATTATTTCTAAATCAACTATTCTGCAGCATTTTATTCTGCCACTGATAGTTGGTCTTTTTACACTGAGTGAAGACCCAAATGAAATACAGATATTCCACACTTCCATGTAAATCCTATTTTCTGACTAGGTCTAAATACAACTACTGAAATAAACAAATTCAAATGTGGATTTTCAATTTCTTTTTTTAATATTGAAAATATATTAGCTTTTCCTAGGGTGTAAATCAATAAATGGTGTAAATAAAGCTTGCAGTAATTATTTGAAGGAAAAACAGAGGACCACAAGAATGAATAAAGACAGATTGTTTATGGCATCCTCATTTTCTTTTTAAGAAATGAGGAAGAATAAACCCTTCACAGATGAAAGCCAGTTTTGCATTTTCCTCACAGATACTTTTTCACCTTTTTTTAGAGTTCACAAATCAAGGCAAGGGCATGTTCTCTTGTTCTCATGCTCCCAGTAGGCAAAGCATATAGTTTTACTGCAAGGGGAAAAGGGCAACAAAGTTGACCTGCAAATCTCTTACTTGAGCCTTAGTAATTTTAGACAGGTGCCCTTTGCTTAGCAATACTTTTTTCTTGAAAGACTGTATCTTAGCACAAAGGAGAAAAAATAATTGTAGACATGTGGCCTTTAGAAAGCCAGTGGATTGCAAATTAATTTTACTGGAGGCTGTAACAATTACAAGACTTGAGAGTGCCATCTGGATATTCACCTGAACCTCCCCACAGAGTCCACTTCTCTGTCCAGGTTTCTGTAGCAATTTGTTGAGGAAATGCTGTAGATCTCAACATGTCCTAAAACCAAAATATTTTGGTGCTCTCAGTGTTAAGGATAACCAAGATCTGTGTCTGCGTGTTGCTGTTCAAAGCCTTTCAGAGTCAGGTGCTGCGTACATGGAAATTCACCTTTCGCTCTGCAGCTGCCATTTCTTTCTGTTAGTAGAAGTCTCTGCTGAGATTAAGGATGCTGCCAGCTCAGAATGAACATTCCTGCTCTCCAAGGGGCTTGAAATGTCTTTAATTAATTTTTTTTTTTTTTCAGATTGAGGAGTGCAAGAATGCTGTCCAAATGACAGCACCTGTCTGGGAAATTAAATCTCTTTTACAGAGGGATAAAAATCTCCTAGGGGGAGTTCTATCAGCAAAGATGAGGATAAGAGTTCTAATTCTGCTCAAAGAGTGGGATACTGGAAGTAGTTACAATCAATAACCTGGAAGAAGCCAGTTCAGATCTGTCATCTGCCCAGGAATCACAAGAGCACCAAATTCTTGCATTCTGAGTGCTTTAATCCACATGGGCACAGAAGCTACATCCCATTTTTTGCACACAGAACACCAGGGAATCAAGGGTCATTTTCCATATTAAATGTGGATTTGTTTTCAAAAACATGAAGCATTTTGTGTGGTGGAAAGATTTCCAGCCCAATTCCACAAATTAAAGAAAACAAACAAAATGTAAGAAAATAAAATTAAATAATGGATTTATTTAAGACAGGACAAGAGAAGACAAGACAAGACACTCTTTTTCTGGGAAAGAAAGGAAATCCAGTGACCAATACTACAACTGAGCAGACTCCAGTGTCATTAGCACGCTTAGACTCTAACTTATACCATCAATAATTCAGTGTCTCCCAAGTTTGAAGTCTTCCTGTTCTGTAGTCTTATGTTTGGACCCAGGACCCATGGACAGCACTAAACCCCACTCCAGAAACTCCTTTTCTGTCCTCAGCAGGGTGTGTGACTGCAGAGTTCATCAAGCTCCTGGCAGAGCAGTAATCAGGTTGTGGTACCTTGTGAGGCAACTGCATGAAGCTCTCTGAGTTGGGGCTCTTCAAACCTGGCCTGGGTTTCACAAGACTCAGGTCTGGTGTAGTTTCCTGAGAACCTCACATATATTGTTTCCTAAACTGCCCGTATGAAACATTTTAAACCCAAAGCAGGTGATTTAAGAGGTATTAACATGTCATTATTTCTTCTCATTAAAACCCCTTTGCAGTGTTTTTCCCAGTTATGTCACTCTTAACTTTCTGTGCTTTTTAAATGTTTGGGTTCTTGTCATTTCTGCACTGCTTTAGCTTCTTAAACTATCTGCTTTTGAAGTGCCTTTTTTTTTCCTAGTAAATCAACCCAAAATTTATATAATGATTAAACAATAATTCACTGAAGAAGATAGTAGTGGCATTTTGACTCAAATGTGAGTTTATTTTCCATAATAAAATATGTCAATATTTATCCTTATTTAAAGCATAATTTTCTCATATAATGGAGCCAATATTAAGGGAATTATCTATCTTAGAAATATATAAGATGCCATTTTTCATTGTCTTGAGACTGCAAAGTTAAGAAATACTGTATCTGCTGCTATATGAGCACAGCTCTTGAGACAGCTTCGATAGGGAGACATGAGGTTTTTCCATTAATCATTCTTTTACTGCTACTCAGTTTCAGTCATTAACTTGTGGTGCCCAGAAGGCTTATAGCACTGAAAATTTGACTGCTGCCAGTGTAAAATCACCAATAAGAGGCTGGGCTTTTTAAAAGATCTGTAGCAGTTTGTAGATGTTTTTAACAGCAGAAACCAGAAGGTAAATAACTCTTAAAGGTTTTGAAATTTGTGAAACTAGTTATAAATTGTCAATATGAATATTGATAAAATTATTACAGTACCTTTTAAGAAGATGCTCACATTCAAAACTGGCTGCTTTTCAACAGAAATAAAAGCAGCACTGGCCTTGAATCAAAACCCTACATCTATGAGGCTTGAAATAATGAGAGATTAAAAATGCAGCTCTCAGTCTCGATCTTTGCTCTGTTCTAAATTTTGGGTTAACTTTGGCTGACAAATTGAAACTTACATTTAGAGCTTGGCTATCGAGGGAAGGAAAAGGACATAGCCCTGATAATGTCATTGTTCATACTTCTCAGCACATCAGGACAGACACATAATTTTGTACAACTCTCTTTCTGAATACTGAGTTGACCTTTTTTCATAGGAAAAGGTAATCCTTGAATTCAAAAACTGTATTTTTCCTCATGTATTTAATCTCATTAAATTGTTTGTGCATAACTATCAATGAGTTGGTACTAATCTGAATACCTAGATAACCATTATCAGCTGCATCAGAGAAATCCATCATTTTTTTCATTTGCTGCCTGGCTAACGTACAACTGATAATGACAGTGCCCTTATCTGAGGTGAAATCCAGCTCTAATGAGTGGTGGGCAATATTTAGGTGATATAAAAATGCTGATAACACTTTTATCTCTGAAGAGCTTTTCAGGAAAGGGTAGTGGTTGAATATTATTCCCATGCATGGGACTGGTCCTCCTTCTCCATGAAGTACAGAATAGCTTACATGAACCTCATACATAAGCCTGAATTTCAGTGGTTGTGAACTCTGAAACACAACCTCAATAAAAGCACAAATAGCTCCAGATGTCTTGAAATAAATCTAGATTCTCCTGCTCCTGGCTACTGTTTCAAATGGGCCAGCTTGTTGGCAGGGCCAAAAGTGTATGGTGAATTTGATTTTAAGGTGAATGTTCTCCCTTGTTAACCTCATTATTTTGTCTGGAGACCTTCCTGCTGATGGCTGTCTAGGGTAGAGATTGCATTTCAGTCTGGTTTGAAGTGGAGACCTCAAATGGCTGTCCCAGGAAATATGGAGCAAGAAACCTTTTACAGACAGAGACATGACAAAAGGCAGCTTAACTTTTACTACATCAAACATCTGTCTGTTTTACCAGTGTCCATTGTAGTTTTAAGGTCCTTAATGAATTCATTTGTTGCATTTATATGTGATCACTTTGGAATTCTAATTTTTTTCTAGGCAGAATCAGTGTGACTTTGGAAGTGGGTACCAGTCCCATAACAAATGGACACACCAGCTTCCACTAGGTTCCAATTTGTCTTTCCTTCGACGGGTCCACCCCTGTCTACCACAGCATTCAATACTCTCAGCGTCATCTTTTAATGGGGAAAAACGTCTCTATTTGTCACTCAGTTTACCTGAAGATGTGACTGCTAAGGTTTATTGCTTATCTTCCTTGGAGTCTGGACTACATGCTCAGCAAAAGTGATGGTTTCAAAAGTGCACAAAAGAGTGCAATTTTTGGAGGTGGATGAATTTATACTACTCCTATAGGTGCTCCCACAGCTGGAAGA
Organism: Machaerirhynchus nigripectus; assembly: GCA_013397975.1. Classification (NCBI taxonomy): domain Eukaryota; kingdom Metazoa; phylum Chordata; class Aves; order Passeriformes; family Dicruridae; genus Machaerirhynchus; species Machaerirhynchus nigripectus. Next base: position 2,434,091 of record VZRQ01009102.1, on the reverse strand, counting down.
AATGTCTCTGTAACATTGCTGCAAAAGCAGCAGATGGTATTCACTTTTCCTCACTGGGGCAGAAAGCTTCTCAGTCCTGTTCACAGCTACACTGGTGCATTTAAGAAGATACACACAGAAGACACAACCAGACACAAGAATGCGAGTGTCCGATACTTCAGCCTGACTGCCAGATGTGGCACATCTGCAGTACCTGAGGGAGGTCTGATCACAGCACAAGCTTTACATTCGCCCTTGCAGACACACACAGCTCCTAAAGTGCAGATTTGCTGAGGTTTTAGAAAGAAAATCTCCTTTCAGCCCCAAGTGGCATGGTATATGCCAGGTGTCACATGCAGGAGGGGAAGCTGTGATGGCTGTTTGGCACTGACCTTTAGAGCCAGGCAAAGGGGACCCTGAGTGACAGCTCTGCTTCTCCCAGCATCTAAATTGAACGTGAGGAGCAGCACAAGAGAGCAGCAGACCCCAGTGATGCCACTCCAATCACCTCACGTTTTTGTGGTCTTGCTCTATTAATGACAGTGAGAGGATGTGGGGGATCAGGGGAGGTTGCACAGATTTCATCCTAAGCCCCAGATGTGGAATGTGGACGATGCACACTGGGCACACATGTCCACTGTAGAGCTGCAGCAATGCAGGTCTCCTGAAGACAGCAACCTGTCCTCTTCCTGGTTCTGTGGTTCCCTCCATGAAAATCTATGAACATTTTCCTTTCTCACTTCTTCAGCAATGCTGCAGGATGGACCCCCCTTAATTAACTAATCTTACTTCTGAAGCTCTAAATTTTAAACCTTTTTTTCCATCCTGGTGACAAGCACAGGTAGTGCCATGATAATCATGGGTAAGGTGTTATCATTATTCCAAATACATTATTAGCAGCACATACAGTATATAAATAGTGCAAAATTATTATTTGCACACATAAAGCTACACCAGACCAAAGAATGGAAAGATCAATCCAGGGTCATGGGAAGAGGGATGTGACATCCCTGGGAGGAAGGCAGATTTTCACAAGTGGGAAATGGGATCCAGGATAGACACACAGTTCTTATTTTGGCAGCACCGTCTGGAGGAACTGACAGCACTCAGGACAGCACTGCCTCTGCAGACTGTATCCTCTTCCCTTCAATATAAAACAAAAAGCAGTGGCCTCAGGTCCACTTAGACCTTGACTTCAGGTGGAAGAAGTATCATCTTGCCTGGGAATATCAGGCAGAAAATTTCTTGGGCAGTCATTTCACTTAAAAAGCTTCCTTGTAAGACAAAAACCAAGTGAAATCAGTTTAGAGGACACAGCCAGTTCAATATATCAAGTGAGGTGAAGAAAGCAAAGGTTTAAGAAAGGTGTTAAAGCCCTTCTTATCTTTTTTCTCCCGCCATGCAGTGGGTGATGTCTCACTTTGGTTGTTCTGTTATCAGCAGGATGGTTCAGCTCAAATGAAGAGTTGTCAGATCTGACCTGGAAATCAGGCACACGGCTGGAAAAAGCATTGTCATGCTGGAAAACTGTCTCAGAGAGGCACTGCCTCAGTGACCAAGCTGTAGGGAGCATTAGACAAGAGAACCGGTCTGTATAAAGGAAAACAGGGTTCAAAGAAAATCAATCCTCAACCCTTTCCATTTTAAAATGACCTGTTAATCAAATTCCAGGAGAAATGTGGCATGTTGAGCTGGTCAGGGAAACTTCACCACTGAAAGCGGGTAATTTTGACATTGGGTAGCAAAGACAGTTTTTCTTCTTTCTCCTCTTATCAGCTAAACACATTATTTTTCAGCATTTGGGTTGAAAATGATAGTTCCTTGTTTAATAGAAGAAGGTGGGCAAAAGAAGGGTGAAAGATATCAGACCAGGTAACTGCCCTTTGTGGATTCTGCCACTGGAGAGGGACCTAAAGCCTAACACTGCTGGGGACAATCTGAGTTCATTAGACAGAGGTGTTGTGACTTACCCATTTTATTTGGATAGAGACCTCTGAGAGTCCTGAACTGGTTTCACTTGATCTGAACAATTCTGCTATTTATTGTTTCTGTTACCCTCAACTGCAGATCCAGACCCTCTGATAAATAAGGCACCATAGCCTTACAGTAAACCCTCCCTGGCTGTGGGTTAGCACTGGGCACACTTGCTTGGTTAGGAGTGAGGAAGCTGCCACTGTATGTGGATGGGTCTGTGCAGAGGTTCAGCCCTTTGGTTTGTGGGTGGTGTTGAGGCACCAGAGTTCACAGATCTGCTTCCAGTGGGGTACCATGGCTTTAAATGCAGTGTGATGTGTGACTGCTATCATCACTGACTTCTCTTGCCAGCAGAGTTTAAACAGTTATCCACAATAACAGATAGAAATAATTACATACAGAACATGGTGAGGATAACTCATATTTGTTGAGCCTGAGGGATCTGGTTATCTCTGAGGTGAGGGCAGTGGAGGCCAGCTGAATGTCCCAGTTTGCCACCCAGCAAGACACAAAAACAGTAACTGGGCAGGAAGGGGAGTCCCCGCTTTAGACAGAGAAAACACAGCACTGAGTAGGTGGTATCCTGCCCCAAAATGAGGCAAGGGTTTCCTGATCCCACCTCTTAAATAGTCAGGGGAACAGAGGCTGTGATTGCTCACAGGAACAAGACACCTACTTGTGTTGGGCTCTAGCCTCTCTGCATGCGGCAGTATTGCTCTGAGTGCTCACAGCCACCCACTCGGGGACAGCCCAGGGCTCCCTCCCACAGCCCTGCGCTGCACCAGCACTCTGCTGGCCCTCTGGCCTCCCACCATTAACCCAAGCAAAACCTTGGTAAATATCTTTTGGCACACAGCTTTGCAGACAAGCAAATCTGAGCACATTTGTAAAGTAATTAACTTCCTTACAAATTGCTTGGATTTGCTTCTCTAATCATAAAAAGCCACACAATACAAATAGCACTGGCTTTCTCATTACAGAAATGACCCTGTTGCTATCCACAGTTGTCATTCTGCTAGGCTAGGCTATAAAAATTAGAATTTAGAGTCATAATCATCATTCTTCATCCACCCCTCTCAAAAGTAAATTTCTTGGGACAGATCCCAGGGTGCAGGGGGACTGCTGTAAAACTGAAGCAATGTCATTGTATTCAAAGAGGAGAGAGACCAGAAATGTCTCTGCTGGCTTCGCAAACAGTTGACCTTTCTTTACTAATAGCTGACACAGACCAATAGTTTATCGTCAGGCTTGACTGTTAGTTACTGCAGAAATCCAGCAAAGGGAGTCTCCAGCTTGAAAGAATCAATAAAAAAACCCAGGTAAAGCAATGGCTTGCCAAAGGAAAAATATAGTGTGTGTGACTTGATTAAATGCAATTGCAAATAACTATCCAGTGAAAAGGAAATTATGAAAAATAAAAACTAGATTTTCAACCTTTCTTCTGATTGCCTTTCATAAGGGTTTTTATTATAAGACTTCATTTAAGAATCTTATCTTTCTAGTAAATGGTTGAAGTAAAGACTCAAAGTTTTGCACATATGTGCTAGTTGCCTAGTAAAAAGCAGATTTAATAGAATGTGATCTCCATGTGATTGCTGGTGGGTCAACTTTTGCCATGCTTATTTCAGAGGAATACAGCTTATCTGCTTTCATTGAGCCTTGAATTACATTAAGCCAATAAAACCTTTGGTTCTTCTTCACACAGACTTTAAAGAAAGGATCCTGCTTGTGTTCTGCTCCTTGTACTTTACTTCAACTTCAAACCCATGCTCTGTCTGTCAAAAAAATTATCTTTAGTATGAAAAGACAGTGCAACATGTATGATTTAAATTGCATGACCATGGCAGAATAGTGTTCTTAAATTGAATTTTACACTCTGAGCTGTACTCAGCACGGGGTCATTTCCAGTTTGCAACATGTCAGAAATACACTGTTGAAACTGTTGTGTTACTAACCACACACAGCTTTTCAAAACCTTGGTTTTCTTGCTTCCGAGTTTGGGGAATAGTGCTATGGAGTCCAGGCCTCCCGAATCCTACAGCTGGAGCCAGGATTCTCTCCTCTCTGCAATTCCACCAAGCTTTATTTAAACTCCACCTAAGAGACCGAGATCTGAAAAGCAATGAGTTCTGGAGAATTTCATGGTGATCAGAGGGATAGAGGAGTGCTATTGGACAGATAAATAAAAGAGTGAATAATCCACATATTAGTTACCCTATACTTTGCAGAATAGTGCCACTGGGTCTCAGCCAGTACAGGCAGAGTTCAAGAGAATAACTTAACATTTCAAAGAGTGTGAACCAGTTGTAAAAGTAGAAAGGCTACTAAACATTACTACTGGATATAGGATACCCATAAATTTATAGATTAAATCAATAAAAACCTTTAAAAATCAACTAGAACGTTGTCACCAGATGTTCAGGCAAACAGGCATAAAAACAGCAGAACAAAGATTTTCAGAATGCTATCAAGGGTTTATTTTATCAAAGTTGTTATGTGTAAAAATACATGCACTTACTAAAAACAGTAAGTGAAAGGTGAGGCACCATGTATACACCAAGATTTAAGCAAACACCTCCTGTGTTTACTGATACAGTTCTAGAGCAAATTGTTCCAGTGAGGAAGCAGCCAGTGTTTCAGGTCTGTATTCAGCCTTGAGTCTAATCTCTTTTCCACCTCAAAGGGAGAGTGAGATAAAAATGGTAGATAGGAAATGGCTTTGGTTTATGTACAATGTCACCCTATTTAATGTCACTTAGTTCTGGTAAAGCCATCTGGTGATGGAATGGTGCCAAAGGATCTGAAGAAAAATAGGTGGCCAAACCTCCTCTCACACCTCTGGAGATGTTCAGATCGCAGTGTTAACTGGATTTCATCTGAACTTTAAAGAAATAATCATAGATAATGAAAAGAATTGAATTGTTATCCCTTGCAATCAAGCCTGCCAGATTTACCATTTGCGCACGCACGTACTTAACTATGATAAGAGTCCTTTTGAAATATACTGATTGTAGCCTCTGAGAGCTAAATCTCAGTGCCCGGCACTGTAATTAACTCAAGATTTATTCATTTATCAAGACTCCTGAAACAAGCATGTCTAATTGCCTTTCTTTATTAATAAATTCAAGAATGTTTAACATTTTACTGCCACTTAAACAAGAGTTCTAATAAGATATTGTATCAATTAATGTTCCTATTAAAAGTCAACTGGTATTTTTACAATAGCAGCAGAACTCCTTGTTACACATTAAACACCATGAAGCAATCATAAGGTTGTGGGTTTGTTTGGAAAGGTGCATTACAATGATACGCTGCCAAGATTTTAACAAGCGTCTCCCACAAGACATTCCTTCCTTAAGAGGATAGTAAAAGGCTCTTAGTTTTGGACTTGCCCAGAAAAGGAGAATGAAGGAACAGGAATTCCACTAGTGTATTTGTCCTTTAAAAGCAATATGCTTTTCCAAAGCCCTCAGGATGTGAATGCACTACACTGCACTGCCTTTGTTTGGTTCTTGAAATGTGTTGGTCTTACAGTGTTCATTTAGTTTTTTGTTTGGGTTTGTTTTGGGGTTCTTTTTGAGGGGTTCATCAATTTGAACCAATCTGAGATTAGTATACATCCCCACCTCTCTGGTATGTGCTCAGGGAATTCCTCACCTCTGGGAGTGTGATGCAGTCCACATCTGGGTGAAGGCTGGTGCTGAAATGCCTTCGTCAGAAGTGGCAACTCCTTCCTTGCTGGACAGAGCAGGACTTGAGAGCTCACTTGCACTAAAGCAGTCCTGTTTGGGAACTATGAATAATGGCCCAAAGGCACATACAGAGCTGACCAGAATGGCTTTTTAGCAAGGCATAACACTATTTTGAAACCAAATTTTTCTAGAGGTGGACTGGTCTTCATCTAACTTCTATTAGGATGCTTTCTTTCAAAGCTTTAAGGCCTGGTGATGATTTGGGTATAATTAAATAGTTGACTACAGTGTTAGTTGAAACAATGGCCTGTGATGTGAGCAACACACCACAAATGCTCTGCATTGTTTTACAGTGGCAATTTTCAGGACATCTTCAAAGAAACCAGACTGAATGATGCCCAATGATTTAGCAATCACACTCAGTTTCTTACTTCAATATTGGCCTATAAACTCATGCTTTTACTTACTGAAAGAATTGCTATAAACTTTATATGTTAGATGCATTAAGCCAATTGAAGTATTTTCATTTCCTTTGTGAATCATAGAATCATAAATTTCCATAAACCATGGAACAGGGAAGAGCTGAACACAATAAACTGGGAAATTATTTGCTCACTCAGGCATAGTGGGTAGAGTATTCAAACACCGGGAGCTACGATTTTGGTGTCCACAAGCTTTTGCAGTTTTATTTACTGAAAAAGAAATCTATAACCCTGGAAGAGCCAGACCTTCTCTTTCCCTTTCTGGTTTCCAGGCAGCCTCAATTCACAAGGCAATAGCATAGACAAACTAGCAAATAACAAGGGAGGTAAGTCCTAAGAAGTTCTTACTCCCTAAAAAAAAAATTTGCAAGAATCCCACATATACAAATTCAGATTTTCACCTGGAAAATTTTAATTTTCTTCCCTGAAAATGCATATGAAATGCAGAATCTTTGCTGTTGCTCTTTCAGATATGTCCTAAATTCTTCAAAATTGGGCATATGCCTCAATTAATAAAAAAAAAAGGCAATTAATATCAAACTTTCAATGACTACTTAAAGAAATTTAGCTATCCCTTCCTCAATGAGGCATTCAAGAAGCCTCCTGTGTTTTAACATGCATGCAACTTTTATTCATACAAGTAACTTTTCTCTGTGAAAATGGAAAAATTTTCCAACAGACCTTTCCGAAGTTCATGTGTGAGTCAGCTCTAGGGTACTTTGCACCAAGGCCTTGAGCCGAGAGATTTCACCATCATAAACTTTTCCTCCTGGTATTGTGCAACACAGGGCACACCTCATCCTTCAGGCAGAAGGTTCATATACTGTGCTTCAGGTGGGCCAAGAAGAAGGCAGCATTCACAGTCAGGTATCCACCAGGGAAAATGCTCCTTGGAAGTGTGCAGTAAGTCACCTTGTCCATACACTTACATCTCCCTACATGCAGTACTCAACAGGAAGAGCTAGGGTGGCCCCAAGAGCAAAAGTGTCCATGAAAATGACTTGATGAAGAGGCAGTTAGATCCTGTAGAGATCTTTAGGGTTCACAGTTTGATCCTGTAGAATTCTTTAGGGTGCACTCGCCTACAATGTAGTTGGGCTTTGTGCCTCCATTTCTCTCTTGTGCCTCTCTATTGATAACACCAGCCCAAGAAGATAAACAGTCTCTTTGTCAGGAGGGTTTGGTGTGACCTGCTTGGGCAGGCTTCAGGACTCTGACACAACTCAGGTCCTTGGAGGGCATGTCCATCCTAAGGGACCAGGGCAGAGCAGGAAGGAAACAGTTAAACCAGTGCTGGATCAGAAACAGTGCACTCACACTCAGGCCATCTTCTCCTATGCTTATGTGCTTTCCTTGATAAATTAATCTGCTCCAGTGGATGTTATGCTAAACTGATGATTCCACCACATGAACCAGATCATGTACTGAACTGGGCCATGCAAATAGACTCAAGAGAAACAGAATACTTTTGTTTCTTTTGTGGTTGAGGAACATAAAGCCAAAGAGTTTCAATCTTCACACCAATGATCCTCTGGAACCCACAAGTCCTCCTTGCCACAGTGCCAGGTTTTATATTCAGGGAGCCATTTGCAGTGGGATTCTGTTACCCTTTCAAAACAAAGACTGCATAATTGTTGGAAACAAACTGCTTAGCTAGGAGGGAATGACTTGTGATATTTTAAAAGCCATTAAAGAATACTTAGCAATCCCATTATCATCTAATTATGACATGGTAACCAGTGGAAGGGACTGACTGCCTAAAATACTTTCTGCTTCTTCTATTTCTCTCTCTCTCTCTCTCTCTCTCTCTATCTATCTATCTCAGCTGGTCTAAGAAATTATTTTACCCCTCACTATTAAATGTGCTGCTCACATCCCTCATACCCATCTATAACACTCAATGCCTCAGTGCCATAAATGAGGCAACAGCAGTTCCCTGGGGATTTCTCTGAGGAATGAAGCAAAGTGCTCAATGCAATATCATCATGCTTCCCTAACTGACTCTATCACTGGTTTTAGACAGCTGTACAATGCTTATTTTTGGCTCTTTGTTTGTTTGTTTGCAGAATATTAAGGCAAAAGAAATAATGTTAGCAGCCAACAGCACTGAACAGGGTTTCAGATTATTTGGGTTTAGTTCCAGCAAGGTCACACCTGGGTCTCTGGAACCGAGGTTTAATCCCTCAAATCTCCATTGATAAGTAAGGGATAATAATTTCTCTGTCTGTCTGGGCTACTTGGATTAACACCCTGCAGGATATTAATTCTGAATTCTTCCCTGGCAAAGGCAGCTTCTGCATAAAGCCTGAATGTACAACTATAATACACATAATTAACACAAGTGCCTATTTTCCCCCCAGAAAGAGCCATTTAATTTAAAGTCATCATTGCAGTTTCACCTTCTTCAAACATCTTTTATTGACAACTAAAACAATTGAAAAGTAAACTTCATTACAACTAGTTTTGGCAGAAACATTTAAACGCAGCCATCAGTGAACAGGGGAAAAAGTGCAAGGAGGGTTTGAACCCTGTCTCTGCTACTTTTTTCAGTGTCTTTGGCTTCACTACCTTTAACATTGAGGTCTTAACATCTCCCTTCCCCATTTACCACTTTGGAGCACAGATATTTCAGAACACTGAAAGCATCTGACAAGCATCTCCCTGACAGCTAGTGGAGGTTTCAGAGCTAAGGTAAGCACCCAAGTTGTCAACACAGTGAAAGGGAAGAGGCTGTGGTCTGAGAAACCAACAGAGTGACAAGCTGCTGAGTCAGCCAGCAGCAGAAGGTAGAGGTTTACATTCTGTCTACAGGGCATTATCAACCTACTTCAAAGTTATTACAACTCTAAATCCTGTAAAAAATTAAAGGGTTTTTAAAGTGTTTGGAGTTTAGGGTAGGGATTTATCTGCTTTTGCCTTCTGTTACTACTCAAAGTTTCCTTGCAAACTCTGAGACTGGAATATTTAATGTGGGTATAAATGCAATTTCAGTTTGTCAGAGAAATCTGAAATTTCTAAAAAAAAATTTTAACATTTTGAGTTTTTAATATTAAAAAATGCTGAATCAAAAATGTTTTCCACTCCTCTGTGAATCCCTAAGCATTCTTTCTGCCCATGGCTCACGTGTAGACCCAAATCCACAAGACATTAGCAAGCACGGTATTTTAGTTTCAACCAACTGCACTCTTGCCACTTAGAGAGCAAAATAGGAAAGAGCTATTTGATGTCTCTCAGGCAAGAGCATTTAACTTGAGCCCATGGAAGGAGGTAGGTTTTACTTGCTCTTTCCAGTGTCCCTGTGATATGAAATCACTTCCTCTGACGATACCACAAACTGAATGTCCCCAGATAAGGGCAAACCTCAGAATTACAGGGAGCATCTCCAACCCTTCCCACTTGTTCTTTACGTAGCCATTTCTGAACCAGCAATATCGGAGCAGCTGGTTCAGAATATCAAGATCAGGACTAATTGTACTCTTTTTATGGCTGCCCAGCTCAGACACAGAATTATGTGGTCAGGAAAGCACCTGCTCACACACCAGTCTTGTGTATGGTGATGGCTCCTCCTCTGGGTGTCAGGTGGAAGAAGAGGAAGAGCTGATGCCAATGGCACTATTACTGTCTCGTAGGGGTTGGGATGGTCTGGAATCCAAAAGAAGTGAAAACATTCCACGGTCTTCCTAATATCAGAGTTCTGAGTGTCAGCCATTCCTCCCATTCCAAGAGTATTCTGGTAACTGGGAAGCTGCTCACACTAATGGAGGGGCATGGCTTAATAGCTGTATGATACATCACTATTAAAAAGCCCATGATGAGCAAACTTTGGAAGACACTGGAACCTATTGGAAGCATCATCGTGTCAGTAAACACTTTGGAATTAGTTTAATGTCATAAAAAAATGGTTAAATGTCACTAAGTTCCCAATGTTATTGCTTTGTAAGATTTATCAGAGGATCGTAGAATGGTTTGGGTTGGAAGGGACCTAAAGATCATCTGGTTCCAAGCGCCATGGACAGGGATACCTTGCACACCAGGTTTCTCAGAGCCCAATCCAACCTGTCCTTGAATACTTCCAAGGATTGAACATCCACTTCATCCAAATTTATGCCTCAGAAGTGTTTAGAAATACAAATAAGTGAACTGATGACTGTTAATGGATCCACCACAGCAAACAAGATGTGAGTCGGAGAACTGTGAGGAGCCCGAAGGCATCCAGGATGTCCATAGGGGGCTGACAGGTCTGATGCAGGACCTTCAGCAGACCATGATCAGCAGTGTACCCTGGGATGTGGGAAATGGTGCTAACTCTCCAACTGAGAAACAACTACGTGACAATAGACTTTCTTGTGTGAGGTGTTCTATACAGTGAGAAAGCATATCTTCCAAAACAGACTTATAATCAAAACAGCCACATGGGGGTTAAGGGGAAAGAAATTTTCATCCTGTTTTTAGGTTAATAGGCAGAAAGAGACAGTGATTCACTTAGAGCCCCTGAGGAAGTCTGTGGTTCATAGACCAGTTTCATTCTGGTGCATCTCAAAGACCACACTCCCATAGCCCCCATCTGTGTGTGCAGGCACACCATAGTAGGATGAACTGTCTGGAATAGGGATGCAGCCTTCCCCAACTATTCCCCAAATGCTGTATTAGGACTACAGAGTTACGAGGGCATGCACAAGACAGAGCCCCTTCTGGGTCATCCAAATTTTGCCAGAGAGAAGCTGTGTCAAGAAAGTAACTAGAGACGAAGGAAACAAAAATATTGCTTTGAGTCCTCCTGGATTCCCTCCAGGATCTGTGTTAAGCACTGCTGGCTGAACACAAGAATTTATTCTTCTCCTCCCTATTCTTCTGCTCAAAAAGTGATGCTCCCATGCTGCTTTTAGGACACTGCACATAACTGTATGTTGTTCCAGGAGTCAGAACGTTCTGACTCTGGCTGTAACACGGCCTCCCATCGGACAGCATCATTTCTGTGTGGTTAACATGGACACAGAAATGCTGTGCTGCCAGAGCCAAAGAGACACAACCAGATCATTAATTATTTCCATACCTTCAAAGACTTCAGAGAGAAGTAAATAGTCGTGGAAGCTCATGCCAGGACTCGGACCTCACAGAGCAGAAAACTCTTGGTTTCTTGGGAGCCCATCCCCTCAGAGCTCTCAAGCTCCTTTCATGGACATGGCAATTAGTGCCCTCCAGACAGGATGGACATTGATGGATCGTGTGTCCTCTGTGAGTGATTGTAAGGTCTTCCCTTCCCCCATACTCTTATGATTTAAGATCTTCCCTCTTCAATTTTACATTTCCTCTCCTGCTAGATATATTTTTTCAGCTTCACTTACATGGGTAAGGGTTTGTCCCAAAGCAGCCTCTCCTCCCCCAGTTTCCTCTTCCCCCTCCTTACTCATTGTGAATAAGACCTCTCTCTGTCTAATGCAGCAATCGCTGAAGAGCCTCAAGAGTACCCATTTCTTGTCCTCCCCCAGTTTTGATGCACTGATTATCCTCTTGTTGGATCAATAGCCCATCTGCTTTTAGAAGTTTTCTAGCATTCTGATGCTAAATTAAAACAGAGAGAATCAATCCTCAGTTAATTTACCCAGCCAAACAATTTATATCTCTCTTCTGATCTGCCATCATGTGAATAATACAATACTGACATACTGTGAGGCTTTCCCAGACAAAGTAAGCACTTTTATAATGCTAAATTATCCTCTTTATTAGTAACTCTCAAATGTGACAAACCAGGAGATTTATTGTATAATGTTGCATAGTCCTTGGTTGAACTTGTAAAAACTCACAGCTATTGTAATGGAGCAATTTGCTAATTAACAGTGGGTTTTGCTTGGTTTTTAATGGACTTTGGGGATACATTTTAGACTTAGATTAAGGTTAGTGCAAAAAAAAGAGTTCTCTTTAATTATTTCAAATTGAGTGTTATGCTAATAGTAAACAATTAGTTCTTTCCTGACTGAAAATTAATGTTCTATAAATAATTACAAAACCAAGCTGCTATGTGAGTCCCGAAAGGAGATGCCAGGCTTAGAAAAGATTCATTACTCTTTCTTGTGGGTTAACCACCATGGCCTCACTCTTAGTGAAAATTAGGCATGAGCCTTGGTGGCTTCCTAGGGTTTTTCTACCCTGGCTGAAAAAAAAAAAACCATAGATAAATAGATAGAGAGAGAGAGAGAGGGAGAGATAGAGGGAGATAACCTGCAGAGGGAATTTTTGATGGTGAAGGTGTATGGTGTTACAGTTTGCTGATTCTCAGATCACTTCTCAAATCAAAGCTTAATTAAAATATTAGCATCCATCCCAGCGGAGATTTCTGCCTTGTAGGAAATATATATCTACTTTATATTTGCTTTTGCATAGGGAAAATGGAGAATAGAAAACTGGGAACAGAGAAAGTTGAATTATAGCAGTTGATCCCAGTTTAGTTTAGTTTAAAAGGTAGGAGACTGATATACATCCTCTTACAGATCACCTAATTCTCTCATTGAACTCCTAGGAGCTAAGATGTTCCTTTCTATGATGCAAAACTTTGGTTATTCATTTTGAGTGATGTTGGCTTTTTCTCAGGACCCTAAGCTCTTCAGTGTCTTTACACGCCCTTATAGATGCCCTCTCCAGTGAGTAGAAACAGACTCCTCTCATGCCTAAATCAGTGAAAGGTGGGATCTCTAAACTCACAGAGCAAAGGATTTCTCATTAGCAAAGGCAAAGTTCATGTATGCACAGGAAGCAGAACAACTCCTCTGGACATCAGCATCACTTAAATACCTCAGGAGGGCAAAAACCTTGCTGCAGTCTGTCATGGCCCTGCATGCCCTGTCCCCAGCCCATCCATTCCTCTGCCAGAGCTGATGATGTGCACGCCGTGCCATGGTGTGGAGGAGCAATAAATGCAGCCAGGAACCAGGGCTCCCAGACTTTGCCTTCTCAGCAGATGCAGCACTACATCATGCACAGACTTTTGGTCAGTGGTGGAAGAAAAGCTGCCAGGAGGGTGGCAGCCCTGGGGAACAAGTACTTGATAGCACTGCTGGGGATTTCCCTCAATCCTGCTTCACTGAGCTGTACCTGCCTCTCACAGAGACCTTAATGCTGCTCCAAGACCAAGGGGATCTCTCCCCAAACCGCAGTTTTGCCATTTCCACTTCTGTACTTTGGATAACTACCTACTTGGCCTCCGTCTGAAGCCTGCTCAGCCATGTTCCGTGTCTTACATGGCACAGCAGAGCCAAAGAAATCAATAAAATTTGCAATAGGGTCTTGCCTCAGTTTCCTTCTCATTCCTGAGCATTTGCTTGGAGTCTGTCAAAGCCTGTGATAACCCTCTCCTTCCTCTGGGCTACTGCCTTATTCTGGCATGAGGGAAAAGACCAAAAATTCCTTAAAAAGATGCGACATTTTCTCCTTGTCATCTCCTCTATCTGTGCAGCCTCCATGCCTTGCTCAGACAAGGTGCTGTCCTCATCTCTTGCCCGTGTGTTAGCCAGCTAAAAATCTCCCCCCAGCTCCTACAATCCAGCACTTGAAGTGTCCAGAGACCTCTGCTAAAGAGATGATGAGTCTTAATGTCCAAGAAGTATCCAAACCATAACGACATCATGGGAGAGAAAACATAACAGCATTAGCTTAGAGTTTGATGAGTGTGTGTTTTCCTAATGTACCTCCCAGGCTTGTGTCAGTCCTGAGGTCTTCCTCTAAACCCGAGTCCTCAGGTGGGAGGGAGATGAATTCTGTCTGTTCTGTAAGTAAAATAAGATTTCAATTTGCTGTCAGAGCTTTAATTAAAACACTTATAGATCAACTTTACTGTGTCAAATTGTCTATGCCACTATTACTATAGGAAGATGAATGTTAGCTGTGAAAACAGGCAAAGTACGCTCCCCTAGACTAATGAGTAATTTCATAGCCATTGATTTTTGACTTTGAAAATTCTCCCACATGCTTCTGGGAATTGGAACTTGTTACAGGTGACCTCACAGCAGCTTTGGAAATTTTTAAAACCTTTTGTGAATGTAGAAAAAGAGTAATTTTGCCCATTCATGTTTTTCTGTGGCAAGAATTACATGTAAGCACTTCCATCCCAGGTTCTGAAACCCAGAATAATTGCTGAATGACTATATTTAACATATAATACATAAGCTACAGCTTTAATTCTATGAGACACTGATAAACAACCAGCATCCCCTTCTGTAAGAGTAAGGATATAATTCTGCAGTTAGTCTCAGTATCAGCTTTCTTTTCCCTAATTATGAAAATTCAGATTGTGTACCAGGATAAATTTAGTCATTGGGATGAATCTGTTTATGCCAGCGAGTTACATTAAGAGAGCACAAAATGGAAGTAACTATTACTGACTTGAAAACAGGTGTGTGATTTAGTATATAGCAGGCTATTTGAAATGGTTGCATAACTAAATGGGCAATTTTACTATTAAAATTAATCATTTAATCCAAATAAACATTATGAAGCTTTTGGTAAATTCTGAATGTTTAAAATCAGTCAGTGCAGCACCTGAGCACCTTGGAGTCCCTAAGAGATCATCTTTGGATCACTTCCCCATAGCAGCTACTTTAATAATGTCTGTCACTTCTCTGCTCTTTGCTTAGGCCAGTGCAGCAGGATGTCTACCCTCTCAACACTCCTTGAATATGGAGGCACGAGCAGGAGTGAAGAATAGGCTGTGCACAGGGTGTCAGAGACATGGACAGACACAACTTATTCGTGGTTTATGGATGTCTAAGGGCACTGTCCAATGCCACACAAGAAATGATGGCAGAGCACCAGATTTAACTGAGACCTGGTGCCAATCTTTGCCCAGCAGCTGAGCTCTGGGTTTGTGTAAGGACATGTCATACATGGTCCATCCCAGAAGCACTCCCTGGGGTCACTCAGGGAGGAAAGTTACAAGGAATTAAGAAAGTAAGGATCACCAGAGAGACAGAGAAAAGGGAATGTTTTCTAACCAGAAGAAAATGTACTTGGGCTGTCCACTGCTTTAGACTTGCACCACACATCAACACCATAATGATGGGACCACTTGAAAGTGCTGGCAATCAGGATGCACCTCCTGGCAGTCCCTGGGATGGCCCGTGGTAACATGTCAAGCAGAACAGGAACAGACTGTGGTAGTGTCAGCGTGTTCACATTGGCAGTGGTGGCAGAGGATGAGAGACACCAATCAGAGCAGATGACACACAAACGAGGTTCAGGGCAGCGGTCAGGGTGAGGGCTGCGGCTGCTCGGGGCAGCTGGACCTTGGTACAAAGCCTGCAAAGGCAGCTGCCCAATGCTCCAGCCACTCATACCACAAGACCTCATGCCACAATAATTGTGCCCTGACCACATTTACTCAAGGACCTGCCCCAGTAAATCTGGGCCTTATTGTAACTGCATTTATCTATGATATGAGTTAAACCCATTAAGAGAGAAAGACCACACCAGCATAGCGATGATCAAGAGTCTGTCCCAGCTGTCCCCAGGAAGGTGGGAAGGCAGCCTGATGGTTATGCAGCTGTCAAGCAATAATCCAGCGTTATCTGGGACCCACATTCAATTAAAGAAACCATGTATATGCACTAGACATGCAATTGCATTAATCTCATCCATTGGCTTTGTTTACATACTTAATATTAGTGGCAATTTTTTCCTTCTGCCATGGTGCTGTCAAAGACATCCTGTCCATCACTGCAAATGTGAGGACTTAATTCCAGCTACTGCATGCATGGCCTCAGGGCACTGAGGAGCAGAACAACAGTGTGGTTTGATTAACGGAGTTCCTGTCTCTGTCATCAGCTGAGCCCCTTGAACAAACACAGTCCAGCTGCTTCTTGTGCTGTTATGCATTTAGATTTGCCTTTATTATACAATAAATGAGAAATCAAGAGTAAACAAGAAGGTGAGGGGTTTATTGAGCTCCTTTACTGTGACTACTGCTTCTACTGGCATTTCCTTTGACTTTTGACCTTGCTTGATGCAAAGGCTCTGGTCTCCTTGCAGCTAAGCTGCGGCTTTCTCTGAAGTACACGGGCTGTAATGTGATACCTGTGGATATGGTACTGAGGGTAATGAGGATGTTTGTTGACTTTGGTTCTGCCCCCACCAATGTGTAGCTATGTCTGTAGGAAACCAGTGTTTTCTTGCTGATGAAGTGCCAAATATTGATGCATAAAATCAGCAGAGTTCCTGGTCTTCAGTGTTCCATGCTTCTTCATTACTAATTGAATAAAATTCAAGTCAGTGTGTTTGGCAAAGAACACATGAAAGTTCCATTTACAGTTCAGGAAACAAACATTTATAAATTGGTTATACAGTGAGGACAGTACTTGGCTTTGCCCTCTAATGGTAAATGCCCAAGGCATCATGGAATTATTCGGTCTTGCAAGAGTGAGGCCAGATGAAATATACTTGGCCAAATATCAGTCCCCTAGAAAAGACTGTAGTGCACCCTAAACTCTGCTAATGCTAGCAATCAGTTCTCCACTGACTACAAGGAGCTAGCCACACCTGATGGCTGACTTTTTACTTACAGTTCAGTGAGATGAATCCTCTTTTTGTATTCTGAGTAATTTTCAGTTCCATGGTTTCTTTTCATTGTTGAGTGATTTCATACCTTCACACATCTGGTGATCTTGCATGAAGCAGATGACTTCAGCAATTTCTAGTCCTCCATGTAGTGGTCCAAACATCCTCAGCCTCTCACTTTTTCAGGTCTGTGGATACAGACATAATTGATGTTGTTGATCTTTTCTGCTCATTTTCTTTTTCTCCTCTCTATCTCACTTCCTACATCATGCTAGTTCTAATGGCTGTCAGGCTTTTTTCCTAGAGGGCACTGATAGATTAAATCATTGGGAAGTTGTCATGGATGTGGGCTGTCAGGAATGGGACAAACTGGGTGTTCTGTGGACCTTCCTTACATCTGATTCCAAGGTCTGCACTGAATCTTCAACATAATCCTTCCAATCTGATACATATAGCATTTAGTGGCACTCATTAATTTCTACCCACTTTGAAGAGGATGCTGTGTAATGACAGGTATCAGACATAATAGAAGCAGTGAACTTTTATAACTCTGACAGCATGATCCAAGAAATTCAGGTCCTTCCTTTGAGGCACAGAACTAGAAGAAATGATTGTCATTTTCCTAATTGTACCTGGAAGCAAGCCTTACTGCAGGGAATTTAGACTGAAATCTTCCCCAGTATTGGATGTGGCAGCTCCAAAGGCACTGGAAACTGACAGTACACTTCAGAAGAAGTATGAGAACTACTGGAAGCTGCTAAAACTAGAGCACTGAGAATGGACAGTTTAGGAAATGAATTAGTTGGCAGATTATTTGTAATGTAACTTATAACAAGGTCAGATCAATGTTATTGCAGCACTGGGCTTGACTTTGCAAAAAGGGTTGATACTTGTAGGTCAAGTCAAAATTCTACTTTCCAAATGAAAAGTTCACTAAGACCAAAATAAATCCAATTAAAAATGAATACTGAAGTGCAAAAATGGGCTGCAAAGGTCAGCAAATGGCCCGGACAAAATTTACTTGGCAGAAAATGTGTCATTAATCACAACAAAATGCAAAGGGGTCCATTGCCAGAAGAATGTGGCTGTGCAGAGAACACGCACAGCTTGAAGCCATCAGATTCATGCTTTCTGCGTGTAGTTGGGCAGCACTCCAGTTAGTTCCTTGTAGTTGTTTACCTCTGAGCTAACCACCTAGATGTCCTTTATCACCAGTGGAGAGAAACAGGCTCTTCTGGGGAATAACTTATCCCACAGTGATGGAGACATCTAAAATACATCACAAGAACAATGTTCTGAAAAGTACTATTTCTCTCCATCGACTATGAAAAAGCCATGGGTGACTGGCTAGTATGCATGTGGTTCTACACCATGGATGTCTAAGCCAAAGCAAGATTAATCCAGCTTTTTTCATAAGACAGGGACATGTCTAGCCCCTGAAATGCACCAGTTATGGAATGAAAAGTTGCATAATCACCACTGCACTTAAGCACTGCAGAGCTTCTGAACTTGGCTGGCAGTGCAGGCATTGCAGTAATGTGACCACACTGTTTCAGGGACCTGTCTATTCCACATACACGCCAACTTACACAGCTCTTGGAGTCATCTTTAAAGAAAAAAACCACACTTTTGGGCTGGCAGCCTCAATCTAATAATTAATTACTTCATTTTTACACACAATGAGAGTCTTCTTAGATCCATATTTTCTCCACCTTTCCATAAGACTCTTCCACACAGGTGGCTACACTGCTATAGAGCAATTCCCATGGCCTTGGTAATCTGCTGGAGCCTGCTAGTGATGCAGCTGTTAGCCAAATAATTCTGGACTGAATTTTCACACACCAGTGAAAACTACTTGGGCAATCATGATATTAACAAGTTTACTAAAAAACCAGATTATTGCTTTTCTAGTTAAACAGCAAATCTGCTTTTTTTCTAAATTTTGCATTCAGAGTTTCAAAGGCTTGGCTTAGTACTAGACTGCAGCCAAGGGATTTAAATATGTGCCTGGGAAAGTGAACTTACTGGGATGAAGAAAGAATGATGTGATACACAGATGCATGAATATAAAATACACTCATACACAGTGTTACTGACCCTGCTAGCAGAAAACATTACCGATAGGTTCAACACAATTAATGAGGGGGTGGAGAGAGGGCTAAAGCCACATTTGATCCCATGTTTTTTGGGGAAAACACTGCTCAAGAGGAGTAGTTTGTGCTGATTTCGCCCAAGCCTCCCTCAAAAGACAAGCAATTGCCATCTCCACCACCTTATTGCTACATGAGCCTGCTCCTGTCATGGGTGCACTGAAAGCATGTGTGGACCAGGAGGCTTCTGCTGAGTAATGTGTTCTGTGAGAAAGGTTGGCAGAAAATGCAGTAAAAATGACCAGATCCAATCCAGAGAAAACCACAGAACTAAGCTTGCAAAGAGGGAGCAAATGCTGGTGCAGAAAGAAATTGTCAGAGGAGATACTGTATGTGACAGACACTACTCAAGCCATTGATTTTACGAATCTATTTTAGGAAATCTAACTTCTCCAATGGAAACTTGAACATTGCCTGTACAGGTGTGTCTAGGCTCCATCCAGGTGTGCCTGCAGCTGGCAGCTGTGCAGAGGCTTCAAAGGCGGGTACCTGAAACATTGTGAGCATCCTCAGTATCTATTACAGTATTACATATAATGTAATATCTATATATGTAATATTATATATTACAGTATCCCACCACCAAGGATCCCATCTCCGCTTGATATAAGCAGACTAAAACAAAGAGAAACCTCACACATCCTTGTTTTTTCCTTTTAAGCGAAACGAGCAGTAAGACCCTGAACTTTGGGTGAATTTGACAGCCAAAGACAGGCTCCTACACCACTGAAAGTAGTGACATCCTGGCAAAAGGGACAATCCCCTCTGAAAAGGATCTTGCTAGGAAAAACAGAGGTAATGTAGGAGAAAGAATAAAAACAGAAGAAAGAAATATTTTTTTCTTTTTCTTAACTAAGTGTCAGGATGTGGTTTAAATTTTGACCATTCTAATTTTAAATAATGCAACTGAAACAAAGTCACCCCACAAGACTATGTTTAAAAATGCACATTTTATCCCTTTGTCTTTTTATGATCGGTCTTTGAGATCTGGGTAATTCAACCCACACAGAACTCAATGTGTCAGCAGACACGTTTCACAGCCACTGTATGATGAGCCCAGTCATGATGAGAGATCAGTCAGTCACTCAATATTGTGGCAGGAGCATACCCTCCACAGTAGGCTGCAGGCATGGAGGATGGACACAAACAATTTACCTGTCCAAAAGAATCCAGATACCAGGGCGTCTCCTTCAGTCTGAGGGATTCTTCAACCTTTTGATAAGCAATTATTATATAACTCTCAAGCAGATTTAGTTTATCTAAACCTAAGTATCTGATGCCATTTGCGATGCCCTTGTGTATCTGAAGTAGACAGATGTGGTCACTCTGCTAAAGGTGACACATAAACTGCATGAAATCTGTGCCCTTCTCCAGCAGCCATAGGTCAGGGTGGGCAAGGCAGTGCATCTGAAATGTCACCAGACCATATATTTAGGCTAATGATTGATGTGGAATACAGATAACTCAAAACCTGTCCTAAGAAAGATTCTTCTCTGTCAGCAAAGTTGACTTTCCCCATCCTTCAGGAATCTTCTTTCATATGGAAGCATGCCTATGAAGATTTCCTGAGATTTCTATTCTGACCTTTCTTAGGCCATTCCCACCCATTTTGGCTCATGATTATTGTCTGTAAGCTGAAGAGTCATGAGTGGAAAGGTACAGGTACCTCTCTTGGTTTGACTGTCAGTGAGCTAAAGCACACCCTGGAGAAGGCCATTTCACTCTCTCTCTCTCTCTCTCTCTCTGTCTCCTATAACAGCTCTGCTGGTAAAATCTTTTAGTTTGGCTTCTGAATTAAATAAATAAAACTGTGTGGATGAGTCTGAATGTTGGAGCTTATTAGTCAAAATTTCCAGTGCCATGTGCACTAGAAATTCTCTCCTTTTTTAGTCCAGAATTAAGCCCAGAGTATTTCTAAGGTACATGTATCTAGAAAAAATATTATGTGAGACTGAATTTCTGCTTTTCTTCACAGGGACTCCTATGAGTACCTCCACCTATAAGGAATCAACAGTTGCCAGCTAGTCAATGGGGCTGAGTGAATGTTTCACGGTCTGTGTTGATGGCTGTGATTAATTGTGGAGGGTCAGCTCAAGCATACCCTGCAACTGGCTGAAGGTGGCACTAATGCAAATTGGTCAGCTGGGAAAAAACATCATTAATTCCACAGGACATGTCAGATAAACAGCCTATGGAGAGGTATGCATTTGCAAAGCATTGAAGGACCAACTTGTGTAGGGTTTATCCTGAGATAGCAGTAAAGGTAATCAATTTGGATTTAAAGATGTTTGCAGAGATACGATGGACCAGTTGAGATGAATGGTTAAGCCATGTACCTGCTAGCCTGCATTGTAAGACAGCCAGCAGTAACTGGCATCGTAAAGAGCAAGGTTTGTACTGTACACTCGGCCATCAGTGAAATTTCTACTCCACAGAAAACAACAGGGTTTCAGAAAAATAATATTGTCAGGTGGGATCAAAAGTTAAAAAACCCCCACCAAGTAATTAACAGGGAAAATGCCCTTATCCACCCATTCCCAGAGGTGATTGTATGTGGAGGTACTGGGCCTTTACAATTTCTAGAAAAGCTGATTTATGTGCAACTGTCCTGTTCACCTCTTCTTCTACCTCTGAGCCTCCAGTTCAGATGTAGGACAGGCTGCTTCCTTGGCAAGTATGAGTGAGAGCAAGTGAACATGTTACTGGACTCCCACATCAGTAGGTACTCACCATATTTTCAAGCTCCCAAAAAAAGCCTTAACATTTCAGTGCAAAATTTATGTTTTCCCTAATGTAAATTTTAGTTCTGCAAAACTAGGATATCCTAGTAGGAAAATTCCCAACCATCTGTAAATACAAAGGAAAATTTGGGGAAAGACAGTCTTAGGCTCTCTCCCTCTGACTTACGTCTTTTCCCTCTGCACCCGTACAATCTCTGGGACACAGGCATTGAGTCATGGCTGAAATTATTAAGTACATATCAATTAATAAAAAATAATAGTTTCCCATGAGTAATAAGAGCTCTAAGGCAGTGTGCTCATAATAATTTAATTACTGGTGGGGATCTCTGCTTAAATTGAGATCACTGATTGGCACTTTTCACACAGCTACATTTCTTTCACTAATATATTTTTCTTTACATACAGAGTAAGCCTGCTTTTTGGAGTCCTAAAAAATATTTAAAATACAAATCTTCTATAACTTGAAAACTAGATAACAATCGCCTGATAACTAAGCAAAATCTGTGATCCAAAACTCACATACAGTTGAGCAAGACCTTCATACAATCAAAGCTCTGATGCTGATGTGACTTTACATGCATTTTGTAAAGCAGCTGCTCACTGCCTGTTGTAACGCCTCAACAGGAGCACTCAAATGCATCATCATGAGCTCCAGACGTTCACACTCCTCAGTCCTTTCCTTTCCACCACAGCTCTGTATTAAATCTCCATAGGTCTGAATGTGACTACTTTGTAGCCTGAACACACTGAGAAGGTAGCACTTGTTAGCACAAGAAATTTTAATTTTGATTCTCCTATTAACTGATTGTTTTCAGACTAGATTACATGAAGCATAAGAAATCAAGCTCTGTAATAAAAGACCATTGGCTCTGCTGCTTGAAAATGGAGACACTTCCACTAATCATGTCATGAACAGAGAAGTCACTGGCTGTGTGCAGCTCTGAAACCCCTGTTATCCTGAGAACATGTCCCCATCCAGGAAAAAGCCTAGCACCTTTCTTTGGTACCAACATATCAACACAAAGGAAACTAGCAAATATTTCACTGGGGAGGGGAGCAATTTGTCAAGCTGACTCCATATAGTCTGGAAATTACTTGTTCTTTCTCTATCCTGAAAAGTGATGATTAAGAAAAGACAAATGGTGTTTCACTTGCCACAGGAAAATATTGCAGTGCTAGATAAGACAGCAAACACAGATTCTCAGCTGGATCTCCTCATCCCCCTCATCATACCAAAAATGAAAGAAGAAGGAGTTCCCTTCTGAAACCTCATATTCCTGCCTAGGTTTTTAATCAAGAGTATACATGAAAAATTATGTTTATCCAATTCTGATTTATATAATATATATTATATAAATACTATATTTACCTTCTTTCTTTATTTTCCAGAGGGCTTTTCTCACTTTTTTTTTTTTAATTTAACTCCACTAGAGGGGCTGAGAATTTATTTCTAAAAGCTTTCAAGGAGAAAGGAAGGAGGAAGTCTTACTAGTCATGTCAAAGGCTGTTCCGTTTCCTGCACAAAGAGGAAGTGTGAAATATTCTGAATTCCAAGAAATAGATAAAATGAAAATGTCACCTCATCTAACTAAAGACACCAAAAAAAGAGACATACCTCTTCCCTAACTCTGCCTGTAGTATGAGTTTCCATCTAAGCAGAGTGTCCAGGCTCTCTTTATGGGCAGTTTAGGGTGTGACACACTTTTAACCAATGTAGGTGACCACTTTAGGAAGTGCCCTAGATTCCCCGAACTCTGCTGACGACTCTCCACTGATTGTAAAGGTAGCCCAGGTGACTAGCTCAGATAAAGATTACTGCACTGTAGACAACCACTTTAAGCAGATAAATCCCTCCCTGGAAGCCCACACACTCCCCCAAAGCCCTGTGCTTCCAGGAAAAGGGGGATGGTTAAGACCTGAGCCAACAAACTTTCTTAATTATGTAGAACTTCAAATATTTGCATCTTGTGGGGCACATGATATTGAGACGCAACAGAGAGATGATTATTTGCGACTTTGCCACAGTGCTCTGAAAAAGTGCTGACCATGTTTTGGATCTGAATGTTTAGGGAATATGGGAATTGAGCAGAGAGGGGAGGTGGGGTTTGGGAATGGGGTGCATAGCTAGAGGGGTTAAGGAATCGTAGAATCATAGAGTATCCTGACTTGGAAGGGACCTACAAGGTTCAAAGCCCAACTCCTGGCACTCCAGGGCTGGATTATGGTTGGAAAAAAAGAGAATAGAAAACATTTGTCAGGAGATGGAAGCTGAAAAGGAGAAATGGAATTTGAAACAGGAGTATAGGTAAATCCATGGGGATGGGCTGTCAAGGGAAGAACAGGAGAACTTGCTGTCTGCAGAGAAACTGGGATCTATGACTCCTCGCTTGAGGCTCCTCTCACTGGCAAAATAAATGAATGAATGAATAAATAAATAAATAAATAAATAAAAGTTCAGGTTTATTCATGCTTCAATCATAACTGAAGCACCTAAGCACTACTGTGTAGCACTCCTGGAGGAGGAACTCCTGGAGATCCACAGCACCCAGCTGCAGGGGACAGACTGCACTTACCAATGTACGAGTGTATCAATGCCTGTTAATTCCTATTTCAACTCATGAGGAATTTGTGAAACTCATATATGTCCCCAGAGATCCCCCCTTCCCCTCCTCCTCCATTGCCACTGCTGGGATCTGTCTTCTTGGGTCTGGTTGATTCAAACCTAGAAACTGAAATTGTGCTGCAAATTGCAAATTGCAAAAGCTAGCAGCAATCACTGTGGCTGTTCCTCTCCCAAAATTAAGGAGAGTTTGCCATCTAGAGGGGAAGCAAAACAGAGCTGTGATCTGTGGTGGGAGCAGCTTTCGATTTGACTACAGTCAGTTCAGTGTTACAAATTGGGCAGCAGGACAACGACAGGCTCACACCACATAAGGAAAAGAGTTGTTTCTTTCTGAGTCTGGGACGAATAGTCATTTTCTTATCTAAATTGTGCAAGCTGAAACAGACAGTTTAATTAAGCTCAGCAGATCGATGACATTCACATTCAGCAGAGCAAAAACTTTGCCAGAGACTGTATTTTTTGAGCTAGTTTTCTCCACTAGGCATGCAGGCACAGCTGGGTTGATAACCAGCAGTGGGTAAATTTTTTTTTCCAGTGCAGTTGTATGTTGGCTGCAAATTTCTGCTGAACCTCAAAGCTTCATCCCATGAGAGAGGAAATCTTCCATTTTTATACCCAGATTACACCAAACATTACTTTCCTCCAGTTCAAACCTTTCCCCTGTATATTTTCTCCATGACAGATGTTAACATGTGTTCTCATGGTTTCTTTCTTTTCTCCTGTGAAAACTATGAGGGTTTTCCCCCTTTCCTTTATTTTCTTTTCCCTTCTGGTGTTTCTTGACTACATTAAGATGCTCTGTTCTTGCAAGCCCTGAGCTACGCTTCCATCCATACAATGACTCTGCAATTCACTCCACTTGAAAATATTCCTGTTTCCTGAGGGAGGAAGGACTAGCTGTCCCCCAAGGCTCCCTTCCACCAGCGATTTCTGCAATCCTCTGGAGAACAGACAGAGCTAGGAGCAGTCCCTGCTCCATACAACACACCATGAAACATCAGGGACCCCTGCTGAATGGAGCTCACGGGGCTGTGACTTGGGGAGGGTGGTTCAGTCAGGCTGCAAAGCACTGACAGACACCAAGCTGTTGAATAAATATCCCTTTTATAAACCACCTGCAAGTGGTTAGGAATGATGGCAAAGGCAAGCACAATGCAGAGACCTCCAAGCATTTCGTGACTTTGAATGCTTGTTGGAGTCCACATCAGGCACTTTGTCACCAGTATGTAGGAGAGGCAGGTGTGCACACCAGCAGAAAACCAGGTTTCCCTGCAGGTTTCAGCTGCTTTCCTACTTATTAATCTGAATTTTTCTTCTGGTGATTTTGTCACCTTGTCTTTGCTTTCCCTGTGTCCTGGCACTCAGTTCTTAATATGCTCATGGGCTACTGCAGGCTTTGCTGTCATGACCTGTGCAGTACTAATGAAACCATCTGTTGGGTCAGCCTGTCACTTTACATGCCATTCCAGGCTCTGATTCCGTGAGATCACACAGGCAAAGCAGTCACAGCCCTCACAGCAGTGCCCTCACGTGATTTTAGGAGGTGGCTAAGCTGCAGAAAAAGTCCTTTTTCTGGATGAGATGCTAAGCTGCTGTTGTGAACATTTGTGACCTTTGAAGATCACAGACTGCTTTCCCTAACAAAAAAAAGCTTAAGTTAGAGGTCCTGTTTCTGGTTGGAGGAATGTAAATTTTGCCTCTGTTTGCCCTTCACTTTTAAATATCAGAGTAAACTGACTTCTGAAGTGTATTCAAGGCCTCCTCTAGCTTAAAAAAAGTGTCCATGGACAACTAAATGAGATAACAATAAAGATATTTAGATCTTTTCCACCCACTTCTTTTGGGCTGAGGTGCATGAGTGAATTCAGGCAGTTAATCAAGCTACTGATTGTCAGCTAAGCCATGGTAATGGTTGGTGCCTGACCGTGCATGTGTCCTTAGCATAATGCAGCTGCAAAGTAAATTGTGCCAACTTAGCTCCTAATTTAAATGAAATCCACTGTAAAGGCAGTTTAAACTAACACACTTCTCAGTGGGTCAAGCTTAAGGCATGCACATGGGTAGTTAGCAGGTTTCATGTGATGGACATCTTCAGTAACTCAGTTATTCCTTATCATGTGCTCAGACCTGGGAAATTATCCATTTGGAATAGTGATGCAAGAGAGGATTGAACTGGCTGAAACTGCTCTGCATAAGGGGCTGACACAGCTTGAGTTGGATCTACACATAACCTTACCTAGAGATGTAGAAAATTCATTGGAAGACTTTTAAATATATATTGATTTTATCTCTCTAAAATACGCAGACATTCAAATAGAAATTTTGAGAAATTTTGAGATATTTTGGCGTAGAAAGTTTGGGGTGAGATTCTTTCACCCATGTGACACAATGAGACAACCTAGATTGCTAAAGTGAACTAAGTGAACTCTTCTTGACATCAAAACCTTTAAAACTAGGAATCCTTGTGGTTCAGTAAGGTATAATTCACTGCCTATACCAACACTCCCTTCCCATCCCCCTGGCATCTGGCCCACTGAGGCTACACTTCTGTAGTAAAGCTGTGTGCCATGGGTCTAGGACAAATGAATGGCAAAAACTAACTGCTTAGCAGAAGAAAGCTAAAACACATCAGCTTCCACTCCTTGATGCACTGGTATGTGGAGTATTAAAGGTATTTGAACCACAATCCCTGTTCAAATCGGCTCATGCATCCATTCTGGACAACAGAGCAGCATTTGAATTTCTTGCTGCTCTGGTGATTTGCTTGATAGTAACATGTTGAAACTCCCTAAACCCAAATTCAGGTGATATTACGTCTATTCCATCCATCCTGGCTTTGAAGAATTCCCCATGTTCAGTCCAAGGTTTCTGCACTGGAACAGCTTGCATAAGAGGCAGCTGCTATTTGTCACAGAAATACATCATAGTAAACAGCATTTTCAAAAATTTACACTAGAAGATTGAATGAAAAATATTCCTCTATCTTGGATTTAAAGCATTTTTTATTCCTATTAACATTAAACTTTACTAGGACTATGAATTGAACTCAACTGCTGAGCCTCAGATGGTATTTTGCAATTTTACCCTTCAGCCCAGTTTTTTTTAATTGAAACTTCTAGAATACACACTTTCTGTTCAACTTTTGCAACTTCCTGCATGAATGAAATATCCCCTAACCCTGACCAGAAAACCCTTCCACGTCTCTTTCAGAAATTCGCTTCAGCAAATATAACATCCTCACCAGAAGGAAACACAAGCTATAAAACATGCTGCAGCCTTCCTTTCTGTCTGGCTTGCTTCAGACTTCATTCATAAAAAAAGAGAGAGAGAGAGAATGAGGAAAAAGTGACAGTTGATTCAGAAAGTTGTACAACGTAAACACTCGTCCACAGATGATGCATTGAGGGTTGGTGTTGCATATCTTTGGGAACAACATATGCCTGTCTTTCACACTTGTCAAGTCCTAACGGCCATTGTTATCAGCACATAAAAGCTTCCAAATTCCTACCTGTCACTGAAATTCTTAGAAAATGAGAAACCATAACAGAATGAGAAAAAAATAACTGTGATCCTTCCTATTCTGCCACTGCCTGGGTCCTTAGCCTTTTCTCATAAGCATAATCCTTACTCAGCAGAGCCATCTCACTGACACTCTCAAGACTTCTTCGTCTTTCTAAAGGATGCAGACCCCTGCATAACTTTTTCTAATTTATAAACAAATTTGGAACACTCCTTATGTGACAGAATTGTTTATTATTATTGTTGTTGTTGTTGTTTCCAGTTTTCAAACAGAGAAACGAGAGAAGGATAGCCTTCCTTTTCAGCCTTGATCAGGACCAGGGTTTATGTTCAGGTTTCCCAAACACTCAGTTAGGACAAGGATGAAAACTTTCTACCCTTCTGGGAAAGCAGAAATGTCACTTTCTCCTGAATTTTAGGGCTTTATGAGACCTTGCCCACAGCACACTCAAGACAGAAGCAGTACCCTTCCCGCCTTGCAAGGTATCATTAGGGAGACACAGTCACAATAGCTTGTCCTGTTCTCTGGACCTCCCTTTCCCTCCCAGCTCCACCTCCATATTCCTGTGATCAGAGATCCAGCCTCCCAAGAAAACCCTTCCTGGCCCCTGCCTCAGTTTCTTTCTAGCAAGCAGTGGGATTTACACAGCATCAGGTCTCTGGAAGCACAGAACATCCAGCCCGTGGGTGCTGCTGGTGACTCTCCAGAAGCTTTCTACCACTGCTCCCCAGCTATATCTGTCCCCAGCACGGGTGGCCCGGCAGCTCCGAATAGAAAGGCACGTCTGGCACCAGGGACACGAGCAAGAGCTGCGGCCGCCCCCAGAGCTGGTGCAAAGGTTTCCCACAGCCTTGGAGCTGCCTTTGAATGGGCTGCGTGTCAGCAGGCGGCAGGAATGCAGGGAATGTTCAACTGCAGGGCAGTCCACTTTGGGGGATTAAGGCACATGACTCCCAGACAAGAGCGATAGCCATAGCCGCCCTGAAGGCCAAACCCCACAGGGAGAACTTTCTTCCCGCCCAAGAAGCGGTCTGAAAGCGCCTGCTACCCTGGCCCGCAGGAGGAAGCAGGACCTGTGTGTCTGATGCTTAGAGCTTCCTACTTCTCTTGAGAAAAATAAGAGCATGGCCAGTATCTGACAGATTATCTTTCCTGGGGCAGAAGACAGGTTTAGGAGATGGGTAGGGATGGGGAGCTATTTCTTCAATGAATTCTGTTTCCCACTGTGTGTAAAGGTTACTTCCCCCCAGGTTACTTCCCTCCATCACCTCGCTGGATCCTGTCACACACTTCCTACTCTGAATGAAAAGCAGAAACTGCCTTTCTGAATGAAACCACTTCTTTCTTTGCTGTGTTTGGGCAGCCAAGATCCCCACCCTGCTTCATGTCCTGCTGCAGCTCAGTTCAGCCCTGAAATTCCCGCGTCTCCGTTGATGGCTGTTGCAGCAGAAGACCCTGGAGCTCTTTGTGCATTTTGCCACTAAAAACGGGCTTTGTGCAGTGCAGTGCACTGCAAAACAGGTTCACCTGGCAATGCCATGCTGTGTGTAGTTTCCAAACCATACGGTGAAAGGATACAACATCTCTCTTTTTCTTGATAAATCCCACAGGCCCTCAGTGTGCCGAGAGGTCCTGAGGTCACACCCTGAGAGGTCTCCTTCTTGCCTCCAGGAGCTCAAGCAACCCCAGAGCCAACTGCAGGAACTCCCTTCCTCACACACCACCTGGCATTACTGCCACAAGCTTCCTGGTAGGGAAGAGTCTGTCTCTCACCTGATATAGCTCCCCAGTCACTAAGAGTGATAGTGTTTGTGAGTACATTGGGCCAGCAATAAGTAATGGCACAGGTTTAAGAAGTTCTTACATGGTCCAGAGATGAGCTGCAAACTATTTGGAGGTGGAGAGATGATGAAGTATTTATCTTTTCCTGTTATTTAAGGAAATAAGTTTAAAGAGCATTTACAAAAAACCCACACTGATCCAAATGTTCCCAATTGCCATTTCACCTAGACTGCCAGAGGGACAAGGAGCGGAGAGACAGGAGGAGCTCTCCCTGGCTGTGCTGTGTCTGACTCAGGGAGAGAAGGCACCATGACATACTAAAGGCCTGATTCTGCTCATTGTCACGCTGTCCCACATCCACCAGCTGCAAAGAAATCCTTCTCTGTTTATCCTCATGCAAATAAAAGCAAGTCTCCAAATAGTTTGTGCAGATTTTCAGTTACAAACATTTGCTTGTGGGATAAATAAATGATTATCATTAAAGCTATATACCAAAGACAACAGGTTTCACATTCCTCCTCTCTCCTCAAGAGCTCAGTGTCCACAGCAGAATACCATCTGGAATAAGGACACGCAAGTTTGACATAGTTGGCTTTATCTTTGTTGTGCAGGACTGCAAAGCTTCATGTTTGTAAGCTAACACCCAGATCTTATTCTTTCTTGAGAATACACGACTCTGCAGTTTGCCAGATAAGCTACTGCTTTTGCAGGTGATAATTTGTGCACAAAGTGTGACAATGCACATTCAGATCTTCAGTTCCATTCACAGATTATTAAAATATTGTTTATGAAGTGTAGGAATGGTTGTCCTGGATCAAATCAGAAGCTGAACACTCCAGTTTGCTGCCCTGAATCTTAGCCCCTGTCACATTAAGGAGGAGACAGAGAGGGTACATTAGGTTTAAGGAACAGAGCAGTGCAGATAATGTGAAGAATGATAATTTTCTAATCAATTAGCTAATAATAGCATTCCTAAGATTATCATATGCTATCATTGTCAGTATAGGCCTCCTTCATAAGTTTACAAGCCTATAAAAATACTTTTTTTATGCTTTTGCCATCTACATCCCTTGGCAGTGGTTTCCCTTAGTCAGTTCTGAAACCTGTGAAACTATTTTCTTTTCTTTGCTTGAAATTTAAGGCCATGACTTGAAAGACCAAGGAAGCCAAAGAAGAAGCAACAAAGAGAACTCACTAGAGGAGATACTGGCACTGATTGAACCAAACAGCCCAAGACAGAGAGGAAGTACAAATCTGGGCAGGGGTATAGCCAGCAGGCTGACAGAGCAGACCTCCACTTGGAGCCCTTTAACTTAAGTAATTAATTGCTTAACACTGAAGCAGGTAGGAGCTTTTGGCTGCAATAGGTATCTTAACCTGGAGCTTAATGCTTGCTTTAAGCCACCATAAACCAGCACTGCAACCAGAAGTAGTCCTGTTGCTGTTCCATGCAATTTATTTCTGCAATTTATTCACCATGCCTTGGGGCCAGTGTCTGTGGCCTTACAATGAATCAGATCAGTCAAAATGATTTTTGGTTGCTATTTCCTGGGCAGTTTTAAACCAGGTCACTTCCAAGACCCTGTTACCTTCAGGACTGAGAAAAACCATCTTGGTGATGGCTACAGGAAGGGCAGGGAAAGGCAGAGCTGCTTCTTTGAGTGGTAGTGGTGGCCTCTGCTGGTTTACAGCAAGCCCAGAAACCCAGCCCTTGATTCCTGGGCACCTTCTGCTTGGTGGTGTGCTCTTTGACCCCAGACCAGCTCAACCCAGCACTTGGGCCACCTCACTGAGGCAAAGAGGTTGGGTCTGTCAGCAGTGTGCTGGACGCCGTCCTAACAGACACACGCTCCCAGCCTGACGGACACACACTCCCAGCCTGGTGGACACACACTCCCAGCCTGGTGGACACACACTCCCAGCCTGATGGACACACGCTCCCAGCCTGACGGACACACGCTCCCAGCCTGACAGACACATGCTCCCAGCCTGACGGACACA
>VZRQ01009102.1:2336529-2402229 GCA_013397975.1 Machaerirhynchus nigripectus | reverse complement strand
GGACACACGCTCCCAGCCTGGTGGACACACGCTCCCAGCCTGACGGACACACGCTCCCAGCCTGACGGACACACGCTCCCAGCCTGATGGACACACACCCTGAGCAGAGCCACTTGCTGCTTGCTCATGCTTGCTTTCTGTTGACAGACCATTTTCTCAGATCTTCACAATAACGTTTTGAGCAGTTAATATACATATTAGGAAATAACTGCTCTTTATTGGCACTGAATAAACCTCTTTGCCTGGCTGAGACTCGGGAATGTAACATGTCATTTACAAAGCTGTCCCAAGAGAGCAGAGACAGATTACAAAAATATGCCCTGTATTCAGTTCATTTAAGTGAGTAAGATGAGAGCACAAGGATTATGCATTGAATTTACATGCTGAATGGTCACTCTTAGAAACCCGACAAATTGCTTTGGAAAATTAAATAGTATAACCTTAGACCAAAGACAGTGCCAAGTGCTCTCCCCAGGAAAAACAAAAGAGTAGAAGGGAAATTGCAAACACCAAGATAACCTTTATCTGCTTCAAATGAGCAGCACAGTTTTAAGAATAGTGGTCTACAGGTATACAGGGCGCAGTCCCACTGCAGCAAGTGAGCCAACTCCCAGCTCTGAGATATTTGGACTAAACAGGCAAATAAATTCCTATTTAAATTTTATCTACCAATCTGAATTTGACTTAATAAGCATGGGGATCTAGTTACACAATTGTTCCTGTCCATTAAAAAACATGTGATAGCTGACATTTTTGATTCAGCCCATGCACATTTAAAACAATGCCCCACGTGTTGCTTCATGCAGCTGAAATACTCTCTTACACACTCACTGCACGACCCATGCTGGGCCTGCAGTAATTCAGTCTACACCCTCTCTTAGTATGAAACACACCGTGTGATGTTATTGGCCTGGAATAACACCACTGACATCGTGTATCTAATCTCCACACAATTCTTGTCAGAAAACAAAACGTAAGAATGTGCCCCTCCCCAGCAGGAAAACAGGCGTGGAATGCATGGAGACAGAGTGCTCAGAGCCACCATCCTGATGATTGTTTCCAAAAAAAAATCATTACAAGTTAAAAGCAGAGGTTTACTACTGAGTCAGATGCTTGGCTTTGCTAAGTTTTTGTCACGGGCCTTTGTTACTTTTCACAAAAAGACCAACTCTGATCTCATTTGCAGTGGTTTGCACTCATGTAACTTCCTGGCTTGGTTTTAATTACTCCAGTCGCAATGGAAATGAGAACAGGGTCAGGATGAGGGAAAAGACTGATAGTTCAAACAAAAGGCAGCTGAAATGACAGAAAATTATGTCAAGGAT
Organism: Machaerirhynchus nigripectus; assembly: GCA_013397975.1. Taxonomy (NCBI): domain Eukaryota; kingdom Metazoa; phylum Chordata; class Aves; order Passeriformes; family Dicruridae; genus Machaerirhynchus; species Machaerirhynchus nigripectus. The sequence continues at coordinate 2,400,904 of VZRQ01009102.1, read as the reverse complement.
CTTCCCTGCTTTTTTTAACATCGGTTAATAGAAGGGCTAAAAGGCTTCCCCAGCCAGCACTGGAAGATCCCAGTGCCTCCGCGGTTCAGTTCCGATATCTCTCTTCTCTTGCGTACAGAAAACCAAACACATGAAAGTGAAGGTCTTTATTTGCGAGGCACCCTCGAGAGCTGACATGACTGACAGTGCTTACTGAAAGGTGCCAACTCACGCTTCAAGGGAATTTCCTCGGCAGGGCAGCTCGGGGCAGGTCTGGTGAGGAACGTAAAGGGAGGTTGGAGCTTGCTGGGGCAACAGCTCCCTCTAATGATAGCTGTAAGTCAGTCTCAGGGAAGGAGAGATCCTTGCTTAAGTGTTAGAAATCTGTCAAGAAGATCCAAAGGAAGAAGCTCTCCTCCTGGTAACCTGGCACCCAGATGGATCTGGCATCTCCATTTACTGGTCAGTCTTTACTGAAAAGCAGCAATAAACAGTATTTTGACAGGAGGAACAGATTAGGGGTCGATCTGCTGTGGTCACGCACGTGCACTCTATTTACTGCGGCCCTGGCAGCTCAGGCTAGCTTTGTTTCATTTGTTGTTGGAAGCAACCCCTTTACCAAAACAGAGCAAACTAACCTCATGTAGGTACCTGTACACCTGTACAAGGCTGCCTGTGTAGCACGAGGAAAGCCAAGTGCTCCTGCGGTTGTGCAGGATGGCCACAACTTGGGTCAGAGAGGGTCATTTCTGACCAGGCTGTGCTGGTGTTTGACCCAGCTGCCTAACATCACTCCAGCTTTTTTTTTTATTTTATTTTTCTCCCATAGATCTCTGCCTGTTTGGGGCAACATTTGGAGGTCTGATCTCATATCTAGGGAAATCAGAAAGAGTTTTCCTAGTAGTCTCAAGGAGAGTGGGGCTGACAATAGCTCTTGATTCACATAGCCATAGAGAAAGCCCCACAGAACTCTACCACATGCACAGAAATTTCAGTGATTTCTAATCTTTGCTGCTCTGTACCTTTGGGTTGGTTACAAGACTCCTTTTCTATAAGACTTTTGAATTTTTTCCCTCTGGAGCTATCAACTTTCCCAATAGCAGTAGTTACTTTTATCTGTGTTAGTGAGGGCTGCATGTTGGGCAGCAATCGCTTAGAAGATCTGGGATAAGCCCACACAGCTGTGGCGTTCTGTTAAAATTCCTAAGTCACGAAACATTTCCCCTTAAATTGTGCCCTCAGTCAGTCAGGAAAGAGTCACTCAGGAGCAGCCACAGCAACAGCGCTCTTTGGTGTGGTGCTGAAAGTAACCTGAGCTTAATTTGGACTATGCAGCGTGGTGTGCACTGCTGTAGGGTGTGTGAGGTCCTTTGCACCAGACCAAAGTGAAACACAAATGCTGCAGCTCTGATCTGGCAGAACACCACATCCACTCCCACCCTTTGGGTGCTGGGAGTCCACACTCCATGTGTAGTGAAGACCATCCTCTCCTCCCAGCTGGACTTATCCTGCAAACAGGCCAAAACAACACAGTCTCCCACCTGCCCTGTTTCCTGAGCAACTGCTGCCTGATTTGAAGATTTAGGAAATCAAAAGTTGTTTAAAAATAGCCACATGGACCCCCATGGCTGCTACCTTGGACCAAGTCTAACTAATAGATTTGGTCGACGGAAGGGCATGGAGCTGTGTCGGGGAGGTTTCGGTTGGAATTTAGGAAAAGATTCTTCACCCTGAGGGTGGCTGGGCAGCAGACCAGGCTCCCTGGGAAAGTGGTCACAGCACCAAACCTGACAGCGTTCAACTAGATTTGGATAACTCTATCAGGCACATGGTATGATTTTATAAAGGGTCAGGAGTGGGACTTGGATCATCCTTGTGGGTCCCTTCCAACTCAGGATATTTCATGATTCTAACAGGATTTTTGAGGAAGCAGGTATTTAATTAGAATTAGCAGTTTGCCTAGGGAGATATTAATTGAGGAGAGGGGAACGTTTGCTTGCAAGAAATGTAGAAACTTCTGATTATTATTTAAGGACCCCTTTTTAATTTGCTGCGTGTGAAAGATTATTTTCTATCTTTGCAAAAATATGCTTAACAGTAGAACATACAGATAATCTTTCTAATACATATAGGTCTGAAACTTAAAATCTATTGGAAGCCATCAGCCTGATTTTCTAAAATTTAGTGCTGGTAAACTGCAGTGTGTGATGCCCAGTTTTTAAGGTGCCGAAACAGGATGTCCAGATATTTCAGCTAATTACTGAAATCAGCATTTAAGTGCTATAGCAGCTAAACACCAGTTTGACTCACCGGGTTTCCAATTTCACATCTCCTGGGGCTTGCCTCTGGAAACTGGGATGTGGGCATCAGCCTTTTGTATAGTACTGCCTATTCCTACAGACCACAAAGGAGGGAAAGGGCTTTTAATAAATTGTGCAACAGAACCTTAAAAATGCAAGGTCAGGCTACATGATAAGAGTCCTTTCTGCTTTTAAAATCGATGGATCCCAGCACTGTGATCCCATCACTTGTGCAGTACACCTAATTGATTGCACGTTTGCCTTGCGCACCATTCAGGAAATTGGACACAGCTGCCAGGAGCATCACTGCAGAGAAGACTCCTGCAGGGAAGGCAGCAGAGTCAACATCTTCTGGCTGTCCCTAACAAATGGCACAACTCTCAGCAGGCATTTCCACGGAGGCAAGAGGAAAGTGAGAACAAACAATGAGCAGAGAATGTAAATACCAGGCAGTCAAAGTGTAAAAGGGAACTGCTTTCCACAAGCCATGTTTTGACTGGAGTCCTGGGAGAGAAGGTAGCGTGTACCTTGAAGCAATCACATTATCACAAAGTGCAGCCAAGAAAACAATCCACAGCTATTGCAGCTATTTTGAATCATTCATCTCAGCAATTCACCTCTCCTCTTTACAGGAGAAAGTCTGTGTGGAGGCCCTGTGAGGCTTACCTTTGCCATTACTCATAAAATTTGCTGTATTTCATCAAACGTGTATTGTATTGAACAGTGTTTTCATCCTAAAAAAAGATGTGAAACTTTGGTGCACTCTGCATTCATCAGTATAACCCTTGCCATGTTGAGAGCACTGAGCTTTGCACAGTGCACAAGTCTCCCTCCCTCTCAAGTGAAGGGAACACCAGGTGAGTCTCTTAATGCATGTGTGACCATCAAACCAAAATAGCAAGGTCCTGAACACAGCCTAGCACCAGTATTCACTTTCAGTTCAGAAGCAGGAGAAAATACGTAATTATCTGCATATTTGAGAAAGAGCGGTTTGGTTTTCTGCTTTGTGTGTTGGGTGGCTCTCTCTGGAAACACCACCTACCCAAACTGTCCTGTGGACCAGCTCTGAGTTTAATCCACCCAAGAGATGGCTTGGGACCCAGTCAGAAATAGCTCGTAAACATCAGCATCCTTACAGTGCTTTTCCCTATGAGCAGAACCACACACTGTGCCACCTGTGGTGTACCCAGAGCCATGAACCACTGCCTAGAAGGGGAAGCCACATCACCATGGGCACAGCATCAGAGCATCCCAGTAAAGGGGAGGAGAGCAGGTCAGCACAGCACTGGGGATGGCAAATATTTCCAAATGGGTGAGCCCTAGGATGTGGAAACGCAAGGTGTCAGGTTAGACGTATTCAAAATAAGGGATATTAGGATAAGAGGCAGGGAAGATTAACCCCCTTCTGGGCTCAGAAACCAGAGGGGTCAGCATTGCTGGCTGCCTGTCTTCACTGAAGTGGGAGTGCTATCCTCAGTGGGGGGTGGAGCTGGGTCCTCTGCAGTAATGAAACTCCTCACATTTCTGAATGCTTTTAACAGCATGGCCCATCAATGCCAAATCACTTGTCCAGCTTTACTGCAGACAAAATAAAATAGCTGTAGCCAGATAAGCATATCCTGGAAGGCTGGGATTTTCCAGCAGAGAGGGCCAAGTGTCTGTTGGTGGCTATACTCTCTGTTGAGCTCAACTCCACAGACAGGTGCCAAATGACCATAGCAGAGATTTTGGCAGTGGAACAGCAGTTGTAATAAATGACTCTGTGAAGCCTTGTGTGCACTTCACCCAAAGTGCTACAGCTTGCCCTGCCCTTTCAAAGCACTCCAGAAATGTGGGATTCTGCTTATCAGCACAATGAGCCAGCAAAAGCCCATCAGGGAAGTTCACCACCACTCTCAGTGGTGCGAAAGCAGCAGCCACCTCACCTATAGCAAGGAGAAATCCCAGCTGTCTTTCCAGAAGTCTCCCATTGCTCCAGCTCCCAAGCCACCAGCCCCAGGGGAAGGAACCACATCATTTGGACAAGGCTCTGAGGGAGGAAGGTTGGCACAATAACTGCAGCCACAACTGAGCACAATAGAACTATGGGTGGCTTTTATCCTTCCAGTTGCAAACTCAAGGGTTCCCAGACAGCCCCTTCATCCTCTTCCACCCTCCTGGGAAATCAGTGTTTGCAGAGAGACAACAGTCCTGGTGATTCACCACCAGGCTCAGGCTCACCAAGAGCCTTAGAGAAGCTGCAGTATTTCTGGTGGTATTTGGCCTGTGCTGGTCTGACGTGTTGAAGAAACAGTCATGCTGCTTTGCCCACTCATTGCTACATTGGTCTCCTCTTGATCTGGCATCATTCAGATGTTTCCCATGCCAACATGTTGACTAAGCCAAATTGTTTCTTACATTAAAACCCTCTGGATCTGCACTTTGTAAGTCTTCAGATTCCCGCAGATGTTTGGCTTGGGAGTCCTGAAATGTCGTGTCCCAAAGCCAAAAATGATGTGTGGGTCCAAAGAGAATTTTTCCTCAGACTTATTGAAATGGCCAGTTGCTCCTGAATGTATGGAAAAGCTGGGAAGGGAGGAGGAGTCAGGTTTGTCACTATTTGACAATTTGTTGCTCACTGTACTAGGTCCAACCTAAACTGAGTCATGCTGAAGAATACAAAAATGATGTGGAGCTGTGTCCTTGTGTGGGTGAAGCTTGGTGCCCTTTCACCAGTTTTTCCCTGGTGGTTTACACCTAATAACTCATATCAAACATCTCAAGAACAGTCAACAGCTGAGTATTTCTGAGAACCTCTGCGTGCCTGGTAACATGCCTGGTTGTATCTTCAGCTGTCTACCTGCTCTCAGCCAGCACCTGGTGGAGGCTGAGCCTCCACACAAGAACTCCCAGCACGATTTTATTGTATTTTCTTTAACTAATCTCTGCAGGAAGCCAAAGGCCGTTCCTGTCCCTGGAAGCAGTTCATTAGCTGGCAACCCAAACTTCACAGAAAGAAGCAACATGACAGTGGTAATGAAAACAAGACAAAAACAAAAAACTGTGAACATTTTTATTGCCACTGGAGCCATCACCATCCACAGAGTATATTCAGAGCTGTCAGCAGTGCCTCTCCTCATTTGGGACCCAGTCAAAACAAAGCTTCAAGTCAAATTTCTTGCCTGACCATTACATCAAATTTTAGTTTCATTCTCAGTCATGGCCTGACACTGATTACATTATGAAATTCATTAGGGAAGAGAAAATTGCAGTTATTTCCTTGATGGAGCTGAGTGGTGCTATTGCAGAATAGCCAGGAGCAACCAGGGAAAACATGCCCATTAGAGGCTGGTGTAATCCCACCAGGATCACAGCCAAGCAGTCACAGGACAAAAGCAGCAATGGAAAAGATGCACTGACAGAGCACAGAGTAGCTTTTTTCAAAGGAAGATGTTTTGCAAGGCCTGATCTTTTGGATCATATTGAGAAACAAATGTATACAAAGGTTCAAGGAAATGCAAAGGGAGAGACCAACTATATTCCAAAGGTTTTTCTGCTGTAGCTCTGTGTTATAGTAAAAGAACCTGGTGGCATATTTTATGGTCATTAGTGGTTTGATTAGGAAACATGTCATTTCACATCTCCCAGTACCCATCTCACTGCCATTAAATGGTTCATTTCCTATCATTCTCACAGCAAAGGTAATGATATAAATGAACACAGGGTGCTCAGAAAGTGTTGGAAGGAAGAAGGCAGCAAGATCTTTACCACAAACAATCTCACACTTTGGTGGACACATAAATGAAAAACAAATCAAAAAATCTCAAGGGAAGCATTGTTTCATCTCCACAGAGTGGTTGTGATTGAGCACACGTAGTTTTCCCAAGGCAATTGTTTTCTTTGTGGGACTAATTTGAACAGTTTCCCACAGAATGGAGCCACGGTGCTGGAAAGTTTGAAGCCAAGAGCTGAGGACCCCAAACTGGCAGCACAAAGGGGCACAAAGCCTGCCCTGGCCCTGACTGCCTTGGATAAGAGCAGAGTGTAATTCTCACAAACCACAACTGACAAGGTGCACTGGGAGATTGGAGGGAACTTGTTTCTTCTGTTAGTAACCACAGGAGTTTCTTGTGGTCGGTAGTTCTGAGAACGGGAAGCTGGACAAGCTGTAGGTGCGGGAGATTCTTGCTGCCTCTGGGGTTACCCACCCAGCCAGAGCTCAACTGATTAGGAGAGTATCAGAATTACATAATGACATTTCTGGGCTGTTTTACGGTAAATATGTGGGGGGCCTCTTCGAAGCAAGGGATGGGGGTTGTGGATAGCAAAACCGCAAGAAATTGAATTTATATGGGAGAACAATTTAACAATTTTTTTTGTAACATAGAACATGCAACAGACACATATAATTGTAAAATTAAATATAGCAAGTCAGTATTTAAAAACCATTGAATCTACTAACATGTTTAGACTTGGAGTTCTGCTTTTAAAATGCCAATAAATTTGCTTGTGATCCACAGTGATCCATCTCTGCTAACATCACACATCTAAAACATTGACATCTATCTCTGAGCTAAGCTCTGAGAGCTCCAGAAAGAGAAATTAAAAGCTCATTAAAAGAAATAGGCACTTTTAGGCTGTTTTTAGAATGACAGTTTTAGATCTTTTCTTCAGAATGCATCTGACTTTTCTCTGGTCTGCAGTGGCTACTGAGAGTGCATTGTTACTAGCCCACTTGTAGATATGTGTGTACCAGATGCCTGTTTTGCCCAGAGAAATCCCATCCCAAATGTCCTCAAATATGCTTAATAACCCAGCATAATAATGGTAACTTTCAACAATACTATAATGGGAACAAGTTCAGCTTCCTATAGGAAGCCTTTTCCAGGTTTTTGTCATTATAGGAGGCATCACCCACCTCCAAATTACTCGTGAAATTACTGCCTTGTGCAGGATGCATTCATCAAAGGCCACCAGATTCAGGTTTTATGAAGCCAACATGTGTTAGAAGACACTGCTACCCCTCACAGCAGCTCAGGTGGTTTTGCAGACACAGTGGTTTTCTAGAAGTAACTCACCACAAAAATGACCATGAAGGATCACCCTACCTGAAAACAGATCAAAGTCAGCCTTCATACCCATTCTTGCCTCCTGACACCGAGTGGAGCAATGGTTTCAGCAATATACTTTTGATTGTTTAATAAATAATTATTTCAAAAATACCCTTATTTCCAAGTGAGAACCAGCTCCATAAAGCAGGGTAATAATTTCTCCAGTGTGTCTTTTCCTCTTAGATTCTTTATCCATAAGGAAATCCAAGTCTGCTTCTATATATGTCCTGCAACATTAAAATTGTATATAGATTTTAGATGGGAATATTCATTAAACACTATCAACTCACAGCAGCATGGGGAAAAACCTTCCTTCATCATTTCTTTGGATGTGGGAAAAGTAACAGAAAAGCTGCTATTGTTTGGATGTTTTTGTGATAATAGCTTGAGAGACAAAACATTTCTCCTCCTAGCTCTAAAGCTATTGAAGGGATTTTCCTGACACACTCTAAAATGATTTATTGTAGGTCAGAGGAAGATTGGAAGAGAAAAAGATCAATCACACAGGAAAAGATAAGTCTTCCCCTTGATCTTTCTTTCTTCGTTTTCTTTCTTTTTTTGGGGTTTTTTTTTTTTTTTAGAGTGTTGGATTGTTGGATTTTTGAACTGTTTCAGGGCTCTAATTTCTTTAGTGATCACATAGTCTCTGGTTTGCTTGTGGTTAAGCCATTTTTTTATCAGAAGAGCTAAGTTCACGGTTCTGACCTCACAGAAGCAAAAAATCTGCAGTTGCGCTGTAACAAATAACTGAGATGTGAATAAGATACTCCTGGTGACTGGAAAAACTTCTCTATGAGTGAAGAGAAAAATATAAACCAGTCTGCAGTACTCTGAAATATAACCCAGAGGTGTTAAGGTCCCATAGATGCCCCACCAATTCATCGTGATTAATGTTATCACAGCCTGGGTTGTCCCAAGGGTTGCAGTAATGATTGGTCGCTTTTCATGAGGAGCTGTGAAATGGTTTTTTTGCTCTGCATGCAAGACAGAGAAATCATTTAAGTGCAATAGACTGAGCAAAGCTGATTACATGCAGGTACAAAATCATTGCATTCATAATGCAAATGTTTTCCTTCTATCTAATATTAACAAAGGACATTGTCCTTTCATTTCTCAGGGAATTAGTCATGCATATCCTATTGCCTGTCAGGAGAATAGCATGGCTGATTCCTCAGTAACAGTACTCAAAACAAATCCCTACCTAGTAATTCATATTTATCATTCTAGAATAATGCAAGTATGAAGAAAGAAGGGATACAACAGTTTTGTGTTCATTACAATAACCACAACATTTGGGATTGCTTTTATTAGCCAGACATTATTTGCATAACTGTAGTGTCTACATGTCCCAGCATGAGAAGAACTGTAGATGAACTCTGCAAGAGACAGAACCTCCTCCAAACTGTTTTGAATTCAAGTCCACAGAAGATCTGTGGCACAAGACATGTTACAGGATCTGGGACAGGCAATGACCTACCCAGCCAGGGACAAACAGAACCAGCCATATCAGGTGGTGTGGCTGGTCCTAGCAGTGAGCCAGGTCTGATCTAGTGGTGTTGCTCCTGGCTCTGATTCCAGTTCCCACTCTCTCTCTCCATGTTAGACAGCTGGTGCCACACTCTTCCTGACAAAGCTCAGGTCTGAGGAAACAAAGATGAAGGTGTGGAAAGCAAGGTCTGAATAATCTGATGCATAGGAAGTTCTCTAGAGATGGGTGTTTGGCCAGCTTTATCACACATGCAAATCAAGAGGAATGAGCTTCAGCACAAGCCTGGAGCCAACCTCAAACTCACCCCCTACATCCATAAAGAAGCCCCCTCACTTTTGGTCCATACATTCTCAGGCTAAGCAAGCCAGAAAAAAAATTGTCACTTTTATTCAGCCAAGCTGATAGCAGATGCATAACCCTGGGTTGTTATGGGTAATTTAAGCACAAAAATCCCAGGTTTAGGTCCAGTGCCATGAAAGTCTCCACTGTATTTTGGTAATGTTCAGCACATAGTTGCCAGCTTGAGAGGCATAAGCCATGGAATGAAATCACACCCTCACTAAAAGTACAAGCAAATCATAGGGAATTGTAATGAAAGCTGGAATTTTACCCAGAGGTTTCACTGACATTCACCCAGGAACGATATCCATGTCCACTCTGGCAGACTGGGCAGCCTCCCAAGAGCCCAGGGTCCCAAAGTGGCACTTGGAATGCAAGTCCTAAGAGCTGTGGTGCTGAATCTAGCTGCTTGTAACATAGGCTTATAAGCTGAGCATGTCTGCAAAGTCAATCAAGAGCTGATCAATAGCAAGTATGCCCTTTAGGGAGCAAGATAGACAGACCTCAGCCTAGACAGACCCCAGCCTAGACAAATCCCTGTCTCAGGAGGTCAGATCTCACACTGAACTCCATTGGCTGCACTGGGACATCATAGACTGTCACAGAGATCTACTGCCAGACAGCCCGGATACAGACACCTACTCTGTGAACACCTGAAGTTAAAAGACTTGAAACCCTTAAAAGCCTCTCTCATTTGAGCATTGATGAACAAAAACAATATAGAGAATGGCAGAGTGAGAAGGTAAGACAACATGAATGGTGGTTCCAAAAAGAGTTCCTTCCCTCCTCTTCCCCCCGCTCCTACAAAAAGTAAGGAATTTTATATTACTAAAGGTTAGGAAAGATTGAGCCATCAATTATTACTGTTCTTCATATTTCTGTAACAAAAATGTAGAGGCATTAGTTTGCATTGTATGGTATATCTACAACTCAGTTTACAGAAACTGCTCTCAGTGTCTAAGTTTTTTTGTGATAAATCATAATAGCCTTCAAGGAATGTATCTTACCATGAGATTTGGGTTTCTGTGTGCTGGAAAGTAGATGTATAAATAATTTATCCTCTCAGATTTTCAGTAATGAAATAAATTATTCAACATAAACTAAGTAAAGACTCACCTTTTCCATCATTTTCAGTTCTCTTCTGAAAGCTGGTTCTGTCCTAAACCCCACCTAAGTTAATTACATGGTTTCCCAACTGTCCGGTCTGTTTATCTGTAACACAGATTTGTGACCATTTAGTCAGTCTTGTTGGTGGAATGGAGCTAATTCTTTCTGTTCCTGTTTTTTGCAGCACGTGAAGGAAAGCACCTGAGTCATTTGGTCACCATGAGGGTGCAGGTCACCCTATCACGAGCCACCTTGGCCACCACAGTCAGCTACATCCCCCCGTCATCTGGGTCAAAATATTCGGCTCCCAGGAAGGTGAAGCCCAAACACTGAGTACAAATATCCTTGAGCTTGAGGAAGCTAAACTAAACATATTGCGGAAAAACAAGAGCATTAGATTCAAGATAAGCTTATATTCAGCTCCACCTTTGTGAAAATATAATGCCACCAGAGAAGATATCTGTGTGGGGGTTTTTTTCCCCTATTATCCAGATGTGAAAGTCATAATGCATTAATTTTGGGTGTAGCAAAACTATATCAAAGTCTGCCCACATCATCAGTGACCATAATCTCCTGAATGTGGTGGTGATGCTGCTCTTTCATTGCATGGCTTTTAGAGTACAGACAGTTTGCTTTGACAACACATCTGTAGTGATCATCCATTACACTTTTTGGATGATTTGTGAGATGGAAAATGAGAGAATTCATGAACATATTTGTGCTATTGTGCTTCCCCAACATTATAGAATCTGCACCAGGTAGCCAGTGTGGAAAACCCCTGGGCTAGTCAATGGCCAGGAAGGAGAGCAGAAAGCCTGGTTAGACACAGTCCAAGAGGAGCCCCTGCTGATCCCTGAAGGGATTGCAGTGAGTCCTGAGAAAACATTCAATATTTTACACTCTTCAGGCAGAGAAAATTTGTTAATGTGAATTGAAAGGTAACAGGAAAAAAAAAGAAGAAGGCTCAAAAGCAGTTGGAGAATGAAAAACTAAAATGGATCCAGACAAATGTGCTTTAATTTCACTTGGTTTTGCAATGGGTGTTTTTGAAATTGGGAATCTCTGAAAAAAGTTTTGTCCAAGGGAATTTTTTTGTTAGATATAATAATGAAAACACATGCTCTTTTTTATCTTTATTTACCTCCATTAGTCACCCAAAATAAATATCACTCATCAGACAGGCACAGCCAGTTGAAAGATTGGCATGGATTTTTGATGAATTCATAGTGAATTGGTAAGACTAAACAAAACACCATATACAAAACCATAACCTTGCATATAATAAACCATAATCTTGCACCATAAACTTGCATATAATTATTTGATTATCTTGGTGGTTGAATATTCCACATTTTCCTTTCCCCATGGCCCATCTAAAAGGGGGTCCAACTGTGTTTGCATTTGCAGTGCCCAAGACCAAAAGTCAAGACCAAGGTCAAGAAGGAAATGTGTGTCACAGGACAGAATAAAACCTGGGTTCCACAACACCAGGCTCAGCTCCCCAGAGGACCACAGACTGTGTGATTCTTTTACCTGAGGAATGTACCTGTTCTGTCCACAGAACCTGCAGTGCCTCAGGGGTCTCCAAAGCAGATGGAGAGACTGGAACAAATGGTGTTCAGCCTCCTCCACTTCTAACCTAGGATTCACCCATACACACATTTAAAATCCAAATGCAAAGGACCTCATCTTCTTACATATGTACTTGCTATAGCCAGTTCCATCTAAACCTGATTCTTCAAACAAATCACATACATAATGATGTAAATCATACCACTATCTGATGATAAAAGACTGCATGGTGCCCTCCAGAAGTGCAGTGTAGAGTTTGGGAAAAGACAGCAGGAGTCGGAATGGTCAGTGAACCCAGGGGTTGTGCCAAAATGTGTCTCACATACATGAAGTATCAGCATATCTGGCATTCAGTGCAGTTCACCTTAACTCAGAATGATGATGGACAGCAAAAGGCATCAAAACCCATACACAGTATATAACAGATTGAAATTCAAACAGATATTTGTTTGGGGGCCCAAGAAGAATTAAAACTTACTAATAATGTGGGCAGGATGCCCACTAGCGTTATTTACCCTGACTAGACCCTGGACACCAAAAGCAGAGAAGATAATCCCATAATCACAGGCACATGGTGTGATTCTTGGGCTGTCCTGTGCAGGACCAGGAGCTGGACTGTAGTAATCCTTGTGGGACCCTTCCAACTCAGACTATTTTGGGATTCTGTGATTCTGTAATCTTACCTCTCTCATGCTTTCACTAATGTAAATCTATAGCATTCAACTCTCCTTTTGCAAACAGTCATGGCACTTAAATTCTAGGATTGAATTCACATGTGCCATGTGCTTACAGCACCACTGTCAGAACAGAGGACCTTTGCAGCTCCCCCTGTACACACTCCCACTGAGATAAAGTAAAAGGTGAAGTTGCACATGGGAAGGACAGCACCCTTCTCCTCCTGATAGAGGAAGGATGTCTATGGGAGGAGAATACACGCTGCAATCAGCCAGGATGAAGATTTGAAGTGTCAGCTTGCTGGGGCTTTTTTTGCAAAATGCCAGGAGATCTTTCATAAACACAAATATTCGGGACTCTTTTTTATCTCTGGTATGTTAGCTGGAAACTCCATCAGCTTTATGCTTTCTGTTCCAGTCAGTGCAGAAAGAATGCTCCTGCTAGATCACCCACCCCCTTCCAGAAGCTCCTGTGCTATTCCCTAGAGACCAAAGTCTTATCTCACTTCACTTAACTTAGATTTGTATCTCCTGGAGGTAGTGTGAGCACAAACACATAAAGCCAGCAGGGTTTTATAATACACAACATTTTTTCCAAAATCTGTATGGTTTAAGTCCTACTATCTAATTTACTGCACACTACTCCAAACAACTGCATTAAGAATTTTCTCTGAATGTGCAAGGACTGAGGATCTCTGCTTCAGCAGTGGTATTGTCTGCACCAAATATCAAAATTTTGCCACATCACTGGTCATTTTTATAAAATTGCAATTTACTGAAAAATTTTCAGTGAAACAATGTGGGAGCTTTATTTGAGGGAAAGAAAAATATCAAAACCAAATATATTTCCTTGTAAAATTATGTAAAACTGAATTCATTTTCCTGCAGCAAAAAGAAAATATAAAGTTCATTAAAAGTTAAAATTTTAAAAATCTCATTAAGGAAAAACTTTGAGGAAAAACCTTGAAACCTCACTAGAGAATTTTCCAAAATTATATATTGCACTACCACTGCTCACCTGTCAAAATACAGCAGAAAAGCTGAAAACTATTGTCACTTTTTGGTCTGGCTTTTTATGCCAGTAAGATAAGCCAGCTTATCTTCTTTAACTCAGTGTCACATATTCATATAGCAATTATTTTTCTATTTTGATGTCACATTTGAAATTAAAACAAATTTCAACCTTTCTTGGGCAATGGAAGTTCCAAGTGCCACCCCATACAGATGCCAGTCAGGTGTGTCTGCCCAAACTTGTGTCCTCCAGCTTCCTGGACCATCACTGGAAAGGAAAAGCAGCCTGGTTCCCACTCACTGCCAGTCAGTCACAACCTCCTCCAGGAAAGCCTTAGAATAATTTAGGTTAATAAAGAACTTTAAGATTATTGAGCTCAACTGTAAACCCAACACTGCCAACTCCACTACTGAAACATGTCCCTAAGCACCACATCTACACGTCTCTTAAACACCTCCAGTGATGGTGACTCAACAACTTCCCTGGGCAGCCAGTTCCAATGCTTGATAATGCTTTTGGTGAAGAAATTCTTCCTAATATTCAATCTAAACCATCTTGGTGCAACTTGAGACCATTTCCTCTTGTTTTTTAACTTGTTCCTTGAGAGAATAGGCCAACCTCACCTGGCTGCAACCTCCTGTCAGGGAGTCATAGAGAGCAATGAGGTCTTCCCTGAGCCTCCTTTCCTCCAGGCTGAACACCCCCAGCTCCCTCAGCTGCTCCTCATCAGACTTGTGCTTCAGACCCTTCCCCAGCTCTGTTGCTCTGGACAAACTCCAGCACCTCAATGTCTTTTATGCAGTGAGGGCCCAAAACTGGACACACGATTTGAGGTGTGGCCTCACCAGTGCCCCGCACAGGGGGACAATCACTGCCCTGGTCCTGCTGGCCACACTGCTGCTGATACAAACCAGCTAACACTGACCTTCTTGCCTACCTGGGCACACGCTGGCTCACATTCAGCCACTGTCAGCCAGCATCCCCAGGTCCTTTCCCACTGGGCATCTCTCCAGCCACTCTTCCCCCAGCCTGTAGCACTGCATGGGGTTGTTGTGACCCAAGGGTAGGACCCGGCACCTGGCCTTGTTGAACCTCTTACAAATGTCCTTGGCCCATTGATCCAGCCTGTTCAGATCCCTATGCAGATCCTTACTGCCCTCCAGAAGATCCCACCAACTTGGTGTCATCTGAAAACTGACTGAGGGTGCTCTCAATCCTCTCTTCCATTTGGGAGTTCTTACCCTGGGTAGTAACTGCAAAACTTGTATCCTCCAGACTCCTGGACCATCACTGGAGAGGAAGAGCAACCTGGTTCCCACTCTATCAGCCAAAGATAACCTCCTCTGTGACAAGTGAGGTGGTAAGTCCCTTGTGTCAAAGTTATAGTTAGAGACATCTGCTAGAAAGTTCTGTCTTGCAAGCAGAAGTTAAGGGCAAGATTATCAAGAAAAAGATAAGAAAGTGAGGACATTAAGAAATTTCATTTACAGCAAATTTCAGAGGCCATCTGCCTCAGGCAAGAGCGTGCTTCAAAAAGCCACTGTCAGAACACTGAGCAAAGTGCTGAGGACATGGGGATGAGATGCACAACCTCAGGGCTCACTTCATTTGTCTGGAGTCTAGTGAGAAGTGATATTTTCAATTATTTAAAATTTATTATTTTATTTATTTAAAAGTGATATTTTCATGTATTAACTACTTTTCTTTACACTGTCCCTCACTGATACTGAATTACAATAACTCAATAATGACCAGAACAGGAATAGTCTTGCCATACAGCTGTGTCAAAAAAAGTTTTATGCTGCTAGTGGTCCTATAATGATGTCTATATATATTAAAAAAACCCAATCAACAACATATATGTGTAGATAGATAGATAGATAGATATGAAGCAAATTTGAAAAGTTTAGATACAAAATACAGAGCAAATTGTCTCACAAAGTCAGCTCTGAGATGAGCACACAGGCCTGGGAAGGGGTAATCTCTAGAGATGTGTGCATACTCACATTCCAACTAACAGTACAGCTGTTCTTTGTTCTTATTGAAGGATGAAGAAAATATATTTATGCATAGATGTAATTAATGTAAAACTCCAACTGTTTAAAAAGAAACTTGGAGTTGTCTTGCACATCCTGAGTATGTTATTCCTTATGAAACAGCTGAACCTGGATGTCCTTATGCACAAGAGAGCCAGTGGTTAATGCACTTAGAGTTAGCCAAACAAATGTGAATTAAGGTCACCTTAACTCTGAATAGGAGCTTCTGTCCTGGCTTTTAGTTACAGTTGACAAATTCAATTCCATTTCATACCTTTCTTACACTTAGATTCATCTCCTAATCTCCTGGTATCCTGTGGTGAGTGTGGGGATAGGAAGAGGTCATTACCTTCAGTGATTGAAATGCCATGGAATCACAGGCACCTTTATCCTATCAGTACAAATTTAGAGATGCCAAATGATCCACGAGGAACCAGCTCTGCATTTATCCTAATGCATGCAAGTGGTGACTCTTGCTCACTTCACTTGTTTACAAACAGCTTCAGTGTCCAGCCAGCTCTAAACACTTGAGTTTTTCCTCATGACCTGCTACCTGTCTCCAGTATTATAATTGCATTATGCATGCATTAGATCTCAAAATTAATGTGAACTCTCACAACCTTTCACACTGAGGATGTGTCTCCCCTTAACTCTGCTGCAGAGATATTTCCTTGAGATTATTTCCTTCTCTCCCTGTTCTGCCTGCACTGAGCAAATGAAGAAGCAAACCAGCTCTACAAACAAGAAAATGATATAAGAGAATGATGAATTTATAACAGCTCTCAGATGATTTTGCCCTAGAAAAGATACCTGGTCCCTTAGCATCCAAGGACTGCAGCCAGACCAGTAAAGGGGTGGCATTACTTATATGTCCAATTCAGCTCAGCATGAGGTAATAATAGGTGCCTATTCCTACATTTGACTGCTAGGCAGATAAAGCCTGGCACAACTTTGATTACAGACATGTAGTACAGATGCTACAGAGCATGTAACAGTGATACAATCAGAGCATGTAACAGTCAAAGACAGGGATGTAGGGTTGAGTCCAAATGTAAAAAGCTGGAAATGTGATGAAGTCTTGCAGGTGAATATGTTCATTATTGACATTTCAACAAGCACAGCACACCTTGCCCAAGGTCCTATTTCTGTGAGAGAGGTGCCCCTTATGGTGGCCTGGAAGCACATATTAGCTGCTTTATATTTCCCACTCTAAAATCTATTTTAGGTAATCATATACTTTGCAAAACCTTAGCCTCATGAGCACAGGTTACACACTACTTTGGTTTATTTTTTTACACATAGATGTGAACCAGTGAAAATCTGGAAAAGCTGATCAATACCTTGCAATTATTGAGTAAGAAAATGCACTAAAAATAAAAATAATTTTAAAAATTAAAAACAAAACAAAAATAGGCAACACAAGATGTTGGATGTAGCAGATTTTTGCCATTTTATTTAGAGAATTCTGGGACCAAAATAGCAGTTTTGCTAAAATTGCAGTGCTACATGGCAGTAGAGGTGGAGGCTGCTACAACTGAGTGTATCTAGAAACACCAGGTGAAATAAAAGAGCAAAGAATGTGGAACAGAGAAGGCCAAAACAGCTCTGACCCTGTCAATCTACAGCAAGCAATTGGATCAAGCCTTCATGAAGACAAGCAAAGATACTGAAATGGGTGATTAAAAGAAGCCTTTCCATTAGAGAATCACAAGCCTTGTTTGATAATATGCATGCACATGAAGTTCAAACTAGTGATGGGTTTATGATCAAGACTTAAAAAAACTTTCTTACTAGGTAGAATGAAACTTTTGAGAGTGGTACTATGATGTGACAAGATATATGAGAACTCCAAAAGAGAGGGAAAGAGGCTTTTGAGGTTTTGATAACAGAGTTGTGACTATTGCATCAACTGTATTGTTTTAAGAGTTTATGGAATCCTTAATTGGAGGCAAAAGTTGCAAAAGAGAGACAAAACCAAGAAAAAGATTGCAGAAAAGATTCCAACTTCAGTTAGGAAAAGGCAATCAGACCATAAGTGGAGAACATAATTTGAAGATTGAATGCTCTGAAGGAAAACAAGTCTTATTCAGATAGATGGGTTCATCAAAGGAGCAACAGGAAGAAAATCAAAAACTCAGAAAGGAATAGGAAAACTGCAAAATATTTGAAAGAAAGATCCTGATGAACTGCACAAAAAGTGGAAGAAAAGATAAAGTGGATTTACATCTACATTTGTAAAGAGCTGCTATATTTTGTAACAAGCATAATAATTTTGCAAAGTCCTGCTATAAAACAGAATTTACACAAGTGAGTGTAAACTATATTACCTCTACACAAGCAAGCCTAATTCTTTACTGCAAAGATTTAAGCAATACCTGCATGAAGTAGATTTTACCTCACACACTAGCAGATCCTCCATTAATCTAAATTGGGTGCACAGATCAGGGCGATACCTGATTTGCAATACAGAGTGTGAAGACAGCATCAATACCACCAATACTTAGCTAATACAGGGGACAAATCACTCCTGAAGAGGTGGCACGTTAGTGTAATAGGACAGTCACCTGGCTGTAGAAGTAGCACTGCCCAGAGACTTCTGGGAAGTGTACTACCCAAAAAGAGATCTTTGATTTGAACGAAAGCTTCACTTTTTACATTAAGAAAACCCAGCTTGGTAAGCCAAGTGGAAGATGCAATATTTGTACACAACCAGCTCCTGTCCATGGTCTCTGCTCTTCCTGGGGGTCATTGTTTCCAGCCAGCATGATCACTGCTGTGTGGCAGCAAACACTGTCCTGTGCCCTCTGCTCCCTAGGGAGTTTTTACCATTCATTTCTGAGGCCTGAACAAACTCATCAGAGTCTCAGCACATGGTGCAAATGCCCAGGGTCCAGCTGCATCCTTGATAATGCTACAGCCTCTCTATCCATTGATGCCCTGGATGGCTCCCAATGGAAAGGAGAAGGAAAGTGTCCAAGGTTGGGAACAATATTCAGCCAATCTTCGTGGATCATAAGCATGCCTGTGAAAACCAGAAGAGAACAAACCCTTCTGTCATGAGAACATAAAGCTGAGATGAAACAAAATCTTCAGAAGATGAGGTTTGCGATTACTTTGTCAGAAGGTGCACCTGAGGCACAGCAAACTGGGAGAGCACAGGTCAGAAGAGGAATGCAGGGAAATAGGAAAACAGAAAGCAAAAGATAGAAGAGAGGTAAGGACGAGGGAGAAGTGATTAAATATGGAAATTACAAAAGAAAGCTCAAAATACCCAGGATGTAGACAAATGTCATACAAAGAACAATACTGACTAATATGATCTGAGCAATGTTGTAAAGAAAAGGCCATTTTAAAGGGCCAAAATAGACAAACAGAAGCAGCACAGAATGATAACTCTAAAAACTTTAAATATATGATCCAAGACTGATATCAATTTATTTGGCTGTGCTGAGGAAAAAAAAAAACTAGATCATTATCCTTTTTACCCATAAATAGCATTATTATACACTATAACCCTAAACATGACATCTCACATGTAAAATCTGTCTTTGTGAACCACAGCATACCATCTGCAGCAGTAATGGCTCACAGACCACAAATACCATGGCTCTGTTTTGCAAAAAAAATTGATTTAAAAATAGCATTATTTCAGCTCTAGGATAGTTATATTTCATTGCTTGTATAAAAAGAAACTGTTAAAAGGGCACTTAAAAGAGATGAAGAATCAGACCTGGAGCAGAGCAGTACCCTCTGAACATGACTGCCACCTGCAGAGAGCACTTCTGCCCAGACCAGCAGGTTATTTTAGGTGCCAATGCTAAAAAGTGGAGCATTTTCACCAAAAAAAGGGAAGAAGAAAACCCATCATGATATTGGATAACATGAATGCAATAGGCCTGCGGGACACTGGACTAGTATATTACATCAGAGGATAGTCTCTTGTGAAGTTGCCTCCCTCCCACAAGGTAATTACTAATAGAAGTTCTCCTAACAAAGGGAAGATGGAAAAAAAAAAAAAAGAGTCTTGACTCTTGACATCAAAACCAAAACCAACAGAAGTGAGGGATAAAGCAAGAGAAGATACAGGACTGAGCAAAGCAGAGCTAAAACTCATGAGGTGCGTCAGACATCCACAGGACAGAGATGGTCAGCTCAGAGACTGGTTGAAACCTGGTGATGCCTCATTAGAAATCTCTAATCTGCCTCTGAGTAGGAATGAGTTGTTAGAGTAATTGGATCTTTAGGAAGCTTGAGCTAAAATGCAGAATATCCTTCCCATCATGTGTGAGTTGAAAGCAGCTGTTGAGGGAGCCAGCACTGATACCATTGGCTTCAGCAGCATACAAAGATGCCCTGTTCTTCGTTCCAAGCTCTTTCCTAAAATGCCAGTTTTTCTGATGTGATTGCATCAAAGAATCATTATAGTTCTACACTCCAGACCCAAATTCTTCTTAGTTCTGTCTTAAATCCACTTCCCTTCCATGGTCCGAGCCTCCTATTTCTCAAATCTCTTCATTCCTCTGTTCTCCACAAACATCTGGGCACTTATGGGCCACATGTTCTATTTTCTTCAAGGCTGTAGGGGAGATGAGGACCCACTGATTCTGTGGATTAACTTGGCAGGGTTTATACACTGAATTTAAAGTGTTTGTTCCAGCCAGTAGCAAGTTTATACTCCTACATTATATGTCATGTTTTCAAATTTTTTGATGTGTTGAAAATAGAACATAAAAATGCACTGTGTTCCCACTTAGAGATAGAAAGGAATATTTAGGTTACAATGTTAGTAAATACATGATGAAATAAAGGCCATATATCCAGCCTCTTTCTGCAAATTTTCTAGGTCTTTTAAATCCATAATGCCATACTCAGCCTGCTTTTCCCATGTTCATTCAGTGCAAAGGACAAAACTCTTTTAATCCTCAGCTGTGACTGGAGGTGCAGGGAGCCATACCCTGAGCATGCACGATGCACCAAGGGCCCTGAGAAATCATGACCTGTATTAAAAGCTATTGAATCTCTCTGCCACCAAAAATGAGAATGATAGCTTAACTCTTTTGGCATTATTGGGTAAATATTTCTTTTAGAGCTGGCATAGCATTTGACTCCTACCATGATAGAAAAACGCTTGGAAAATGAGTGGTGCTGCATTCAGGGAACGGTTTGTGTGGGTCTGGCAAGATGAGCCTCACACTGACCATGCTGAACTGAACTGCCCAGTGGTAAATGACCACTGGACACGGGAGCCCCAGCAGGTACAGAGGTCTGCAATCACGTCTTTAAAGATGACTTGTTGATATGAAGAGATCAAGTTGGAGCTGCCTAGACAATTTTATCTTTTTTATCTCCTGATTTGGGAGTACTTACATTTACCACCATTGGGACTTTTACAAAGGTTTTAACAAATATTGCAAGGAACGTTTCTGAATTACTGTGCCTAAGGTTGGAGGTCCCATTTGTCAAAGCTGATGGCCAATAGCTGCTTCTTTGTCCTATGAGTGTCCCAGGAGCAGGGACAGGACAGCAGCAGAGAAGCAGGCAAGACCACTGAGAGGTGCCCAGAAACTGCTCCTGGCTTCTGAGCTTTATATTAACAGCTGCAGGGGGCTGTGTGGGGTCATCAGGTTTGTTGAAAGGAAGGACGTTGCTCCTGCAAATGGAAGGAGAAAGAGAGGAACAGGTATAATGTCCTCAGCCTCTTCAGCTCCTGCCAGGAAGGAAAATAAAGGGTTAAGTCTAATTTCCATTTAAACTTATCACAGATGGGAAGAGTTGGCATTTTATGTGGTTATCTAAGATTATAACAGAGCCATTTTAAGAGATATTTTAAATTTACTCATACCTAATTGAAAACGGATTAAGAAATTTTTTCACCTGTAACACTGACTATACTCCACTTGACCACTTCAGTTAAGTGATTTCAGCTTTTGCTAGAGGGAAGATGGACTTAAAAACCCAGTGTGAGTTTTTAAGAGTGCCAAGAATAAGCCACACAGTCACAAGGGATCACTAAACATCAGTTTAGTGAGCTGAGAAACACTTTCAGTCTAAATGGAGATTAATCTGAGTAAGAAAGCTTTATGGACACACAAAGAGAGAGAGCAGACCTCTGATACATAGGCTCAAATGTCAGCTGACAAAGGGTTAAGAGTGTTAAACATGAGGTTACAATGGAGTAAAGCAAAATAAAGGTGTCCGATAAGCCAAAGCAGCCCCTTTTCTGTGCATGTGCATACCAAAGATTGGAGTCTTCATGGCTTTGAAATTTCTTTTCACCTGTGATTAGGTAGGTGCAACATACAGAGCTGGCAATAATTTACAACCCCTTTGGAAGGGTGTCAGAAATGACTGTAAATGATAACCAGGAACCAGGGTGTGGTGAGAGATGCATTGACCAGCTTCCAACACTAGAAATAGCTCTTTTTTTTTTTGTATTTAATAACTTCCCAGAGGGACACACCACACTCATTTCTAGTCCTAGGGAAAAAAAATTTTTAAAGTTATTATATTATTATGTATCAAAAAGCTATTTTGCATAATTTATTATTTATCTGCTGAGGCTTTGAGAGCACTTGAGTTTCATCCATGCATGCAGAAAAGATAAAACCCAGTCCCAAGAAATTTATTAGATAAAATATTTGCTATAACTAAACTCAAGTCAGATTTACTTAACAGATTTCTAAATAGATTTAATTGGTGCAAACCTTTCTGCAGACAATGTAAACTTAGCTTAGATGTTACTTACAGAAATTTAATATCTGTAATTACTGGCTGGAATCAAGTAAACTGAAGTGAGGCTCTCAAGTTTAAGATGTTTATTTTGTGGGTTGTGTGTCTGGAATGTATAAGTGAATTGCAAACAAAACTTTTCAAATGCATCATTTCTCTAAAAAAATCACCTTTAAAAATTTTTTTATGATTTTTTATGTCTAGAAAACTTCTTGTAAAACATAAACCAGCTTTTACCCATCGTTTTGCCGCCTGACTTTATACTTAGCAGCAGCTGCCTAGGTTTTTATAAGGTGTTAATAAATCTGCCCATACTATTTTTAAATAATTTGTCAGAGAAATGCTTTCTCATTCCTGACATGAAGACTGAATCTGTCTGGGAAGTACTTGGCTGCTATACAGATGGGTCCTGTAGAAAACCCCTTGATAAAGACAGCTGATTGTGTTGTAACCAAAAATAGTTTCTGCCTGTATTAAGGACACACACGGCATGGAAAATCTGACAGCAAAGAGGTGCTTAACACCTGTGCTTGGTGCTAATCAGAGCCAAGCCAAAAGTAGCTTGGAGCCTGAGAGCCTCTCTGCCCCTTCTTCCTCTTCCTCATGTACAAATTTAGGTATAGCTGAATTTCTGTGGGCAAGGGGCATGGACTAGACAGCTCTCACAAAATTTTTTCAGGCCCTTATTCCTATTGCTTTACACTGAGAAGCTGAACTTTCTTAACAGGAGCGGAGACGGGGAGAGGCTGGGGGAGCAGCCAAGAAAGCAGAGCACCAAGGATGGCTGCTTGCACAGGCAACATGGGGGTGTAACATAGTGCAATGACAACCTCTGCTGCAGTGGGAACAAACTCTGGCCAGTATGGCTGGAAATCAGCTCTGCTTCTTGAAAAGGGCAAGTGAGATCGAGGTACCTTTCTCAAAAGTCACTGCTGCTCTCTGTGGTAGCCCAGGAAATTTTGTCATGGGGAGTGGAGTTTTCTCTTGGGGTCTGAATGTCTTAGTAGATCCTCTGCTTACATTTTTTGCTGAGGAATTTGAGTCAAAGGTCTTTACTCCACATCAAGTTCAAGGTGTGAGACTCTGGCAGTGGGTGGGTGATACATTAGTACACAGACTTGTGAACAAGCATACCTGCATTTAGTCTAACCTTAGTCTGCCTCTTGAGACAGAGGTTTGTAGTCCTAGGTCAGAGACTGTAAGAGCAGTTTAATACAGGTCTTTCCATTAGGCGACCGACTAAGTGCTTAGTTGAAAATTATACCATTAAAAACCCACCATTATCAAATGGAGCATCTGCACGTTAGCATTAAAAATACAAAAAGGGATGATAAATGTATAATTTGGAGATGCAGGGTTCAGAAAGGCCTTACAGAGACACGTTCTTCACCTGCTTTCTTTCGGTGTCTCTGTGAGTGCTCCTTTCCATCGGCAATACCAGGCAGCCACTGCATTAATCCCAGGCCCTGCTGCTGAACCAGGGCCTCCCCAGACCCCAGCCTTGGGCTCCCTTCCCAGAGCCACCACGGCCACTGGGCTGCACAGTCTCACTCACACTTCCTGCTCTTCTCAGAACCTTCCACTTCTACTGAAGTATCCTAATTCAGCTTGCACTGCTCTTGCTCTCCTGCCCCCTGGGCAGGCTTGGCAGGATGCGCTTCTCAGAGGTGAGGGAAGTGGGTTCAGATAGCCCAGGGTGCATGACTAGCTGTGAGCCACAGCCTACTGATCTCACGTGAGTTACGTGGGAGAGAGGCAGCTCAATAACCAACCCCTGTGCAAACCACAGTGACAAAATCCTGCACGTGTTTATAGCAGGTTTTATCTATTTATCTCAAAAACCTTGCTTACAGCAGTAGAAATGGATATCACTTTCACTCCCAGCCTTACCAAGGAGCCAGTGAAGGCTTCAAGTGCATTTATGGACTGAAATGCAATTCACCCAGGTGTAAAAAATGTCATCCTTGGCATCAATGGCTTCCTACTGAAAAAGGAATATTGCAGCTAACGTGAGTATCCAACAGACATACAGCAATTGCCAAACAAAAGAGCAGCTCCCCTAGGCTCACACTATCTGCCTCTGCATTTTTCATACTCAGGGCCTGATCTTGCTTCCATTAATAAAGATGGAAACAATCCAAGTGCTTTTGGTGGGAGCAAATGCCTTCCTCTATACACTCCAGACTCCTGGGGTGTATATACTGTAGAATGTATTCAAGCTACGTGCCTGTATGTCTTTCTTATGCAGTTTCAGTTTTTATAAACCTCTGGAGTTTGCAGCTTTGTCAGCAATGACAATGACAAGTCTCATTCCAACTGGTACGTTCCCAGGGAAAGTTCTTATTCCTAAGAAATGTTACTTCCCAATGAAAAAACTGTTCTGCTGAATAAAATATTGCTAGTTCTATCTTTTGGGCTAATTGAAAGGCTCGTCTTGCTGTCAGATGCCCTACACACTCAGGAAATACTGGATCAAGACCTCTGATACTGTGGTGACTACATGCTTCTTCAGACCATCTTCTGCAAGAGTAAAAATGCACCATTGTGGGTCCCTGTTCCAGAGGGAGAGGGATGGTAAACTGTGCCTGGTCATTTGTTCCTGCTCATCCTGCACAGACAGTAGAAGTTGAGGCTTCCAGATCCTTTTCTGTCTGTTTTTTGGGACAGAAGTTAGCAACTTTTGGAGGGTCTTCTAACATGCAGTACTCAGCCCTGCAAATGTCGTCAGTGTAAACAGCAAGCACCTGCAAGTAGCCTTCAAAGTTTAATGGGAAATTCAGATGGTGTCTTCTAGATTTGCGTATATTATTGGTTTTGGCTTCTTCTGCTCATGCTATACACTCCTCCATGCATTTCCCATCTTTGGATACTAATATAGAGCATATGTTCCCCATTTAGCTCTTCCTTGATTCTTGCTGGCATCATGTCTGTGGCAAAGTAGAAAGAAAACAGTTGCTTTGAGAGAAAATATTTGTTTGCAAAACAAAATTTTCTTTGTATTTGTACATGGAAACGGTAAAAGCCCTTATATTCTTTTTTGAGATAGACGTGCAGGAAGAGTATCTTTCATTTCTTAAATGGTTTTCATAACCATTTAAGTTATGAAGCAAGGATCATGTTTTCATGGACCTTATATAATAAAAATGAAGTAGAAGAGCATGTCTTAAAGTGTGTTTACAGTCTTAAAACTACCTGTGTGTTTTACGTGTATAGAACCAGTTGGTTTCTGCAATGATGCTGGAATCTTAAAAATGAAAGGAAATCGTCCTTCAGATAAATTACCTTGTCCATAACTGAAAAATATTACTTAGCTAACATTTACATTTCAGTCACTGGTTTGCAAAATTCTGATTGGCATCTGTAAATCCCACAGGGAATAAACCTGCCTGGGCACCTTCAAAGAGTGAGGACCAGGAACCTAGGGACAGAGAAACGTGTACTAAGTACCCACTTGTAAATCCCACCCTATAGAAAGATGTTTTGGAGACACACAAGACTGAGTGAAGTAGATGTTAAAAGACCACACATCTGGGAACAAACAAAAGACCCACAGCCACCACCACCAAGCATAAAATCAAACAAAGAATTCAGAGTAGCTTTTCTGTTCTTTTTCTCAATGGCCACAAGAATACATCATTGAAGTCAACACTGATCATTGGAAGGTTTTGCCATATCCTTTAACGGAAGCTAATACTGACCAAATCTGGGATATTTTTAGAAGGAAATCCTGTCCCTGGATTTGCAGGTGTTCTTTTGCTTCCTACAATTTCACCAAAAACTACAACCCCCTTTTGCATCAGTATCAGAGGAGGGTTCTGCTGGTAGAAATACAAAGGAAGCACCACATGCACAGGCACCTTCCTTTGTTTGACTGGAAAACACTCTGGAATTGTCACAGCTTTAACTCCCGCAGAAAGCCAGTGGGACTGATATCAGAGGTCTCTGTAGAAGATATAGGCAAGGGGGAGATCTATGAATTAGTGTCACTTCAACCTTCCCTGTGCTTTTCTCTTTACTAGTATTTCCTGATGCCAAGCCAAGGGGATGGTGGTGGTGGTGGAGGGGTGGGAAGTGGGGTCTTTTCAGGGGAGTGAAGGGGACAGCAAGTTCTTAATTCAGTTAACGATTGCAGGAAGTGGTTTGTCAGTTTGGAGGTAGACCCTGCTCAAAGCCAGTGCCCTTCTCAGAAATTAACTTGCAGTTCTCTAAAGATAGATTGCGCAAAACACCAGGGGGCCCTCGGGAACCTGCGGCCACAATTCCCCAGACAAGGAGCTCCAGAGAAGCGGTGAAATGCCCCCCTTCCTGCAGCTGCTCTGTGGACTAAACCAACACTCACTGGAGCGGGTGTCTTATGCAAGTTCTCAGGTTTCATATCCGCAGTGACCAAGTTTTGTTAAAAATATGACAGCTGCTCCTGTCATTTTCTTTCCATGTAATTTTAACCGTTGCTTCAAACTGCACATGCATTTTCTGCCTTTCAGCAATGGCAAAGGAGGTTGGCACCGAGCAAAGGACTTACCAGATATTGCCAGGTTTGGCACTGAAGGATAAGTTCCCCTTGGCGCACCTCAAGCATTGCATCAAAGACTTCACAAACTATAGCAAGTAAGGGATATCCAAGATGATCTTCAGAGGAGTCTCTTCAAGCCATGTGACAAAGTAGGATTCAGTTGAGTGTAATTGCAACAAAACAGGAAATTGATGGACTTCAAGGAATAACTCCCAGGTTGCCTTGAGCAATAGTGAAGATCTGATAAATGTAATATATAGAATATCATGATGCCTCATCCACATTCCCAGGAATCATACAATAATTCCTTTCACCAGAGCCTCTAACATGCCCTGTGAGAGCATGTTATTCACCCTCAAAGAGTCACTTCAGCTAACCCATCTGAATGACCACATTTTGCACTGGTGCAAATTTAGATTATCTGCACTGATGTCAACAGATTGATTCAGAGTTTAGCATCCTTGCAGCTGGTGAACAGAATCTTTGCATTACTTTCAGTCCAAAGCTTCCTCAATTAATTTATACTCCCTTTGTTAACCAGAACTGGCACAACAGTGAAAGGAGTGCTTCATAGAACCCAGTCTCCCACCCACAGCAGAAGTAACTGCTTCATGAGAAGACATCTTAGAGCAGGTCCATCTTGGTCCATAACTGCAGGCCAGCAATGGCCACACATCATGGAACACAACAGTGTTATTGGGAGCATTATGGTCCAGTTTCCATCCCAATTCTCACCTCAGCAAGAATATATCTGTACTATGGCCAGAGAGAAGGAGGCTGGCTGTTCCTTCCTAAGTAGTATCCTTTTTTTTTTTTGGTTTTAGGTCTTTGGGATTTTTGTTTTCACCAGTAATTCATTAAATGCTATACAGCAGAGAGAAATGGACTTATTTTCAGGTGTTTTAGACAGAAAGTCACAAAGCATGGCAGTAGCCTTTCCTCACAGACTTCAAACCAGAGCTTGTTTGTGAGCAGTTGCTTGGTCTTACCTCCCATGGCAGCAGCTGTGAGCATTCCCCTTTTCCTCACACCTGATAAGGATGGTAGAGAGGCAGAGGGAGGAACCTACATGCCCCATACAGCAAGGAAATAGAGAATGTGCAGAAAAAGGTGTCCAAAAGGTGTACAAGAGAAATCAATTCACTTTGGAGTGGATGTTCCAGAACAAATGATGATAATTAAGTCAGGGTTCAACTGCTTTACTAAAACAGCTTTTCTCCATGGGAAACAGATATCACCATGCCCTCTCCTGGTCTGTGGCACCTCTACAGCTCATCTGCAAACGTTGCTCATTTCATATCTCTCTCTTCCTGAAACATTTACCCTTAGCTTTACGTGCCCTCCTCATTTGAAGGTACTTTCCTCTGCCTCTGCTTGTTTCCTTGTCAACCAGTCACACTGTCAAAGAAATCTTTCAGGGCTCTGCAGAAGACACCTGCTCTAGTGAAAAAAGCTGGAAGAGGGGATTAACATCTCAATTGCTTCCCAGCACCAGGTGCCTCTCATGTCAGGACTGGTGTCCCCAGCTGCATCTCCTAGCACAGGAGCTCGTTCCAGCCTGGGGAAAGAAGGTGGTTGGAAATGGTGCTGGCATACACAGGACCACAAGCACACAGGTAGTTTGTTTGTGATAGCAGCACATCACACTGTCACTGCCATCCCATCCTCAAATGTTGCTCAAAGACTCTACACATGTGAGTAAGTGCTCCACAGACTCACCCAACACAGCACATGATGCAGCTGGCAGATATGGTCTTGAACCATTTGTCACCAAAGCCTCCACATGTACCTCCTGCATACTTTTAATTGAAAACATTAGCTTTCAGGAGAACTCATAAGATGGTCATGTGTTGTCCCACAGGGAACAGGAGTCTGCTGTGCTCCCCTGTGAATGAATCAGGCTCAGGAATGAGTAGGCTCTGTCTTTCCAGCTTCCAGTTTCTCAGTCATGGCTTATTCTCGTGTTCCTCATTTACGCTGAATTCCCACACTGGGCCCTCTTGTGTAATTTAGACTGAGCTTTTCTCCCTTTTCTTTTCCCTCCCTCCCCTTTGCCCCCCGCATCCTCTGTACAACAGAGCTGGCCACACAGCAACAGAGGAAATGAACAACATCTGGTGAGATTGATTCCTCGTTCTTGTAAGCAGTGTAAGCTAACAGCTGTGTCAGGCATTTCATCCAGCTCTGGAGTAGGAAAGAAATCAATCACTCATTCCCCTTTACCACACCTCCTCGTTCTGGCACCCGCACTGGTCCTGCAAGATAATTGCCTGGTTCACTTTTCTGAAAATATACTGGAATCCCACCCTTTACACAGAGGACATTCCTCGATGCAAACGTAATCATTATTTTAAAATACAGGAGACTTTAAAAAAAAAAAAAAGAAAAAAGAAAAAAAAGATCAGAGCATTTAAGCACATGTACGCCTTAAATAAAGGAGCTAACTGCATGCCATAAAGCAATGCAGGAACTTACATGGGGGTTTTAAAAACCAGTGTTTTCTTGTTCTGTGCATTTAGATGCCTAAACATTATTGTATCCTGTGGCTCTTGGTAGTACCTACGCACTTAGGAAAGCTGCTTTTAGACATGAGTTGTACTGTAATGCTCAATCATACCATAGTGGCATCTTATCTTGTTGGATTGAAACCTTTCTGCTGACCACCCTGGAAATCAGAGCATGGGGACAGAAGAAATCCAAGGCAGTAGCAAGCCATGAGCAGTAGACATGACAAGGGCAATTTTCTTGTAAGTTATGGGCCTCTCAGCCAGCTTTGGAGTTAAGGATTAATCTCTTCTTTTGACTGTTTTGGCTGACACTAACAAGAAGCCACCAACTATATCCAATTGCTTGGGCAGTTTCTGTGATGTGGACATTGGACCACTAAGAATTCATCAAAGATCCCCAACAAGACTTTAGTAATAATTACTGCCCCCTATCTCAGCTGTTACCACAGAAAGCACAACATAGCTCAGGAAGAAGGATTCAAAGGTAGTCTTCAAGAAAATCTGGAACAGCCGAGCATTGGGCAGCTTGCCCTGTTTGTCTCACAGCTGCACATGCTGATGGTCTCACAGATAAGGCAGCTGCAAGGAGCCACAAGAAGGGAGCATCTTCATCTGTCCCTTGGGGTGCTGTTCACAGCCATGCTGGCTTTAACTCCATTTCACAGGGATGCTGGAAAAATATGGCCACAGAAGTCTAGAAAAAGCAGTTCATTTATCATCAGTCTGGACAGGTATTGGGTTTATAATTATAGCCAAAACTTGGACCCCTCTCACAGATTGTGAAGGTTGCATGCTGGGCTTTCCTGAAGAGATTTAAGCAGCCTGTATTCTTGCTTTCCTAGGAGGTCTTCAGTTTAGTGATACCCACCTCCAGGTCCCGAGAGACATTTCCTGAAGGCCCTATAGGATTACTCATGATCATGAAGAAAGAAAAAGTAAAGAATGCTGCTGAGAAGGATGGCAGTGTATGATATTGTATGTGGCACACTATCCTGCATAGTTTTGCTAACACTGGAAATGGCTAACAAGAAAGTAAAAACACTTTTGTGTTTTTTTAACCTCAAGTACCTTCACAGGTGTCTCACACCCACAGGGAATTTTCCAGCTCTGCTGCACTGACAATCTGGGCAGTATTGAGCACAAAAGCCCTATGAAGTAAAAGGCAGGACAAGATGTATCTTCCTTGTAAGCTATACACACTTGTAAAAAAGTCCTCTTCTCAAACCACTGAGATTCACTACTATGAGGTGGAATGAAAAGTTTGGAAGCAGAGGGAGAAAACAACCTAAGAGAAAGTGGGAGGCAGCCAAAAAAAGCCATATGTAATCAAGGGAGGCAAGCTATAGCGCTAGGAGCTTGCTTAGGGTTGAAGGTTTTCCAGTAAGCAGTACAACAGAACAGATTTATGATTTCACCATGAAGTTGCATGATACCATTTAATGAATTAAACATTCGCATACAGGTTCAGAGAAAATATTACTGACTGGGAGAGCATAAAAGCATTGGGACATTCTTCACGTTTATTACTCATGAAAAGCTAAAGAAAGAAAGCAATCACAATAGCAATGAAACATACTTTTTCACCCACATAGCATCTGATCAAATATTCACAGATGGAATTTATATGGGGATTATGGAAGGTTTTTTTTTAAGCTGCAGTTGTAAGTTAGGTTCTGCTCAAATCCAAATATACATATATATCTTAGGTATTTATAGGAGTCTTATTACCATAATAATTGAGCACGTCATCCTTTTTAATGTATTTATCCTCACACCATCTTTAGAAGGGAGAATGGAATACACCAGTGCTGAGATGGGAACTAAGGTGTAAGGGAGGCTATGGACTATAAAGTGCTTTAGCTGCCTTCAGTTTGGATATTGTGATGCCTAGAAATTAGGCATCTGGCCACATCAGAGTGCTTTAAAAAGTCAGATCTGTACAGCTTCCTAACCAGTCAATAGGAAAGTCTGCATGCCCCCTTGGATAGAACAAGGAGAATAATCTAAAATAAAATTAAATTCCCCACAAAATTCACATTATGGGACACTGACAAAATGAGATTGTCCTTCCACCCAGCAGAATTCAAGTAAAATGCAGTTGGTAAATATACAGATCTAGAAACCAGCTTTTTTTTAAACTGCATCAGATCTTTGCAGATCAGAAAGATCCTTTTGGTCCTAAATTCTGCATAAGCAGCTTCTGTAAAAGCTGTCTACCAGGAGCAGCAACAGTCCCATCAAATGGAAGGGAAAAAGTTCTGAGATTACAATTTTGCTCTGTTGGCTTCAGTCCCACACCATCACATCAGTGCCCTCATCCCACCAGCACTCAGCTGTGCAGGGAATGGTTCCCCTCAGTTACTACCCAAGTGTTTTCCGCTCTGATGCCCAACCTGAACAGGTCCCTGATGAAATACATTTATAGAAGTAGCAAGATTGATATTTCTGAGGTTACTGAGCAGAAGAAAACAACTCCCCTTTTGAAGCTTCCAAAACCCTGTTCTCTGTTTGGACAAACATCACTGGCATGAAAACATCTCTTGTAAGCATGTGTGATTATGACAGTGAGGTAGGGAAGTCTTGCATACTGTGGGCTGATTTTCAGAAGTATAATTCATCAAATAAATGAGGTTGAGTAGATTGTCTGAGACCCAGGATTGGTCCCACTCTTCTCCCATCCCCATCTCTAAAGATGAGCTCAAAAATGCTCAGTCTCCAACATTCAAGAAAATGTGCTTGCTTTGGCTGGGGTAATTTTTTTCACAGTATGGGGCTGTTCTCTGGAGTTGTGCTGGATACAGTGTTGATAGCACAGGGATGTTTTGTTACTGCTGAGCCGTGTTTATACACAGTCAAGGTCTCTTTTGCTCCTGACTCCACCCCACAGGTAAGGAGGCTGGGGGTGAACAAGCGGTTGGGAGGGGTCTCAGTCAGGACAGCTGACCCCAACTGACCCAAGGGACATTCCACACCATATGGCATCGTGTTCAGCATATAAAGCTGGGGAAGAAGAGGGGGGACATTTGGAGTGATGTCATTTTTCTTCCCTAGTCCCTGTTAGGAGTGATGGAGCCCTGCTTCCCTGGAGGTGCTGAACACCTGCCTGCCCATGGGAATTAGTGAATCAATTACTTGTTTTGCTTTTTTGGCATGCACAGCTTTTGTTTTGCCTTCAAACTGTCTTTGTTTCAACCTGCAAGTTTTCTGCCTTTTTTTCCACCATGGGAGAGTGAGCGAGTGGCTCTGTGAGGCTGATTTGCTGGCTGGGATGAAACTGTGACAGAAGGATATACGTGTTACCTAAATCCACTTTTGATAAAAATTAAAGCATTATCTCCATAAACAACAAAGCTCCACCTAGTTCCCAGTTACCAAATGGAAAGGAAGTTCCATAGCAAAATCCTCAGTGCACACACGCATCTGGCTTAAGAGCTGCATTCACTCCTCCCAAAACACACAACGGCATCTTTTTTGATCTCTGATAGCCATGGAACACAGAGGAAGAAGCACATCACTACCTGCCATCAGCTGTTGCTGAACTTAGCAATAGGTGACATTGGCCATCTCATCCTTCAGATTGTCACTTCTGCAGGACACGGAGCCAGAGACTGCCTGGCTTTCTCCAGCATCATGAGCCCAGCAGCAGCCTGGGCCTGGGGCCGCTCACTCATGGCAACCAGCAGGTTAAACAGGGACCTCCCTCAACCTCCTGTTCTGTTTCCTAGAGACCGTGGCACTGCAGAGGTTACAGTCAAACTCTGTGTGTTGCAGTTCCCAAACCATCTCAAATCATCTCCAATCTGGGTGATTTTAACAGAGCAGATGCAAATGGCCATAGTCCAAATGTTACTTCACAGAAAACTCAGCTTCCGGGAAAAGGAAAGGAGCAACCTTTGGGAGAAGGGGGGAGGGAAGTACTGGGGAAGGCACTTAACTCTGCCATCTACGTTTTATCTTCCTGTTCTTATGAATCAACATCCTTAGGAAAAAATCCATTTGGAACTTTGAATCATCCTATTAAAAATATCCCACGTGTTATTTTTTCCGCAATGTGTCTCAGTACATTATTGGTGTCATCTTAGTTGTTATTTTAATTTTTAAAAACATTTCATTTTAAATGAGTAAAGAAGAAAAACCTCAGGCGCTTTTTTTGGGGTGGGTTTTATTGTTTCTAGACCAAAGTTGCAATATATAAAAATCACTTCAGCTGGGTTTTGTCATTACTAGAAATGAAATAATGACTTAATGATTTATTATCACATGGCATTCAGTTTACAAAAGCAGCACTATATAAAAACCAATACAGCCCATATTAAATGGATTAAAATTGAACTAGATTTCTAATAGTAACTGTGCGATGTGGTTACTTGAAATACCTGAGAATTAGACTCAGTGACCCAGGAGGTCTCTTCCAGAGTTATACTCCCAAAGGCAATTGTTAATAGGAAATCATCATCATCAAAGTGGGGCATTTTCTGTGCATCCTGCAGAGATCTCCTTTTGTCAAAATTTATTCAACATCTTTAGCCCGGATGGTGAAGTTTTTAGAGGACACAAACACTTGGAGAACACTAAACAATAATGGGAATGGGACAACTGTCCTCAAAGCTTAGCTGACACCATTATTCTGAGTGTTACCCTGCAGTGAAGCACTGTTTCTACAACTAGGAGGGCCACTCTAAGGGCATATTCAGAAGCAGGTACTCAAATTCCTGTACACTGTCCTGTAAAACAAAAGATACAATACTTGGAGATGCAAAGAGCATGTTGTGCCAAATGGAATGTTGTTATTACCTCAGCACACAGTGCTGGTGAGTCCATTACTCAAGTAACATGCACAGTCCAAGGAGGTAGCTGAATTACTGGAAAGGGATCAGAAAAAGGCTGCAGCAATGATTCTATGTCTGGAAATTCTGCCTTAAAACAAAAGACGTAAGAAGCTCAGCCTCCTTAACTTCTCTTAGAAAAAAATGAGAAGCAATGAAATCACAGTCTGTATTTGGGACTGGAAAATATTTCTGACAATAAAAAGTTGCTCAGTTTAGCAGACAAAAGTCATGCAATGTCTGACCAGCTAAAGTTTGAAATCACATACGTGAGATAAAATACACATTTTATATATATTAATAATGAGTTCAGATAATCACTGAAATAACTTACCCAGGAAAGCAGTAGATTTGCAAACCTCAAGACATCTGAAAGGCCAGTTTGTCTTCCATAATGCCATAACCTGGCTGAAGGAAGTATTCACCTTGATGTGGGGATGATCAGGGCCCTTGCTGAGAAGAAAGCAGCATAGGAGATCAAAGCCTCTTTACTGACTTTAAAACCTGTGACGAAAGATAATCTACCCACTTTTATGAACCATTCCATACAGCCTCTTGGTCATCATGTAGAATGTCTCAGGAATCTCTCCATCCAAAAAAACCTTTTATTTTTACTTCAGTGAGCCACCTATTAGGCCTTTATTCTGTCTAAACCTTTCTATATTTTGAGTTCTGTTTTCATATCTTCTTTTAATCCAATGATTCCTTCTTGCCTTCCCATAAAGTTGTCATTTCCTTCAGATGCTCAGACTGATGAAAGAGCCATACAGAAATAAAAACTAAATGAGGTGAAAATATATCCCATAAAAACCCCCATTAAGGACTTTACGGAGAGATTTCCTACTCCTCTGGCTCAGATAGCCATATTTTATTCCTTCTAGGAAACAGAAAACCCTTAATCCCAGAAGAATGCAGCCAGAATCAAAGAGCAAGAGGAGGCATTAAGTTGCAAGAAGAGGAGGGGGGAAAGAAAGAAGAATTTTATAGTCAGCCCTTGCACACAATGGGAATGAATGGGCTATCACCAGAACTACTGCATGGAGCACAGGCACTGAGCAGAGAAAAATATGATAAACTGGAAATCTACACAAAGTCCACGGTCAGATAGCACTGGGTTAACATCATGCAATAGGCTGTTGAGTGCTTAGTGAGCCAGCCGCCATTAGGAAAAATGTCTATTAGCGGGAAAGAACAGAGCGAGAAGAAAGGCATGAAATGCTTGTGCATGGTCATGATTAATTAAGAAATTGAGAGAAACGGTAAATTTGATAGCTTCTCATCCCTTACACAAGAAACTGATTCTTCTTCAGAGCAAAATATACTCTGTCCCCAACCACCCCTCAGGTTACTGCTTCCCCTGCCTGGTTGGTTGGTTTGTTTGTTCTGTGTGTGTGAGTGAGTCAGTGTTTATCCTTTTGTATTGCCATTTGGTCAGTGATCACACAAGACCAGAAACAGTGCAATATAACATCCCAGGTTATGGAAAGATGGTATTTTTTGAAAGTTGGCTGGTATAAATGTCACATCCTTTTTTCAGTCTGCTCAAGCAGTTACACGGTTTTGTGCATTATTTAATTTCCATTTTTGATCAGGGTGTCCTCTGTGTTTTGCTTTTTATTGTTATACATTCATTCATGTGACATAAATAAAGTTCTTTCACTTACACCTTTCTGACCTTCTTAACTTAGTAACAGATAGAGAGGTTAAACCTGTATCTGCATTTTAGTGAACCAACAAGGCACTAACTGATATATACAGATTCTCCTGGACATTTTCATATGCTTTTGGAACAAACCCTGCCAGAACTTCTAGCACCTTCCTCTAAAGCCATATCAGGGACTGGGAAATTCAACCAGGACTTGGGCTTGTATCATTTCAACTAGTTGTCCCTGAAAAAAGTCCTCATTATTTTTGCAGTTTTTCTTCTTTTGATTGTTGTCAAATTGCTTTTAAGAGATGAACACATGGAATTCATCGAGCATACAACAAAACCCACATTCAATTAGATATTTACGGTCTTGAGGGATAACAGCAATAAAATGTGGCCAAGAGGAAAAACAGTTCACGAGTTCTGGTGACCCAAGTTTTGTGGGCAGAGGGGAATGTTGCATAATCAAAACAACAATGAGGCAAGCATGGAGAACCACATTGTCTTCTCCACACCCTACCAACACAGCACTGTTCCTGGAACCAGCCCTGCTGCTTGTGAGAAAGCCTCTTTGAAAATCAAACCCCCAAATTTTCAAATCACGTTCAACCATGTGGGCCAAAGATCCATCTGAACTGAGCCTGGCTAATTCTTGGCCATGAGTACGACATGTTTTCTCACTCACATCCACCACACCAGTCAGAGGTCACCAAAGTGAGATGTCATCTGTTGAGCGGTTCTTTAGGAAACCATGCATTTTGCCCATGGTATGGACTAGTCCTGAGCATACCATCATATAATAAATTCTAGTATAGCCTTTCTGTTGTCCATCTTCAGCTGTTTATCCACTCTGAGTTGTTTGTCTGGACTCTATCCAGTCAAAGAAGAAGGATTCATCTTAGCATAACTCATCCACCCCAGCAGAGGTGTCCCAGGTTGATGCCTATCTTGCTCTATTGATGACATATGCACCAAATGGACATTCTAGGTGGACTGAATTCCATCCATACTTCTGACTTCAGAAGGCACTTTTCAGTGGGTGTGACAGCAAGCTTATTGAAATCCACTCTACTGACTTGACTTTGAACCAGAGCAAACTTGAGCTAAGACCATGAAGGATGCTTATGCTTTGTGAGACCTGTATCCTTCCCTGCTTTGAAGGTTCTTGAAGGGGTCTAAAGTTTATAGACTCCTAAATGGGACACTTTGCTTGAATGGCTGAAATGAGGTGGCCTAGATGTCTGCGTTCCTGATGTTCTCTGCAGTTATTTCTTTGCAGCATCTGGACCTGTCATCTGTACAAATTCTACTGAAAATGTCTGGATCACAATCCCAGCACTTTGCCTGCCTCTGCAGAGATATATTCTCTCACCAAAAGCTGAAATAGCACAGGCAACCATCAGGAGTGTCACTCAAACTCACACCTTAAAGTTCCAAGTGTATTTTCTTCTTTATTCTCCTCCTTCTACCACATTTAATCCCTTCCTCTCCTCTGATCTTTTTTAAGTCTATATATCATGAAATTTCCATGCCACACTCCTTCCCCCTCTCTCCTTTACAATGCCTATAGGAGTTTATGTTAAAGATTTCAGCTGTGTTGTACTGTGGTCTGAGCCACAAGAGACTCATAAGTCATAATCTCTATAAAATACTCCCATTTCCTAGAATTCCCTCCCTCTTTTTGCATTTGTTTGCGAGAATTTTCTTTGGGAAAATATAAATAATTTCCCTTTTGTCCATACTGGATTAGTGCCATGGTTGATAAAACCTATTAATTTCCTTTCTTCCCTTTCATGATACACCACATCTGAACTGATGCCTTAATGGGGCTACCTAAAAACAGAGGCTAGACAAAATTAAGAGAACAAAAGCAGATATTTACTGAAGGGCCTTCAAGAAGGTACACTGTGGGCAGTCAGAGCCCTAGGGCTACACTCAAAATGGACGACGGGTCATGGGTTTTTCACACTTTTATCAGTTTGGCCCATTTGCATATCAGGCTTAATTCTCCAATTACAATTTCAGGTAGTTAGGTCATTACCCCAAGTTTGTTACCCCTTTCTAGAGGTTTAGTTTACATATTTTGCGGCCTGGGACAACAAGGTGTCCTTGAGTCTCAGGCCTAGAGAGGATTTGTTATGTCTAAGCAGAATGGGAGAACAGTAGCGAACAGGCTATATGGAGCTTTAGAGTTACACTCTAAAACAGTAAAGGATCTGAAAAATATAAAAGCTAAATCCTAAGGCATCAGGACCAAAGCAAGTTGCACCAAGAGGAAAGCTGTCTTTTTGAAACAGCTGAGAATACCCTGTGAAGTACATCTGCCATTATTTATGACTTGCTTTATCAACCCAGGAACAGGACGACTCCATCCTCAGAGTGTTTTGGGGTACTTTTTTGGTCTGGTTTGGGGATGAAAGCATGGTCTAACTACAAGGAATTGTAAGTTCCACCCAAAAATGTTTTTTCTCAGAAGTCTGTGACCAGACCTGGTCTTTGGGAGTTTTGCATATGTCTGCCATGGCTCCGGCATTCATGTCCAAAAATAAATTACTCATCTGGAACTGTCATCTACTGGAAAAGATTTTTTCAGTCCCATATACTTTAAGACTGGTTATACAGGATGAGGATATACTGTTCACTGACATTCTGAATTCACACATCTCTCCACTGCTCAGCCTGCATGGATCCAAGTCATAAAGCTGAAAGACTTCAGGGATATTTCCCTGAAGGATGTGTGTGAGTGAAATACATTTCCCTGCTGCAGCCTCATCTTTGGAATCAGCAATGCCTTCCCATCCTATTTCCCAGAGGCAAACTATGGTCTCTCCACCATCCCACTCCACAAACCTGGGACATTGCCAAAGATATCTGCAGCCAAAGGAGGGGAATGCAGCTTCCTACCACAAGAAACAGAGCTGCCAGTGCAGATGTTAAATGCGTACTCTTCTCTGCAGATCCGTGCTAAATAGGGAAGCACTACCCAGTTCATATGGAAGAACTGATGTGAACATTCATCTACAAGTCAAACTACAATTGGTCTGAAAGGCATGGGGAAATGTGGGCCAGGAGCAAATACCCCGGCACTGGACACAGATTTGTGTTACTCCAGTGCTAACATTGCTTACTACTTACACCATACTGCATAAGCCACTTCAAGGAGAGCCTTAAAACTATTGCTAAAACATTACAAAACAAGAATGACGTGGGGGATATAGTTTAACCGTGCACTGGAGCAGCTTCATCCCAGAGCCAGAGATACAAGACAACACCAGTGGTTTGCTCACACGTGGAAGTTACCAGCAACACCTTCTACAGCAAGGTTAGGGCACAAGTTCCTGGGGTGTGCTCCACAATTCAGCCTCTCCCTCTTTAAAAGCAGTTGAAGAGGTAAGCATTGCTCACCCTGGTTGCAGTACATATCCCTGTATTTAAATTCACTCACTGAGATGCATGACTGCTTCTTTTGGTCATACACTGTGTCTGTGAGTTCATGTGACACCTGTAACTTACAAAGGAACACTTTCTAAGCTGCTGTGACGTTCATATGTTTGACAAGTTCAAACAACCTCTGTTCATTTATTCATAAAAATCTCAGTGTGAGGCTCCAAATTTCTGGTCTCAGAATACAATTACTCACAAAAAAAGCACATCTAGAAATCAGGAGGAGCCCAGACTTATCTCTAGTTTAGCAAATTCTAGTTTAGAAATTGAACCTTTTTCTTTACAGCTGTCTAAATCGTATGCTTTCACCTTTTCTACATATGCAGAGTTTCATGCCATGAGACAACTTTTTGGAGAATATCAGCTAGCACAATAGGTTATATATGGCTATAGCTGAGATCAACATTTGCTGGCCTCTGTACAGAGTTTGGACATTAAAATAAGGAACAAATATCCTAAAGCACAGTAACTAAATCCACTGGAGGTTCATTTATCAGACACTTTGTACCCATTGAAGCAAATTTTCTGAAGCTTCATATCTACATATTAAGATCTGCTGTCAACAAAGAAGTTTTTAAGAAATCCTTGCAGTTTGTACTTGTGTAATCACTCTTTCTTGCAGAGCAGATACTTAATTCATATTCCAGTGCCTGCTTATGTTAAGGAATCAGCATTTCTTCAGGTACCTCATTATTTTGGGGTTAGTTTTGCATCATGCATCAAGTTTTAGAGACTGATCCTTAACTATCACACCCCACTGAACACCATTATACACATAGAGAGTAGATGTAAAATTCTTCTGAGGCATAGAAATTGTCCTTCTGCTATCATGCCCCATCCTCTTCCCACCAGCACTGGATGCAAACCACCATGCAAATAATTAATACCCTTGCCTCCCTTTGGGTTGACTGATAAAATGGAATCAGACAAATGAATTTTCGGTCCCCACTGATCTTTGAGTACACTGTGTTATGACAGGGTGTGAGACGACATGTCAGATAATGTATAGTGTCACACTCCCCAACTATTTGATGCCATTTAATGTAATGCATCCTGGCATGCCATGATGGGATGACACAAAATGAGAAAGAAGCCAAACTGGAAATACCAATTACCCACTCTTAACCCTGAGGCAAGAGAGGGGAAATATGCCTGTGTCTGGGTGACCCTTGCTCTGCTTATTTCCTAAGCTTCACCATTCAGGGAGTTTGTTTCGGGTAGTCCTCGGTCCGAGGTCATTACCAGCCAGTCAGATGGTCAAAGTGTCTGTAACCCTCCATTTCATCCGAAATCCAGGAGAAGCAGCAGAGAAATCAACTGAAAAAAATTGTAAATCTCCGTTCCCAGAGTGTCAAGTTGAGCTGATATTTTGTGTCTAATGAGCTGCAAAGCCACAGGGTATAAGGAATAAAGAAAAGGCAGGAGAGAGCAGGGAGAAGGGAGAGTGTGCTGGCAGGCAGGCTGAGTCAAAGCATCCAAGGACTGCTCAGACAGAAAGGGTCGAGGCTTGTGAGCTGTCTAGCAGAGTGCAAACAAGCAGGACGTAGGAATAACACACCCTGTTCTGCTGCAGGTCAGCCCTGGAGAAGGTTACTTTCCCAGCCTATCCTGAGAAGCTCACTGTCACCTTTCCCTCCATCTGAAGTCAACTCTCTGACCTACCAATAACCTGCTTGGGTATTTGCTGCCTGAACTGGTCTCCTCAAAATATCTGAGTCACAGCATTGCTTCCTGTTTGAATGAGGGCACACTTTCACATGTGGGAATGCTGGCAGAGTGGAGGGAAACCAAACCACCAGCAGAGAGGCAGGGATGATCCCATGGGATCCCACATCTGTCTGCTGCACCAGAACAGCACCTGTGGCCAGCAGGAATTAAAGTGCCAAAATGCTCCTGGCTAGTGGCACAAACAGGGTGATACAGAGTGATGGGTTCATGATAGCTGAGTTTAAACCACAGACAAGGCAGATGTCAGCAAGGTTTCAGCAGTGTTCCTTCTCACCTTCCAGTCTCACATCTTCTTTCACCCCCACTACATAGCTCTAAAAGCAACAATTTCCACCCACTTGCCTAGATCCCAAATTTCAAAAACATACCAGGAATGAGTTCAAATCATGGAGACAGCTTCCACTTGATCCAAATCTAATGTACCCTGTTTCGTAAGTCTGTTGAGGCTATGCTCTCCAAATACTCCTCTGCCAATCTCAGTGGCCAGTCTTTTCCCATCACAGCAGTGGTTTTGCCCCTATAACTAGTTCCTGTAACTGCCCCAATAACTGTGCAGCCCCACTGCCTGTTTCTTCAAGCATTAGTGTGAATTCCTACATATGGGTGCAAATGCCTTGCCATTATTTGCTCATCATTTCCCCAAAACCCATTATGGTGGGTTGGCTGAAGACATTTGGTTCTTCAGATTTTTAAATGGAATTAAAGGAAGGGAAACATTTTGACGTGATGTAAAACACTTCTCGCACAAATCCTACCCTCAACATATTCTCTGTTGAAACTTCTAAAATAACATTTGTATTTTTGAGCTTATTCATAATACTCTTAAAAAAAACCCCAAACACTACAAAACAAACAAATAAACAAAGAAATCCCCACCACAACTGAAACAAAAATTACACCTCCATGAACAATGTCATAAATATATAAGACATGTATTCAAAATATCTGTCAGAGGCTGCCTTGGTCTGTTCCCACTCAGGCTTGCAGCACTCTAGAAACAAAGTGATAGTATATTTTCATTCATTTCTTCCATGACAGAAGAAACATTATCCTAGCTATTGAAAAATATTTTAGCAATATTGTGAGAAAGATGGGGAAATGCTCCAGAGCACAATGAACACATCTTCTTATATCAATTAATGTTTAGCAACTATGAATATGAAATTATGGATCATAGCTACACTGGACCTACATAAAGAAAAATTACATATTTTTCACAAAATTGGAGGATTCCTCATGTCAAAGTTGAAGGAAATATAGATTTATCAAAAGAAGAATTAATTTTGTTGGGCTATATAGTGTATTTTATTTTATCTACTTTATTTGAATTTCTGTTTAAACATAAGTTCCCTGTTTGTGGAAGAGAAAAAGCCCAGCCAGTCTGCAACAGAGTAGAAAAACTGAACAAATTGCAAAATCATCCAGTGTAATTGCCAGAAAAAAACTGCTGAAAGGATGCAATCAAATTTCATCCAGTGGAATACTGAAAAAAAACCCAAAAAGCCAAAAATCCAGACATCTGAAACTGTTGCACCAAATCAATCTGGCAACTGCAGGGTTTAAGTGAGGTGTCTGTGTGAGGTTAGAACAAATGATTGTGAGCAGGAATTCGGACATGAGACACTCTAAGTTCAGACGGAGACACAGAATAAACCCCACGAGTGACATGGCTCAAAGCTGCAGGATTTTCAGACCTGATGATGACAGAGGTGGTTTTTTTGAAACACAGTGTATTCAATACCTCTTCAATCCTTGAGACAGTCCTACACAGAATCAAAGTACATTTAGAACCTCAGTGAAGGCTAATAGAGAAATCAGAAAACAGATCAGGCAGCCTTGAGGTAATCAGCAAGATTCACCTTCACCTAAAACAAAGAGTATAGAGTTGAGCTGGTCCTCCTGCCCTCCAGTAAGCTGTAGCTCTGCACCAAGTCATAAATAACATTCTTCAACACTGTCCCATTTCTGACTCCTCATCCCGTAGCCCATCTGTGAAAAACACCAGCATAGCCCACCAATCAGTGCTTTTCTGTTGAAGTATGGGTGCATCTGTAGAAATGTGCATATACTGACATATATACACATGAACAACTCTCTATAAATAGAATCTATCAGTGAAACAAGCCTCATCCACTTCCCAATGCATGTTTAATGTATTTATGTGTATTTCTAGTTTGGTTTTGCTTTTGACTCCAGACCTGCCTGTGCTGTGATCCTCCTACCATTAAAGTAGCGCACTTGTGTTCAAGACTTAGATTTCTCACTTTATAGACTATAAAAAATACAGTTAAACCTTAAAGGACAGGCACTACAAGAACAAGAGCATAAAGTCATAAAGATTCCACAGGAGCCTCTCAACTGCCTTAATTACTTATTTTATGGCAGAAAAACTTTGCATGTTTGAGCCATTCCAGTCTCAACAAATTGGTAACTGCAGGTAATCAAAGTGCTTAAACCATTTGGATAGTGACCAAAATCTCAGTCCTGCCAATGACTTCATTTCTGTTGTTGGAGAACCATTGGTGGTCTGTGAAATTAAAATTCTGCTATCCAAAGGTCAAGCATAAAAGCAAAGGAAAGGCGTTAGCTGGTTAGTTGATAAACCTGTGAGCATTGTAATATCCCGGAAATTACTCTAATGAGCATATTTTTTCCCTGGAAAACCCTTTCCTCTGATGTTCAGCACTTGATCAGTTGACACAGAAAAGACTCATCAAAAACCAGCTTGAAAAACTACAGTGGACCCTGCAGGAGCACTTCCCACAGGAGTTACACTGAACTTTGCTCACAGGGCAGTCGTGTGCCTTTAGTGTGAAGGAGGTACCAAACACGGTCTCGGTGTCTGTGGCCAGAATGGCTCTTGCCAGAGCACGAAACCTGTGTTTGTGCCAGCCCTGCTGAGGGGCTTCAGCAGAAGGGAACACACAAGTCAGAATTGGAGACCCACAGTCTTACCCAAGGATTTTCCAGTCTGTAGTTCTGTGCCACTAACCCAGTATCTGCTTCCAAGTATTCTGTTGGTAGAACATTCCAGAAAGCCTTGGATTTATTTTCAATCAACTAATAGTCCTCATGGTTTGAATCAGGAGCACCCATAGAAGATATTATGTCACCCATACAGCAGACATAACAACTAAAATGTTCTAAGACACTTGATTAGGAAAATCTAATCCCAAAGTTTATATTTCTTTCTAAT
Organism: Machaerirhynchus nigripectus; assembly: GCA_013397975.1. Classification (NCBI taxonomy): domain Eukaryota; kingdom Metazoa; phylum Chordata; class Aves; order Passeriformes; family Dicruridae; genus Machaerirhynchus; species Machaerirhynchus nigripectus. Next base: position 2,356,715 of record VZRQ01009102.1, on the reverse strand, counting down.
TTAGCTCCTTAAATAAATAAGGCTTAGATAATGATCTCTTCTGTCAGACAATCCTTCAACAATAGCTTGAAGATGTCAATCCATATCAACCGAATATGGCAAAGGAATGGCAACCTCAGAGAGGCTGAATTCCTACGTTTTTTCTGGATACTGGTAACTGATGGGACAAAGCCTTGTTACTGACAGCAAGGTCAATGTGCAGAAATTTATTTTAGATACCAAGAATGCATGGAAATGGTACCTCTCATGCTTGCCAATAGACAAACATGTAAGAAATAAGATTTCTACTGCTCATGGTGCTTCCCTTCCCTCATCAGGCAATAGACAACATTTAGAAAGACCAAGAGTCAAACTCTTTGTGTTAACCCAAAGCAGAACATCTCCCTTTACAACTAAATTTTATAAACAGAGGAAAACCAAGATCAAGATGCTAAGGCACTTACTCACAATGACAAGCAGCTGTTAAGACGTGAGTTTATGTGACATTGCAGCTCATTCATAGCTGACTGAAGGGAATTGTGCATCCTCTGGAAAAAGGTATTACTCGATAGTCAATCAAGTATCGGGTGCTAACCCATAACTATTCCATCACCTTCATGAGGTTTATATGGGTATAAATTTAAAGTAGTTCTAAATGAAGTCTTGAGCACTGTAGCTACCAGACATATTAATTCTATGCGGGATCCTATTACTTACCATTAGAAGCATTTTTATTTCACAACAGTAAACAACCAGTCTTTATCTAGATAATTATCACTGAAAGAACAAATGATACAATGCAAATTACGAAACAGTGGACATAAAATATTATTATTCAAGGCAAGATTTCTGTGAGTAATCCCACCTGAATAGTTAGCAGCATCATCAGGGGTTTAACCCCTCAGGGGTTTAACAGATGGGGATATACAGGGGTACATATATGACCCTCTGATCCTATTTTGCAAAACTAATGACTTGGTCAAAAAATACACTCATGGAAATTGAGGGACTCGGGAAAAAGTGATGGAACCAAGCCAAAAAGAACATTCAATACTCTGTTAAGATTCCCTAATTATAATCTCCTAAGAGGACAATCTTCCTTACACTGGCAGAGGGTCTGGGGAACTAAATTCAGTACTCCTTATACAGATATACCTGATTAAAGGTTTTGTGGTTGGATTGTTGTTTTCACTTTCACTGAAATCTTGGGAACCAGTCTGAGTAATGATGTTGTAATATTCCAGGAAGAAATGCAAGAAGTAGGGAGTCCTCCTCCCTTCATCCCCTGCAAAGCAACTCACAATTTATATCACAGAGGATTGAACCCTGAAGTCCTGGGGACCCGTGGTCAACCTTGGCAGGCATTTTGCAACCAGCCTAGACAGAGATTTTGGTTGCAATTTGAGAAGTCAGAAAAAGTATTCTGCTTCTCAGATGACATAAAATGTAATCGGAGTATGCCAGAAAAAGCCCAGGAAAAGCAGCTGAAACAAACCGTGACCCTGTAGAACAGAAATCCAAACAGATCAGCCATGCAGCTCTCCTCATTTTCATTAAGGCACCTGAAGAAGAAAGATCTGTGACAGAGTGAATGATTGAAATTTTTTCTATACAATGGACATCCTGATGCACTTAGGAAAAAAAATAGTTAGACAGGAGTGGAGGGATCCTCTGAAGCACACAGAGTTCAGGTGAGAAAGGAGAAAAAAATTCAATATTAAAAAAACCATTTGTTTTAAAATAATCCTTTCAGCATGAGATAAGCATTTTGTTCTGCTTATTATTTGTACATCAGTAGGACAGAGATCTCCAAGAACAAGGTTCTTTGTGTTAGGTTCCTCACAGTGTCTTTTTAAATAGACATGACAAATATGGGGAGAAAGAAGGCAGCATAATTTTCTGCATGAGGAACTAAAAATAAATTAAAAAACATGCCCCAGGACATTGCAGAAATCACTATCAAGGCACTCATGATCCCAGCTCCTTGGTCACAGTCACTACCTAATGACTGCTGATACAGGAATCACCTGACCTAGCACATTAACCACGTTAACCCTCCCCGACTACAACTCCCTCTTTTATTCAGTCCTCCAGTGCTTGTAGAAAATGGAAAGTAAAGTACATTACAGAGCACTTTTAAAACTCCGATTTTTTTTTTAAATTATGAACATTAAAAACAAAAAATTAAGAAAAGCTGCCACTTAGTTCTCGTAAAACCCACTTAAGCATGGTCTCAGACACCTTCTTAATTCCTGACCTTAGGATCCCTGACTTCCTATTGACTGTGGGCTCTTTAGGTGCTTACCAATTATTCCTGCTTATTCCAAACACTTCTGCCCCTTACATAAAGTCTGATGGGTCTGTCTACCTTTTTCAGATGACTGATGCCAGTGCAGTGTTTGGACTGGCTGGTCTGAAGAAAGCAAGCAGAATCACACCCTTGAAATGCACTTTTCAAAAGGCACTAAGAGATCATGATGCGGACAGCCAAGCGTTAGAACAGAGAAGTTATGCTCTGTGCATCCTTGGAGGATTTGAAAGCCCAGTGGGATGAAGCTCCAATCTCACAGCTAACCCTTCTTTGACTAGGAGGCTGGGCAAAATTTTTTCTGAGGTCCTTTCCAGCCTGGATTTATCCCATGATCTCGTGATCTTACTGTGACAAACATATTCTCATCTCTACTGGAAGTGGGTTCTTAATTTAAAGGTGCCCCAAATTCTGCAATATGATTCAGTTAAAATCATGTCTCACAGGAAGAAACAGAAATAATAGTATCTCTTCTTTCTGCATGGATTTGATACTAAACAAAATCTTCATTTGTGTCATTGATACCAGCATTGATGTTTCCAACAGCAGTCAGAAAGGCTCAGGTGATTTTCTAGAATTATCTAGGAAATCTGATAGCAGTGTGATAAATGAGTTCTTGAAACCTGATGTCCTGGCCCATCTTGGATCTTGTGCTCCCTTCTCTGCCTACCTGAGTAACAACTCACACATCCAGCAGAGCCACTTGAAGCACCACAAAGCTCTGTGCCCTGTGCATGTAGCCAAACACACTGGTCTCAGATGACATATGTTGACTTTGCTGAACAAACTTGAACTGCAAAACACATGGGCAGTAGAGGCTGCATCTTTTCAATGAGCAGTAGGGGCTGGGCAAGGCAATAGGATACAAACCCATAACACAAGTGAGTATCGGTGTCTTACCTTACATAATGTCACTTGAGGCAGACAGACTTTGTCCTCTCTCTATGTTTTTTAAAAATACCTGTTATAAAGGGTCCCACATTTCAACTAGGCATATTCATTAATATTCAACACATACCAGGAGCACTTCAAAGTTCCTAATCTACAAAACTATTCTTGCTTCTTACTGCAAATTCACATATTCTATTTGTCCAGATGCAGGATATTATTTGACTCTCAAAACTTTGATTCTCTTGCGACCATCTTCCCAAAATTGTATGTACCTTCTTATATTAAACACTATAAGTTGTATGGCACATTTATTTGATGCAGTGTTTGCTGGATAATGTGCTATGAGCCGTGACACAAGAATTTATAGGATACACTCTGTCTGGATTCATTACTTACACTGTTGGTTGGAGACTTCCAAACTGACTCAAATCCATCCACACAACTTTGGTTTCTGTTTTTTGAAATGTGAAACTGACATCCTTTCCACTGGCACAGTTTTAGTCTGATGCTGCTGTAGAATCATTCTACAGCACATTAAAAGAGAGAACATGGGCTACCACTGTGACAACCCCGATGTTTTAACACTTCACAGAAGCCAGTACCCCTATCAGGTACTAGTATCACCAAGGACTTGGTGCACACAGTTGAGCAACAGTGGTTTCAGTAGTTATCACTGCTCAGCTGAATTGTGGAGACTGTCCAGAGGATTGCTTATCTCCAGATATGTGGAAATATAATGCAACTTTAATGCTCTTTATCAAAGTTTAAGATAAAAGACTTGACCTCATTATCAGGTCAAGAGCATGTGCTCTGAGGGCTGTGAAGGGCTACATCAGCCCAACCCCTACACTTCAGTGGGTTTAATTGCCACATCTCTGTTGCATGTTTGAGCACTGTGTATGCTTGATTTAAACTGATTCACCCCATTGCCTGTGCAGTGGGTTTGTTTGCATCTTTTACCTTCTGTGAGATAAGAATTAGGAGGAATGCAAAGCAGGCTCCAAACTTAAAAAATATAAAGAAGTTTATTAACAGAACTAAAAGAAAAAGGATTAAAAAGGGTCAAAGTACACCTTCAGAACACTTCCTTTCCCCCCATCCTCCTCCTTCTCCCCAGTTACAATATAAAGACATAAACTTGGGATTATTTCAGTCAGTTTACCACCTCTATAATAGTTTTTCATCAGTTCACTTAGGGAGAGGAGTCTCTTTTGCCCATGCGATGGGCTTCTCCACAAGAAGGAGTCCTCTCATGGCTTCCACATCAAGCACAACAGCCACCCGGGGTGGTTTTCTGCTGGCATGTGAAAAGTCCCTTCCCTCGATTTACAGCTTTCCCCACAGCTGTTTTCGAGGGTGCAATCTTAGCTAATGGGGTACTATTTTAAGGATGAGCTGTTCAAGAGCAAAGGTTCTCTTCATCTGCCTCTAGGATCATCTTCACCTCAGGAACAGAGGTCTTCCTTTTCCCTAGGAACAACTGTTTTCACTCTATCCCTATCTCTCTGTTCAGGCTTCTCAAGTGGATCACAACTACTTCAACCTTTACTGATTCCAGCACAGGCATCTTTGCTCGTGGCTACAGTTTGAACGCCCTACCCACCATGCTTATAGTGAAATTACAAGGGGTTCTCCAATATATCATAGTCCATAGCGTNCCTGGGAGAGGATTGATGTTTGCAGGTCTCATCTCTTCTGGGGAACTTACAGTTCAGAAGGGGTTAATCTTACCTGGAGTTTGCAGCTGGAACTTTATCTCTCTGTTGGTCACATGATCTCTGCTGAGCAGCTCCGCCGAGCTGGTCTCGGCCAGAGCTGTAAAAGTTCATTTCCACGCACAGGAGAAGGGGAGCCATCCCGGCTTGCACAGAGCCACTGGTCGTGGCCCAGCCTCCCCCCGCCGGGGCCGAGCGAGCAGGCCAGTTACCTGTTCCAGGGCTGGAAGCAAGAGAGAGCTTCCCGGGCTTCCACATGGTTTAAATATGTAGATTTCGAGAAGCGTTATTGGTCTAAACAACTGTCCATCAACTCAGGTTCAAACCACCACAGCCTGAGATCCCTGTGCACTGCAGGGATCTAGATCTCCACAGCTTCCATCATACCTTTGCAAAAATACAAATACCAGCTTTGAATTTATAGGAACAGCAAAGGAACCTGCAAACATAAAGATATTTGAAGAAAAACTTGCAACGTTCCAATAAAATCATATTGTGCAACTGTTTAAGGCTAATGATGGTCTACAGTCAAGAGTCTGCAAAAGCGTAGCAGCAATTAGAGGCACCTCGCTTTCTGTTCCCCTGAGCATCAGAAAACACATCAGATACGCAGCAACAGTTATGTAATAGGAAGCAATAATTTCCGGCAATTTCCACATCAGCATATTATATAATGAACACATTGATGTGGAGCCGACCAACGACCAAGCCGCAGGAGGATGGAACACTGGCAAGCAGATTTATAACTCCTGAAAAAAAAAAAATTAAAAGCGGAAGAAAAGAAAAGAACATGTCAGCTCCAACACCAGGCTTTTTCAACTAGAAATCTTCCAGGAACCCTACAAACATTGTGCTACATGATTCCACAGAGCCCCAAAAAGGATACTGAATGGGTACAAGAGCTTCTATTTCGTATCTGTGTAAAGTTAGGGCAGGATGAGAAGTTGTAAGGTAATAGAACAAGACTGCAGGAATTTGGATTCCCATGTCAGTCCCAACAGAAATACACAAGGTGAAATTAGGAAAGCTACTTTGGGCCAAAATTCAAAGGCATTTTTAAAAATTTGTTTACCCAGACAAAATGTTAAATACTCTGTAGCTGGAGATTATTGGTTTTATGGCAAGTTAGTATGAAATTTCTCAGGAATCTTTGGAGAAAAAAATGAACTGGCACCTCTTGAATCTGGCACTGGTGATTAACCCTGAAGACTATACATGTGCATCGCGTTATACATATGCCAATGTGTAAGCTTGTGCTTAGATCTCTCTTTGAAAACTAGAGTTGTTAATATTGTCTTGTCATGCATTCTCATGTTTAGGAGATTTCTGGATCAAAGACAGTCAGTAACCTACATTTTATTGGCTGACAGAGCCCTTTGGGAGGAACTTCCTGAATGGTAAAGGAATCCAGGAAGATTGGACATTCTTCAAGAAAGAAATTTTAAAAGAGCAGAAGTAGGCTATCCCCCTGTGCCAAAACATGAGCCAGCAGGGAAGACTGGCATGACTGAACAAAGGATTTTGTCTGGGACTTAGGAAAAAAGTAGAGGAAGAAGGAGTAGGCAACTCAGGAGAACTACAAGGATGTCATGAAATTATGCAAGGAGAAAATTAGAAGGGCCAAAGCCCAATTAGAACTTAATCTGGCTACAGTCATACAAGACAATAAAAAATGTTTGTATAAGTACATTAACAAAAGAGGGTGAAGGCAAACCTCCATCCTTTACTGGATGAGGGAGGAAACATAGTGACAAAAGATAAGGTTGAGGTACTTAACACCATCTTTGCCTCAGTCTTTAGGAGTAAGATCAGTTGTTTTCAGCCCCTTGAGATGGAAGATAGGGACAGGTAGCAGAATAAAGCCCCCATATTTCAAGGGAAATGGTCAGTGACCTGTTACAGCACTTAGACACACACAGGTCCATGGGGTCAGATGGGATCCACCCAAGGGTACTGAGGCAGCGGGTGGAAGAGCTGACCAAGCCGCTCTCCATCATTTACCAGCAGCCCTGGCTCAACAGGGAGGTCCCAGTTGATTGGAGGTAGCAAATGTGACACCCATCTACAGGAACGGCTAGAAGGAGGATCCAGAGAACTACAGTTCTGTCAGCCTGACCTCAGTGCCCAGGAGGGTTACAGAGCAGAACACCTTGAGTGCCATCACACAGCGCACGCAGGACAACCAAGGCATCAGGCCCAGCCAGCAGGTCCATAAACACCAGGTGTTTATGAAAGGCAGGTCCAGCTTGATCAATGTGTTCTCCTTCTATGACAAGGAGACCAGCTTGAAGGATGAGAGAAAGGTTGGATGTGTCTACCTGGACTTTAGGAAAGCCTTTGACACCATCTTCCGCAGTATTCCCCTGGAGAAATTGTCTTCCCATGGCTTGGACCAGTGCACTGTTCACTGATGATCAGGCCCAGAGAGGGGTGATGAGGGGAGGTAACTCCAGCTGGTGGACAGCCACCAGTGGTGTTCCCCAGGGCTCAGTATTGGGGATAATTCTATTTAATATCTTTATCAGTGATCTGGATAGGGGGCCAAGAGCACTCTCAGTCAGTTTGTAGATGACACAAAGTTGGGTGGGAATGTTGATCTGCTGGAGGGTACGAAGGATCTGCAGAGGGATCTAGACAGGTTGCATTGATGGGCTGAGGCCAGTTGTATGAGGTTCAACAAGGCCAAGTGCCAGGTTCTGCCCTTGGGTCACAACAACCCCCTGCACTGATATAGGCTGTGGGAAGAGTGGCTGGAAAGTGGCTCAGCAGAAAATTACCTGGGGGTGCTGGCTGACAGCACCTGAACATGAGCCAGTGTGTGCCCAGGTGTCCAAGAAGGTCAATAGCACCTGGTCTGCATCAGCAACAGTGTCACCAACAGGATCAAGGCAGTGATTGTCCCCGCTGTGCTGGGCACTGGTGAGGCCACACCTCGAATCCTGTGTCCAGTCCTGGGTTTCTCACTGCACAAAAGACATTGAGGTGCTGGAGCATGTCCAGAGAAGGGCAACAGAGCTGGGGAAGGGTCTGGAGCACAAGTCTGATGAGCAACTGAGGGAGCTGAGGGTGCTTAGCCTGGAGAAAAGGGTCTTTGGGGGGGGCCTTACTGCTTTCTACAACTACTTGAAAGGAGCTTTTGGTAAGGGGATTGCTCTCTTTTCCCAGATAACAAGCCTCAAGTTGTGGAAAAGGCCTCAAGTTATGCCAGGATGGTTTAAATAGGATATTAGGAAAGATTTCTTCATGGAAGGCATTATCAAGCATTGGAACTGGCTTCTCAGGGCAGTGGTTGACTCACTGTCCCCAGTTTTCTAAAAGATGAGTAGATGGTAGACTTTGCAGAGCTGGGTTAACAGTTGGACTAGCAACCTTAAAGGTATTTTCCACTCTAAACCATTCTATATTCATTCCATGCCTAAAACAAACTGACAAAGTAATAACAAACCTATAAATGATACAACTTTCCTAAGGTAAAAGAAGGCCTGATTCCAAGCAGGGTTAAGGTTCATATATGTCCCTTTAACTCCCTGGGATAGGAACAATTCCCAGGACATACCATAGAAAGCCACAATCTTTTTAACCTCAGTCTTATGACTGATAAACACATGAACGGGTCATGGTACTTCTTCTAGGAAAATCAATTGAAATTTTGCACAAACATCAAGGAAACCACCTGTGGCCCAAGTTAAAAAATATCATTATCCCTGTGGGTTGTTTTTTCCAGCAGTGAAATCTACAGTCAGGGCATGATGAACAGAACTATCAGCATATTAGTATTGATTCAGAAATGGCAGCATTGGGTTTTACAAGGGACAGACTGAATGCAACAGGTCTTTGATTCTGGCAGGCAGTTTCTTGCCAGAGTCCCAGAGATTATGTAGACTAGGAGACAACTGTTTTTATATTTAGTCTGCAGAGTCAGGACTCTGGGGAATTTTTTTTTTTACCTTAAAGTCTTCGGAACATTAAATTTTATAGACAAAAAAATCACATCTGCTTCCACACTTCCAAGACATTTACAGGTGATCTGACCTCTTTTCAGCCTCATTAGACACAACAAATAATTGCAAGCAAACAATTAGACCCCCCTGAATGAGAAAAGCGGTCAGACTGAGAAAGTAGGATGCACTCTTAATTAGCGCATCCATGCACCACTGAGTATTGCTTGGCTTGTTGCTGCTGTGTCATTTACCGCAGAGGTCTGTGCTTCCCCCTGGGTCTGATAGTAATGTGACAAGGGATTTTAAAATGTACACATCTGGGAAACATAATAAAGTAAAAATACTGGGGAGAAACCAAGGGAGCAGCTGTGTATTTATAGTAGGTTTTGTGTAAACAGTGCCAAAGCACAGCTCCATCAAAGTTTGAAGTTGGGGAGAAAGTGATATTAAGGGGTATTTGGATAAAAATTCATGGCTTGAAAGTGACAGAACCAGTGGATGCTTGGACTCACTGAAAACCATAGAATCATAGAATGGTTTGGGTTGGAAGGGACCTTTAAAAGTCTTTTAGTCCTACCTCCCTGCCATGAACAAGGACCTCTTCCACTAGATTAGGTTGCTCAAAGCCCTGTCCAACCAGACCTTAGATACTTCCAGGAAAACAAAACCTAAGTGTCTCAAATAGGGAGCCTACAATGGAGGAATAAAAAACCCGAGACTCCTTGAAGAGAAACACAGATAGTTCATTGCTTGGAACCTGACATAGCCACAAGGTTTTGCACAAAGAGTTGAAATCCAAGATTCTGTAAGTGTTCTCGATTTAAGCCAGTAATGTTTCTATAGTCATGCTTCACTCCCATAGCTCAGGAGGTGATAACAAAGGCAGCACTGTGCCAGTTCGTGATTTCTTCTGTTCTTCATTTCTTCTGATCTCCAAACCATTCATCACATTCCTGGAAGGAACAAAAAAAGCACGAAGAAGTGACACCTGCATGGTCAAGAAGAATAGTGTGAAAGGAAGTCTTGGCAGTGCCTCCCCTCTTACTGTGACACGTGGCCATATTGACCAAGGAAAGAATTTGCTCAAGTTATTTCAATTCTCCAAACTTTCTCCTCCTCCTGGGGAGAATTTTTCTTCAGTTCATTAAGCAGGCTTTGGTGGCAATGCCTGAACAAAATATTTAATGTGCCAGAGTACTAAATTATCTTTCCACAGGCATAAATGTTGATTTACAAGGTTCTTTACAGTAGGCTCACACTTTAGAAGTGGTCCAAAGAGAAGACTAGAATGTGCTTTGTGGGAAATCCTGGGAAATTCAAGTTATACACATGTGCAAGTTTAATCCTAAGTGTTTTAAGATCTCTCTAGAATATGAAGCAAGCTCAGCTATTAAGGGATCAAACATGCCTCTAACTTTTTCCTCAAGTAGCTAATGAAGAATGTTGATTACCCACAAAACTAGTCCAACAAAACCACATCAGTACTGCCCCCAGGAACACCGCAGTGGTTGAGGGAGTAATTCATTTTCCACAATCAAGACACATCAAGGTCCCTGCTGAAAGCACAAGTAATGCTGTTAATGTACCTCCACAAGACTGCTGTACCCTAGGTGTGATCACCAAAACATGAGCAAATGCTACCAACTCATTCCACTTTCCATTTCCACTTTCCAAGGGAAAATTTGACCACTGCCTGGAAGGTGTTGATGCAGGCTGGAAATGAGAGATATCCATCCAGTTCTAATCCTGTCTGTCAGCTTTCTCAGGAGTCACCTGTGAAATGGCAGAGACATCTCTGCACTTATAGACATCAGTATCAACCACATATCTCAACATTTTCTTCAGCTCTCATAGGCACAAAGAAAGTTAACAGTAAAAGTCTGGGCAGCCCACACCCAGTTCTGAGGTTCAACAACTTCTAGCCTGGAGCAGTAAGAGGATAGAAAGAGCTTTCTCTGTTTCACATGGATAGGGAGATCTGGAACATTTAGTCTGAGGCATGATCTTGTGTCCCATCTTGGACAGCACCCAGAAGCGGTAGTCTGAGAAGGTGGTGGGAGAACCAAGCTGATCCATGGATGTGGACTAACAATGCTGCCTGAGGAACACATGGTCCTCCACTTTATCACAGCAACGACATCACAAATCAAACCTTGTTCCTGTGCCCGTGGAGCAGCACAACTCATTCTGGAGTGAACCCCACCTTTTAACTGATATTATTTCTAATACCTCAGGGGATTTGGAGCAGAGTTAATGTGTTTTATTTTCTCTTTTTCAAAGAAAAATATCCAAATATCACTAAAGTCAGAAGGAGTTTTTAGCCCTTGATGGAATCTGGACAGAGAGCAACAGAGAAAAGCTTTATTTCAGGGGACACCCAGCAGATATTCACCGACAGTGATCAATGGGTCCCAAAGTGGAAGAGGGAAGACTGGGAACACTGATCTCATTTGGCATGCAGACAGCATCTCCATTTCCCTGCATGTCCAGCTCAGTGGCAGAGCAATGAGCAAAGGTCGCCCTGGTGACCCCAGTCTGGGTAACGTCCCCATATGGTGCACTGACACACAGACCTGTACAATGAGCTGAGCAGAAAAGACCGGACACTTCTTTACATTCAAATTGCACTGTCAAAAACTTAAGACAGAAACATGTATTTTTAGTCTTAAATCACACCGCTCACCACAGACTGAAAAAAGTTTGGCCTTGGAAGGCTTTTCAGTCTGCTTGCATTAAAACAAGGAACTCTGTACCAACTCCCCCATTAAAAATCGTAGCTGTTATAGTAAGATTTATTGGATGAGATTACACAGAAGTATAACATCATTTATGAAGATTACTGTCAATAACTATGAAGTTACTTCAAGAATGAAATCCTTAATAGGGGTCGCTGAATTCATCCTGGAGAAGTCAATAACAATACAAATATCAACTTTTCAGTCATGTACCATAGCCACCAGGACACTGCAGATATTAAAAGTGCTCTCCTTGGCTGCTGGAGAAGGTTTCAATGATTCCCTCAATGGAAGTAGCTTGTGCTTTTTTGGTCTGGTAGGCTGGGCCTGAAAGAGAGCCTGGAGATTTTGCAGACTGTGCGCAGCCAGTCTGAGCACCAGAGACCAAGGCTTTGTTCTCTAGACTTTGTATCCCCACCCAGTACCTTACACCCCAGACCAAACCCCTCCACAGAGCTCAGCCTTGATAGACCTTGATGAGGTCCCCTTTCAGTTGTCTTCTCTCAAGGCTGAACAGGTCCAGCTCTCTCAGCCTTTCCCCATAAGAGAGATGCTCCTGTCCCTTAATTGTCTTTATTGCCCTCCACTGGACCCACTGCAGGACTTCCATGTCTCTCTTGTGCTGAGGAGCTCAGAATTAGACACAGCACTCCAGAGACACCTCACTAGGGCTGAGCAGGGGGGCAGGATCACCTCCCCCGACCTGCTGGCAATGCTCTCCTTAATGTGCCCCAGGAAACTACTGATCTTGGATGCAAGGACACTGCTGGCTCATGGACAGCTTGTTGTCCATCCATGTCCTTCTCCACAGAGCTGCTTTCCAGCAGGTCAGCCCTCACCCTGTCCTGATGCCTGGGGTTGTTCTTCCCCAGGTGCAGGCCCCTGCATTTGCCTTTGCTGAATTTCAGTTTGTTCTTCTCTGCCCACTACACTCTTCCTCCTGCCCCCATATCATTTCCACCACCAGATACCCATCACCTGAGTGTCTTTGATACCTGTAAAACACTTCTGCAAAGAGAAAAATGGGCACATGCATAAGTGCCCTCTGTCCTGGCTCCTTTTTCTGTTACTAGTCACTGTCACTGAGGGCAGTGGCTGAGATCAGGTACTGGGGGAAGTATTGGCCTAAGAGCCATGCAGATACTTGACAAAGACGTGCACATGTCCTTGGCTAAACACAGGGAGGAATATGTCACCATCTGATGGCATTGACCTTTTTCCCCATACTCCAGGCTTGGAGACAGTCCTTGCTGCATCACCCCACAAGAGGCTCTGTGGTGAGTCACACTCCTGTTCATAGAATCCCCTGTCCTAGAAGGTACATGTGTGGTGGAGGGAGCTTTGGGATTTCACAGTGAGACAGTGCTGACAGAGAGAGGAGCAATGGTGGATTCGGGCAGCTTGGAAAACCCAGACTCCTCCCTCTGGATGTATTAAATGGACCAAGAAAACCCTTTGGGTCAGCAGGACCTGAAGATATACCTAATGAACATTTCTCCTGAGGAACCTTGAAGTCCTGTCTGGCAGAACCAGTGTCTCTGCTTCCCACAGGCTGGAATAGAGCCGCACTCCTGGTGGCACCAGCCAGGACATTTCTGCTGGAAGAGGAACTCAAAGCACACTGCATCCAGGAAGGGCTAAGGATGAGGAGCAGCTACCAGCCTCTCATACTCACCTAAAACATCCTCTAAACTGTGACTAAGCTGCACCAAATCCATCTGCTGGCACATGAGGGAGAACATGGTACCTTTTGTGCCTTTTTAAACTGCTGGCAAAGGCTCTCTGTGAACTGGACCACAGCACCCTCCTTGGAACAGTAGGCTGGAGCTGCTTGCCCTCCATATTCACTCTTCATCATGATTAACTCCTCCGTCACAGAGAAGGACACAAGCATCCATCTCTGCTCGGCCAACTGGAATCACTGGCCAGCACAGCCCGTGCCATTTATCACCAGCATTTATGTGGGAGAGGATGAGAGCAGGTGCCATTTGTGTCAGTGTTGCTACGTGCGTCGACTGATTAATTAAAGCCACACGGCCCCCAGGCTGCCGGGAGGGCGAGGAGGAGCAGGAGGGATCATTTGTTAGCTCTCCCTTGGCCCTCGCTGTCTCCTTCAAAGGCCCTTTGAGTAGGTGAACAAAAATCCCATGGTGCCTTTGGGCATGGAAGTGGGAAAGGTGATGCCCCCTGGGAATGGCTCTTGGAGGTCACTGTTGGTGGAGGTCCATACTCTAGGAGGGGGCGTGAGGGCTCCACGGACTCACTCCATCTCCTGCAACCTTGTTTTTAAACACGCTGCTTTAAAAGATGTGACAAAAAGGAAGAAAAATGCCAGACAACACTGAGATAATTAAACAATTGTCCCACATCCTGCAAATGAGGAATCTCTATTATTCATGGACCAGAGCTGATGGGTGCAATACCATTTCTTTTTGTTCTCACACTACAATGCATCCATCCAGTTTCACCAGCCCTCACATAACCCTCAGTTCAACCAGTTCCAGTAAGTCTGGACAGATATTGATGTAAGTGAGACCAGCACCCACCCCTGCCATGCAAGTCCCCAGGCTGTTACAGAAGGGCTCAATGACAGACCCCAGAGTGCTCCTTGCCCATTTTCAGCTAGGCTGAGTTTTGTAACTGCATGAGTCTCAGTGACATGATATGCCATTTAAGAGTTGCCCAAGGGAAATACGGGTATGAGGCACATCTGACTCACAAGGGATGAGGCTACACATTGCACTGGAGCGGCCACTTGGGATTGCCATCCATTCCTGGTACAGAGATGCCAACCTAATTCCCACAGCACTGCCATTGCTCATTCACCCACAGTCAGACAGTTTTCCTCACTGCTCTGGGATGAAAAACTCTTCCTGATCCTGATCAGTGGCCGAAACCATTTGCCATACTTCAAGACTACAAGGGAAGTAGAAGACATTTCACTGTGGAGAGACATCAGCCAGAACCCCGTTACTTTTCAAAACTTGCTTTCATCTTGCTGGAGCAAAGGGCATTGGTTTGTCTATTATGTATTGCAATTAAATAAAGAAAATTCATTAACTTTTAGCACCCTAGAGGTATTGCCTATTTCCCAGACTCAAAATAGCCAGTTGGCACAGCTTAAAGGTGGCTTGCACTCAGCCTGCCAAGTAACGCTACTTCAGTGAAAGCACTGCAGCTCTCGCTCCCCAGCACTTGTGCACACTCTCTGCCCTAGTCCTACATCAGCCAAAGCCAGAAGGAGAATAAGAAAAAGATTTAAGGTGATTTTGAGGGAGACTGAATGTGGATCTTTTATTTCTCTTCTTTCCTCTTTTCCAAGAGGAAAATACAGCTTTGCATAATGTCAAATACACATGCTGGCCCCGATCAGTTTTCTACGGCATTGCAACTGACAGCTCAGGGAAGAGTTTGTAAAGTAGCAGTCAGGTGGGTAAATTCCCTCTGCTCCCCAGCAGCAGTGCCAGGGACACCATGGTCAGCATCAGGCCAACATCTGAGTTCACTGAGGAGCAATTATCTGGATGTATTCCCCTGCATCTCTCAACCCTCTGAGTTTAAATAAGATGTCTCCCAGTTTGGTTACCCTGCAGGAAGGTATAGTATGGGGTTAAATGCACCAAAGCTGACCCATCAGTCAGGAGAGTTTACCCCTAAACCAGGATGGGCATGAGTGACGTTCCTGAAAGCCCTGTGCAGCCTCATGTGCCAGATATAACACACTGATCATTAGTCCCAGCTCAGTCAGGAACCCCGTCTTTTGTAGGAGCAAACATCAGAGAGTTCACCATGGAACACCCTGTCCCACCTGTTGGCTCTTTGTCTGACTGGGAAGACAAGGGAAAAGTGGCCACAGAAGCTGTGACGCTACAGGTGCAGTTCAGGGGAGGCTCCATAACTTGCACTCAAAACCAAAATTTTAACGTCTGCATATCCAGTTGGGCACTGTAATTGAACCTGGGACAAAAGTCATTTAGCAGCTACCAAAGCAGAGCAGCACAACAGAGGATTTGCTGTGCCTCCTTCACTGTCCCCTTCTGCCCCTGAGCAGTGGACAGGTCCCTTTGCACCTGGGGAGGAAGCAAAGCCCTCTGGCCACTGTGTGCAGCACCAGGCTTGTACACGGGCCAAGAGAGGGACTGACAACAGCAAAGCACAGGTGGGATTTGGACAGTCCGGACAGGGCAGCCAAGAACACACCAATGTACAGAGCTCTCTTCTCCTCTCCCCTTCCCTCTGTCACACTCCTCTTGTCTGCAGGACAGATCCTCTCTGATGTCTTCTTCTCAGCCCCAACATAGGGTGAACACCCTTCCTCTTCCCACTGTCTTGCAAAGCTCAGGCCATCATGCATCCACCCACTGTCTCCCTGGGAGCCCCTGAAACCAGCTCTGACTGTGCCTTCCCATCCCGCAGCCTTTGCTGCCATCTACAGCCCCATGACTCCCCACGGGGAGAAGATGGGGACTGGCATGGGCTGCCCAGCCCACAGGAATGCACCTGATATGGGATGCTGGCCTCTGCCTGTTCTCCTGCAGAGCTCCCAACGGGTGGCTGAATAATGCATGGGTAGTAATTTCATTCAGGCAATTCACCCTTTTTTTTCTGCAGGTTTAATCGTTAGGAGATAAATTGCCCTCATCCTTGGCTTCCTGGATGAGGAATTGTTAGGGGCCAGACCTGCAATTTATTATATTTTGGCAGAGAGAAGGTTTAAATGCTCTGGGGTGGGGTGAGGAAGAACGAGCTCTCACAAAGACCATGAATTAATGCTGCTAAATACTCACCTCTAATCCCATGTGTTCATAGGCAGAGTGATTGCTTTTATTTGAGGAACAAAAAGAAAGTGAGGCAAAGGGAACTTGCATGAGACTGTGCACAGTCAAGACCAGGCATTCCCTGTAACACTCCACGTTACTTCAGGCTGCCAGTGGGTACATTCCCACATCATCCTCCCCCCTCTCAGTATCCAGAAGCATCTTTTCAGAGCACCACCCCAATATAAAAATAACAAACATTCATTCCTATAGGAAGGGCTTTCTCAGGTAAGTTTCCATGTAGTTTCAGTACTATTTGTACATGTCCTCTCTCCTTGGAAGAAGACAAGAAATAGTTTACTCACGACATTTGGGACTTGAACTTGATTATTAATGCAGAAGCACTCACCGTTTCCTGACCTGGCTTAATCAGAGTACAGGTAGTACCTGGTCTTTATGTCAGTGCCTACCTGCATGCTCTCCCTCTCTTCCAAGGAATACTTTACAAAGACGTTGCCAACATCCGATGGGAAGAGCAGAAATCCAGGTGTGATTTTTTTTAAACACAACAGGAGAGAATTGTGAATAGTTTACAATAGCAACACCCTGCAGCATGCACCCAGCCAACTGAAAAAATGAGTAATTGCTCCATATATATTTTAGGAATGCTATTTCTGGGACTCAGGATTTCCTGAGTAGGTTCACAATGACCACACAGATTCTTCAAGGTCTCATTTAAGCTATAGGTGATTAGTCAGGTGTCAGATGATATGAATTACCTTTGACTTTCACTTGTTACAGTGAAATGAAGACTTCAGGGTGAGTGAAGAAGAGGATTCATTGGCCCATTTGGCCCTATGCATATTGGCACTTGACACTTGATTACTCCGTACAGCAGATGCAAAAATAAAAGAAGAAAGCTTTAGGGATATCAAAATACCTTTTTATTGCACAGAATGAAAACCTTCTGCATAAGCCCGCTAGATTTCTTAGATCACCAATTAGAATGATCATAATTTTTGCTCAAGTAATCATTTCTCTTTATTGGAGGAACAAAATAAGCATATTTTTAAATAAGAGGGGAAAATATCTCTCTTCCATTCTTATTCTCTACCAGCTTAACTATAAAGTGACAGAATTAAGACTTCAAGTCTTGGATTACCAACAATGGTTGGTATTTATGGAAGCATAAATACCTTTAATTCAGCAGTAAGACTCTGTGATAAATCCTTTGCTGATGTAAATTTTCATCACTTCATTAATTCCATGTTAGAAAAGGGTTGGCTGATTTTCACTAAGAAGAATGACTGGCCATAGCTGCTGGAAAGCTGGTAAGTCAATTGTCAGAAATTTTTCATGCCAGATAATAAGACTGGAGAAGTTAGGAAGGCAGAGAAAACCTTTCAGCACCTGTAGTAACACTCTGCTCTGCTCTGTAATTTAATTAATTTATAATAGCAGAGAATTTAGTTTTTTATAACCTCTGTGAATCAGAAAAAAAAAATATTTCAAGCATCAGATCTGAGACTTAAAGAAATGAACCCCCAATATTTTAAAGTGTGTGTAGCGGGGAAATCTATCAGTCAGGCAAGAAAAATGTTTACGTAACATTATGTAATTCTACTTATATTTTCCATCTCATATAATGTCAAATCAAAGCATATGGTGCTTTGGCTCTGTAGAAACATTCTCTCCAAAAATATAAGAGCAAAGATTTCTATTGGAAAAGCCATTTAAGACATAGCCACATCCCCTTCAGCGTTTTGGAATCATTCTGCACAGAAGCCTCACAGCTGCAGGTGACAGGGCCAAATACGTCAGACAAATATTTTGACTTGGGTTTTAACAGGCTTTTGAACTTGTCCCATGACTTGCTGAGGATATCAAGTCAGACCTTCAGTTTGCATGCAATTGTCTGCATAAAACACAATAAAGCCAGGGAAATTTCATTATTGCTGTAGCACCTAGAAATTTTCATAGTAAACCAGTAAAACACTGGCAAGTTTTCATTGCAAGGAAAGAAAGGGAAAAAAAAAATATATATATAAAATAAAATAAATCAACTATAATTGGAAGAATTTACTCATACTAAATTTCTGATTTCCACAGAGAAGAAGGTCTTTGTCATTCCAAACGAGAAAGCTTTTCTGTAGAGGTTGTTCCACCTGCTCAGTGGGAATTGCTGTGAGGCACAGGAACAGACTGGTGCTTTCAAAGAGCCATGCACTGTCAAGAAAAGGAAGGGACTGATCAGTGTCCCCTGGAAAATAATAACTTTTACAGAATACTCTTCAACATGATAAATGCCTCTGCATGTGCAATGCAGGTGCATTTTCCACTACTAGCATTCTGTAAGGCGATGCAACAGCTGCTGCTCTCACACACAGTCCTGCCCTACACAACACACACCTACAGCAAAACCAGGGAGCAGGAGTGTTATTATCATAGACTAGGTAAGAGTATGCTATTTCTTCCCCACAGCTCTTACAGATGTTGATGGCAAATGTTTGGCTCTTGCTGGGAAGCTCTTGATTGCAGCTGGAGAAGTTTAAGAACCAGCCTCTGCCAGTCTCAGTGACATGAGATGCTACACACCCCACGCTCTCCAGATCTTCATTCAGAAAATGATCCAGCCTAACAGCTCTTGGTTCAGGGCTCTAGCAGCCCACAGACCAAGCGGTCCCACCCAGGCATCTTTGCATCAAGCCCCTCATTTCTGGGTTTGAGCACACACGTGCACGTGTACAAATGGAGGAGCGCGGGGGTGGGCAGCATCTCCCCTCGCACGCCCTCGGCCACCAGAAGGGGATGACACGGGTTTGCGTCACTGGAGGAGGAAATAAGTCGTGGCTTGGACCACAACAAACACTCGCACTCTGGCATCCCGTTGGAGATCTTGTGACTCTGGTTGTCCCTACAAGACAGGAATGCTCTTCTTGCATACATCTGCCCCACACTGTAGCGGGGGCCCGAGGCCTTGTTCAAAGGCTTGACATCAGTGACACAAGTGCAAAATCAAAGCCAGAGCTGGCTGCACTCCAAGGATTCATCCTGCTGATGTCTCAGCTGTGCCAGTTGGAGTTAGTTATCGCAGAAGAGCTGCAGAAACTATACCACAAGTGCTGAAGGGATTGAGAACGTCATGTATGGCGTAAACAGGAACTGCAGAGCTGTGGCAGGACCTGCCTGACCTTTGCGGTGTGGGAGAAGACATGATGTGGTTTGCTTCAGCACAGGCTTCCTCTCCCTCAGCCTAGGGCAATGCTCAGGGACTGCTAATGCAGATAGGACAAGGGTAAAAACAGAGGCCTTTCTAAAATACCAGATGGAATTGCTGTCTTCTGGCAAAATGGACAGGTTTCTTCCCACCTATATTCTCTCTGACCTAGACCAGCCCTTTGTACCTTAGCCTGGTTCCATGGGCGAGGCCGGTGCCCAGGTTTGGGGCTCTCCTCAACATCCACAGCTGCAACAACTAACATGAAATCACACTAGGACAGAGGAGATACTGACAACTACAGGCTCAGTCCCAAAACTATTTTTTGGTCTCAGACCCCATCTCCAGGAGTTGCATGCCCCAGGCAGCTTCTTCATGGGCTACAGATTTCACTGCAATGGGACAACTCCCTGTCTGATGTCTAGAGCTACTGCTAATTAAGTCAGAGTCTTTATTAAAGGGGTAATTGATATAAGCAGGGCAATATATTCTACGTCCTGCCCTACAACGTATCTCCATGTCTTCACTGGAAATGTGTCATGGTTTGACCCTGGGTTGATGGACAGTTGTTTAGACCAATAGCGCTTCTCGAAATTCACATATTTAAACCAGGTGGAAGCCCGGGAAATTCTCTCTTCCTTCC
>VZRQ01009102.1:2239792-2335718 GCA_013397975.1 Machaerirhynchus nigripectus | reverse complement strand
TTCTTGTGGAGAAGCCCCATAGCATGGGCAAAAGAGACTCCTCTCCCTAAATGAACTGATGAAAGACTATTATAGAGTTGGTAAACTGACTAAAATAATCTCAAGTTTGTGCCTTTATGTTGTAACTGGAAAGAGGGGGGAGGATGGGGGGAAAAGAAGTGTTCTGAAGGTGTATTTTGACTCTTATTAATTCTTTTTCCTTTTAGTTCTAGTAATAAACTTCTTCATATTCTTTAAGTTTAGAGCCTGCTTTGCATTCCTCCTAATTCTTATCTCACAAAAAGTAAAAGATGCGAACCAACCCACTACACTAAATTGGTGTTTCCGCCCGGTTTCGAACCGAACCCGCTACAAAATGATTCCAGCACAGATAAGCAGTTTTTGAATTTCCTCACATCCTGTTCACTCCAGTATTAACATACTCCAAGTTCCAACCTGCCCAAAGGGGCAGACAAGACAAAGTTTTCAGACAACTTTTGCAGCCTTTTTTTGTTCCCCCAAACGAGTACGCTGCAGATCCTGAAAAGGTTTGTGTGTCCAGAGCATCACCAGGAATCACAAGATGACATGAAATGGGAACATGCTGACCTTCTGGATGCTTTAAACTCTGGCCAGCACAAGAGAGAAAACATGTAAGTCAAAAATATGATCTTCTTGGGAGAGTTAGGATGAAAAAGAGTAAAATGCACCATTTAAGTCTGACAGTTGTTACCAAACCCGCACATCTCTCCTTACCTCCCTGCCACTGATTTATGAATCAGATGCCTCATCCTCTGGACAGGCACACACATGTTTCACATTGACACAGGTTTTCTTTCCCACACATCTCTGCTGTGTAAGGTGACCATTTGAACTCATTAATTCACCATACAAAGTGAGTATGTTCCCTTAGCTGGTGTCCTGCAGAGCTCAGGTTAAGGGCAGGAGTGTGAAAAGGGCTCCCAGTTTGGGGAAAGGATGGGAGGAGGGAAGGGAGCACATGAAAAGGCTGCACTTTAAAGCCAGCACAACTTGCCTTCTCTTCACCCACAGCATATGGTGTGCATACGATTTGAATGCTCCAAAATAACTCATTACTTTACACAAACCAAGCTGAGCATATCTGTAACTGGACCCCAAGTCAACTTGAGCTTGAGGAGGAAACACTGCAGCTTTTTCTCAACAAAGATACCTGGAGAGATTCAGGTTGTCATACAATGTTTCACTGTGTCTCAAAGCCTCAGCTGAAATAGTGCTGAGGCTCAGATCAACCAGGTGAGAGAGGCTGAAATAAAGCTGATTTGTCTCAGCCTCACCCTCTGCCTGACCCCATCTGAGGGCACGTCTTCTCCCCGTTGTCAGCCCAGTGTTGGGAGGTCCCATACTTGATACAGCAGCTTGAGAGAAACAAGTTCTTCTTTGCTCTTCCCTTTAGCTGCACACAATTTGGTACCAAAGAGGTGAGAACTCGTCACTAAGGTGCAGAGCAGTGACAGCCTTTAGGCAATGTGCAGATCCTGGCACCCCTATTGCTCCCTGCTTTGTACCTTTGTGTCCAAGCTCCATCTGTGCTCCATCACTGTGGTACCCAGGCCCACAAAAAAAGGGCTTTTACTCATATAAAAGGCTAAAGAACCCTCACAGCTCATGAGTAATATTCTCCATTCCCTCTCCCAGAGAAATTAGTAATAATCTGGCAAATTTGCACCAAATTCCTACTTACCCTTGAATATCATTAATGTTAGATGTTGGGAATGACTCTGTTTGTGGCAAGAAGAAAAACTGAGGGGAGGAAGCAGCAAAAATAATTGGTAGATGAATGATTTTAAGGAAATAAGTAAGTGGTTAAAAGTAATTCCATGGTCAAGAAACAAGTTTCTCCAGGAACTTTACTGGAGATGATATGTAAAAGATAAAACAGACAAACAGGTGAAAAAAAAAAAAAAAAAAGAAATTACCCACACCCATATATATATTCACTTCTTTGTAAAAAACCCCTAATGCAAAAAGGGTGCTCCCATCTCCCACTGAACTTTAGGATTCCTTGTCATATTTCACAAAAACCTCTGCCACCCAAATTGTAATGGAGATGAATTACTTGCTTTAAGATGCTCAGTACTCCTGACTCCCATAGACAGCCCTCTACAACTGCCTGAAAAACCCATAATTAGTAGCCATACACCATGGATGGAAAAAATCCATGCCAAATATTACTAGAATGCAGTAACATTATTTCCAAGGGATTTTGAGATGCATCCAGAGTGATGGAGACCTGGCTAATTTCTTTTATTTTGCTTTTGGCAGAAAGAAGTGGAGAAAAGGGGTTAGACTGAAACTGCCAAGCAGCAGAAGAAAATGATAAGTCTGCAATGTAGAAGTTGGACACAGCAGGTCACTCAGTATAGGGCATGTGGCAGAACCATTCAGGTCCCCTCCTTACCACTTCACAATGCCAGAAAACTCTGGTGATGTAAATTATTGTTCCCCCTTTGACTTCAGTGGCATTGTGCCAGTTTGTAGCAGCTGAGGACGTGACACAACAGTTTTCACTCCCAGCAAACACTGACAAAGTTATGCAAAAACACAGAATATTAGAGTTTGAGGTCTAACATCCTACTGGGATAATGCCACTGATGGCCCTGGTATTTACATGAGACTATAAAATAGGTTTTTTAATCTTTTCTTGTCCTGACCTTGGGTTTAAGGTATTACAAGGGTGGGTGATAAACAAGCAAATAAATTCTTACAGCCAGCAAGCAAAGGATCATCACTGCCACACTGCTTCTGAGCTGGAGTATTATCTCAGGCAATTGAAAGTTTAAAGGGAAAAAAAGTCAGCTGCAGCAAAACTGCCAGCTGTGAGAGCAGCGTGTGTCCTCGTGTCCATATGGTTGCAGCATGCCAGGAGGGGAAATGCCTGGAGCAACTGACACCAGCCCACTAGGAGCCAATTCTCCTGGCACAGCACTGAATTAACAGGAAAGAAATGTGTCCTGCACAGCTCAGCACTCTTACCTTCACAAATGGGAAATCCTCACCTGGAGAGAGAGGATAATGCTGCAGGACTTGTGTGGAAGAACTCCCTTAAAACAATGCATGTGGGAGGATTTACCATCCCCATCTGTCTCAGGCTCCACAGTCATTTCAAAGCTGAGGTGCTCTTGCAGCGATGCTCCAGGAGATGCTCTTTCTTTGCTGAGGCAGACACCCTTAAAAACAAGAAGTTGAACCCAGCAAACCTAGCTGAACCTTGCCATTCAACCACTTCAGGAACTGAGTGACAATGACCTTATGCCTAACAGCCTGCAAGTGAACACACTCTTCCAAATATCCACAATTTTGAATCTTTCCACTGGAAGCAAAGGCAATAGTAAATATAGCAAATGTTCTGGAACAGTGACAGGTGAGGACATAGGCATAGGCCAGACAACTCAATCGTCCTTCCCCTACTGTCCCACCAGTCTGACCTGCTTCCTGCAGCCTCACAGCATCAGGGGAATATTCCTGTTGCAGCAATAAAGTTAACTGGATCTCGGAGAAGTTTAGTGCAATAGGCAAGATAACATTCAAAATTCCAAGGGAAATAAAAGCTGGGAGCCCTGCCTTTCCACTGTCAATACAAAGGGCATTTCAGTTGTAAAGACTGCATTATATTTCTGCTGTATCCTCGTAAGGCTGCAAAGCAAACCCAATACACAAAATTCAGCATTGATTGTGGTTTTACATGTTAGCAACATCAAAGATCTTGCCCTGACCTGGAAGAGGACAGTAAGCTTTGACTTTCTGTCTGTGCACTCCATTTGAAGTGAACATTATGTGCACACACATACACACACAGATATATATATATACAAACACACAGACTGCTTAAGCAGAAGGAAACCTCTAATAGTTTGTCTTACCAAACATCACCAGTGGCTTTTATTACAGCACTGCAAGTTTCCTAATGTTTTATGTCCTCAGGTCCTAAAGGGAACTATTAAAGGGCCGACGTGTGATTCAGCATCCATTTGTGGATGAAGAATGCTAACGGCCGGCACTGCCGCAGCAGGGGGGCGGCAGGTCCTAAGCGATCTCCAGACAATCAGGAGGCAGTTCAAAACATTGCTGCAGGGATGTTAATCCCAGCTCAGGCTGCAGTAAAAGCTCCCTGTGCCATTTTGCAATGCGGCAAATGTTCTCCCTCCTCAGAGCAGCAATTTCTTCTCCTCTCTTTGAGTAGAAGCATGTAGTAAGGTTTTGTCTTACTACATTTAACACCAGTGCCAAGGTTATTTCCTCCTCCAAAATCTCTCAGACACAACCAAAACACTTGCCAGATGTCTAAGGGAGCCACTGCCTTAACAGAGTCAATACGCAGAAAAATATCTGCCATTTAAAAAGAATATTTAATTTCCTTAGATCTTCTTTCTCGCCACCACTGCCTCCCAATAAACAACTGTCAGCTATGTGATATCTCAGCTGGAAAGAAACCATAAAGATGATACAAAACTGCTGGGCACGGGAGTTTTCTGTGCAGAACTACAACACCAAGGGGAAGCAAGATGAAGGATCTGGTGGTCCAAGGGACAGCTTGATCCATGGGTTTTTATTTCAGAGTTACAAATGATTGCCTCCAATCCAGAGTTCGAATCCTCAGCCAGCAGATGCTTATTTAACTCATGGCAAGATCTTGGCAGGAAGTCTGACATTTTCAGAAGATAACTGCAGTTAATAGCACAGATCTACTTAATCACTTCAGTCAGGACAGAATGACCCAGTGTTGTCTTCTGATCTGATTTATGAAATGATGGCATCAACTAGAATAAAGCAACCGGCTGCTACAGTGTTGATGACATGATGTTCCTGCAGTGCTCAAACACATGGTTTTGGGGAGAGGTAGAAGGAGAGCTAAAGAATCTGCAGTGACAGGGGGGTCACAACTTCCTCAAGGACCCCAGCTTGGCATGTTAGCATCCAAAGAAACAACTGGACACATTTTTTCCCACAGGGCAGAATTTGGGCTTGGAAACCTGCATAATCCCCCTAAAAGAGAGTCTGAAGACATAAAGAAATAACTAAAAGGGGAGATACAGTTGTTATTTCCAGTCCCTACTTCCTTCTGATTGTCCTTAGCTACTGTCCCCTCTTTCCAGAGAGGCCACTACCCCCGTAGGGCTCAGCACATCAACACCACACTGACCGTGAATAAACAGAGCTGGCTCCTTACTGTGACCCCTCCACAGTCACCTTCAGGCCAGCTCCTTCAGAGGAGTCACCTCATCAGTTCCCCCACAGCCTCTGAGATCTCCCTCCCACAGGATGCACTAGTCCAATCCCCAAGTGTCCACTAAACCAGTGGTCTGCAGCCTGTAAGGTGTGGACCAACCAGTGATGGGCTGGAACTGGCCTGTGGAATGGGAAATTGGCTGTGAAATGCTTCAAGGAAAAAAAACCAATCCAAAAAAGGACTTCTCATTTTTCAGCAGGACTTTGACAATGTCTATGGAGAACACTGGTGACTGGTCAGGCAAAGATCATGATTAGTATTTTGCCATCATTGTTTCTCATTTAAGAAGTTTGTATTTGCAACTTTGCACAATATTGCAGTTCTGGTGACTTCGCTGGTGCAAAACAAACTGGCGTGTGGGTTTGTTTTAATAAAGCTCTATGGTCCAATCACTTCACACCACCAATACACAGACCTCAGGCTATCCAGTCCTTGCTGCTTCCAGTGTAGAAAAAAAGGAAAATGGAAAATGTCGGGGTATATTTGCACCAGAGTTTTGTGACTTCCTTGTCTTGCAGGCACTTTACAACCCAAGGGTGTGCGCTATGCGTTTATAACTGCACCTGTGCTGATTCAAGTTTTGCCCTTCAGAAAATGGCAGCAATAAACCCATCACAGTAAGGAATTTCTTCTGAATATCTAATCTAAACCTGTTCTCTTTCAGTTTAAAGCCATTCCCCCTTGTTTTATCACTACATGCCTTTGTAGATTGATCTGACACACTTGATCACAGCCTCTTGATTCTCCCATAGTCACAAGGAGAGAGAGATACTTGAAGGTACCAGGGTGTGCTCCAGCCTTGTCCAGGCTGCCTCCTCCCATCACACCTCTCTGCTGCCCACTGATGCCAGGGGAAAAAGTCCCATCAATTTCAAGATGTTACAACAGCCCTTTGGTCTGCAACAGCCAAGCAGTGAGACAGAAAGACTAGGAATGCATCCCCTCCTTCCACTACACCATTTTGCAGACCATTCCCTCACAGGTGGCTTTCGAAAAAAACCCCAACCAACCAAACAAAAAAAAATTATCATTATTACTGGATTTTCTTGGAAGAACCAATTCACTGTTTTTAAGTGTTTGGATGAATTTGAAGGCCACAATCATCAGGAAATTATCTAAATGAAGTTCTGAAAAATGAGGAAGGTGTCACATCATCCACCACCTACCAGTGAAATGAAAGACAGGGGGAAAAATAGTTTTCACGGCAGTCAAAATAACACCCTAAAATGAGAATGACCTTTATGTGTTCTCGCTGCTGAATCTTCAGGTTTTGTATCATGAAAAGCCACGTGACAAGATCCCTGCACAAGATGCCAGGCATTTCCGGCAAACCGTACCGACCGCAGCATCATTAATTTAATCTTCCACTACCCGACTCTTCTCCTGACTGAAAAATCAATGCTAATAAGGAGCTTTGGGAAAAGACTATGTTGATGCCTCATCTTGTATGGACTAATTTTAACCTGCTATCTAATGACTAAGTGGCTTTAAAGAACCTATAAACCCAACAAAGAGATTTTTAAATGTCTCTTTCCCAAACGGTTCTCTCTGCTGATGAAGACATCTAAATGCATGAGGATGGGTTTATGTGCTACCTCAGCCACTCTGTCAGCAGTGCTGGGGGTGGAGGCCAGAGCTTTGTACTTCAACTGCAGCAGCCCCCTCGCTCGCGTGCAGGAAAGCACCAGCAATGAATCCGACAAAGAGCAATTCCAAGTCGTCAGAGACAGTAATAGGATCTGAATCAGCTGCAGCTGAAGGAAAAGAGTGTGGGGCTCTTTGCTCATTCGGATAAATTGCTGCTGGAGCAGTAACCGAAGCCTGAAGAACAAGTGTGATCTTAAGCAATGTTTAGGATGGGATGAAACCACCACCCTGTGGTGAAGCCTCAGCTTCACTCCTGAGCACCCCCTCCAGAGCTGACCTGAGATGTGCCTCTCTTTACCTTAAAGTCTTTGTGGAGGCAGCCCTACTGTAAATCATGCCACCTGGGGACCACTAAATTGTGAATTAGGATATTGTCTTCTCTGAAAAACTTCCTTTTATGACCAGTCTGTTCTTCCAGTTCATTTTCCTCTTCCATTCCATGTTGTATCCCAATATGTAACCAATAATCACATTGATCTGATCACCAGAATGACTGCTCTCCTATTTTTGACCCCTTCCTACAGCTCCTAGCACTGTGAGTGCTCAGTCTTTAAATCAAAGGTCCTGAGATACCTTAATTTGCACTCAAATACAAATAAACACACCAGTATTTTTAGTAGATTTTTAGGAAGATGCTTTGTTTTTAGGAAGATCCACCTATCAACATTGGAAAATGCCCATAAATTTTTCTTCCAAATGCAAAGCTTCCTCCATACTGAATAGAATATTTACTGAATGCTCACTAAACTTCCAAAGGAAGTTTGTTTTCCTCTCTATTCAGCAGCTTTGACTGATGCCATGATGATTTTTTGCTTTTTCATATACCCCTGTTATATACCCTTTCATATACCCTTTCATACAGCTTTCATGTATCCTTAGTGCTTTTAGCCCACATACTTGTAATTCCCTAAGTCTGATAACAGCTTAGACCCAAAGTTCCGTTAAGCCAAGAGACCAAACATCTTGGAAACCTCGCAGTGGGGTCAGAAAGCCCCAGACACCAAGGTCCTCTCCAGAACACATTCAAGACAGGCCTCCAGGAGGAAGGTTCCTCAGGATGGGGGCTTCTCTTGAGCCTCTCATTGGGGAATCTCGGATAGATGTGCTGATTTGAAAGGTCTATAACTGTATACAGGAATCATCGGGGGGCCGATTGTGGAGGCCGATTGGGGCTGTTTGTGTGTGCACCCGGGTGCATTGTGCGGGCAGTGGGCATTGTTTGTGCAGTGTGCATTGTTCAGAGGATGCACCAAAGGATCCTTAAATAAATACCAAGGTAAAACACTTTTTTGCCCTCTAACCCTGTTTGGCCTTTAATTCTAAGCCCACGGAGGCAGATACAGGAAAGGATGGATCCAAGATTAAATATTGACTCAGCCTGAGCAAAAGCTGCCTCCCTTTTACAAGTAAGACTGAGAGATTTTTGACTGCCAGTTTCACAATTCCCTCCTGAACACAGTAATACATTTATAATAATGCCTGCTATTAATGCAAATGAAGGGGGGGGGAAGCCCTGCAGGATACAGCAGAGTATTTATCCCAGCTAAACATCACTGTCTTATCATTGACAGGAGTAGGAAGGAAACTAAACTCCACTACATCAAACCAGGTTTTAACACTGAGATCCATCCTGATAATATCACGGTAGATAGTTTATCAGCAGGATCTCATCCATCACTAACTCCAGACAGGGAGTCTGTGATGAGGTATCATCCCACCAGAGCCCTGTTTCACTCCCCAGTGCTTTGCTTTCATCCCAGTCTCAGCATGCCAGGCACAGACACTAGTCCAGCCCCAGGGGGCTAACCCCAGAGGGACCAAGGTGTCTCGGAAGAGCTCTGTGCTCCAGTGAGCTGCCAGCTGCAGTGAACCACTGTCACTTCAAACCTTGAGGCTGGGATGAGGCTGCTCTCACCTTTACACAGAGCCCCAGCCTGTGGCTCACAGGAAAATCAGACATGGCTATGGGCTGTTCTGTGCCCCGTTTCAGCACAGGGATGATATTTGGTAACTGACTGGAGACACACCCCCAGGCACATGGGCGTGTGCAGCCCACTGTGCATCTCCATGGAGGTGAACTGACTCTGCTTCCCCTCTGTGCCAAAGGTGGCTATGTCACCCACCAGGGGCACAGCTGCCTCCATACAGGCACAACTTACCTGCCTCAAATGGCACAGGTTCCACAGCACGCTGTGCCCAGGCTTTCCAAAATCCCATGTGCCCAAGGAGCTCCGTGCCTGGGTCACCAGGGGTCCCCTTGTCTACTCTCTGTGGGGCAGTACTTGCAGCTCTGCCCTCGAGCACCACCCTCAGCACATGAGAAGGATGAGGAGGGGGCTGGTCCAGCCAAGGTCTTGGACCCCAGGACCTGAGGTGGCTCTGAGCCAGCAGCACACTGCAGCTCCCATCAGAAAGGGCCAGCTCTGGGCAACATGCTTTGGGATTGCCACCAGCACAGAGTTATCAGGATGGAAAACAAACCCAAAATGTGTTGTTGTTGTGCTTTTGTGCTCCTGCAACAGCATGTTACATGAAATGGAATATATACAGAGAGAAAAAGTTTATTGTTTTCCAGTAATTTCCACAAACTCTTCCCATTCTTTATTTGGTCATTCTACAGCTCTCACCCATCTTTAGATTATCATGCAGAAGGAAAATGGGATGAAGCTGAAAGATAACAAAGCCCTGGCAAGACTCCAACCTCGATTAGACATTTTGATGAGTAACGAGCATGACCAGAGTCATAGCAGTAAATATTTAATGTTATTTTTGAAATGAAGTCTCAGGAAAGATGTAAACTCTGATGATTTGAGAGGAATTAGCTAACCTCTAATTACTGAGGGAGGGGGAGGAATGGAAACTTTTCTGAGATAAGGGATAACCTAACTGCTTGTTGCAGGGTTTCTTGGAACACCCGTGGTCTGCCCCGCTCTGGTCATTGTCAAAATCCTGGGCTAGAATGCTTGCAGGTCTGAGGCAGCTTAGTAGCTCCTAAATTCCTAGAAAAGCAATTGTAACTTATACTTTGCTTGCTAGAAACATTTGATTTTCTACAGTAATTATAGAAATATATTATTATCTAAACCCAGATGTTTTGTTACAGGCAAAACATTACCATAGCTACCTTTTTTTTCTCCCAGGAACTGCAATTAATAGCTTGTCCATTACAAGTATCTGGGTTTTATATATGCGCATTTATATACATACACACATATAAATATACAAATTAGTTGCTGCAAACTATATTAAAGTGTTTTTCTTGCATATAAGAAAGGTAGAATGAGAAAACAGCTTCTCATTGCAGGAGACCCAAGCCTTAACACTTTTACAGACTGACTGTATAAAGCAATAAGGGAAAACCATAGGACTCATTGATATACAATATGATCTATTCAATTCTCTGAAACTTTAATTATTAATGTGCAGTCTGCTTTATTCTCTTTCCTCCATACAGTGTTGGATCCACTTACTGTTCTGGGTTTTTTTTTCCCCCAACGCATTTTCACCAGCCATTTTGTAATGGCCAAAGCAAGAGCTCTCCAGCCTTGGCTGGGTCCCTCAATACAAATGACTCACAACATGACATCACTGTGTGCCCAGGTTACAGCCCCTCCTGCTTTCAGTCTGCCAAGGCAGGAACGCAGGGAGTGCTTTACTGTGGGAGCAGGTGGGTTTTGGTGTTATACAGAGGAGGGCCAGAAGATGTTCCTTACAGCTGTCAAGGGTGATCATGGTCCTCAGATCCACAAACTCAACACAGGGTGGTTTCACTCCTGCCCAAACGTGCTCTTTTGCTGTAGCAGGTCACCAAAGGAATTTGATGGTAAACCACAAACTTCTGTCTACACCACCCAATGATTTCTTGGGTATTATAGGCTCAAGCCCACCAATATTACCACATTCCCCCACCACCTCCGGAGAAGGTGCAAGCTGAGGAATGTCACAGGTAAGCAGAGAGGTGGCCAGAGAGCTTGTGAATTCCCCACCCCTGGAGGTGTTCAAGACCAGAGTGAACAGGGCACCAGAGTGAATAGAGCAACCTGGTCTAGTAGAACAGGCAGGGGGGTTGAACTAGGTCCCTTCCAACCCAAACAATTCTATGATTCTGTGATAAAGCAGCACACGGGGCAGGTGCCAGAACGGATGTACTGGAGCAGCCAGTGCTGGTCCAGTGACACATGACAGCATTTTGGACTAGTGAGAGCCCCCACGTGCTGCAGGCTGTGCAGATTTACAGCCACTGTCTCACCAAGGGTGAGTATGTTCTTTCTGCAAGAAGGAGGTACAGAAATACCCGAGCTGTGCAGATCAGGCAGCATCAATACAGAGAGCAGGGAGCCTCAGCAGGGATGCCCAGTCAAACGTGCCTGTTGGGGCTCCTTTTGGGGCCCTGCTGAGCCATGGCTGAACTGGAGGAGAAGAGGAGCAGACAGGTTTCTTTAGGATCTGCCAAGCCCATGGAGCTGATCAAAGCACGGCAAGCAAAGCACTCCAGGCAGTGCCATGACCAGCAGGCAAGGGGTACAGTGGCAGCACTGACACACACTGCCAATGCCACCCTGGTGTGCCGCTATCTCCAAAGCAGTGGTGCCAGCCAGCTGGGGCTGGGCACACCCCCTCATGAGCTGGCATGCTGGGAGCAATGGCCTGACTTTGGTACAGACCATGCAACACAACACACTCCCATTGCAGCACTTGCACAGGCTGAGCCAGCCTAATGAGCTTCTCTGGTGGCTGCATTCAGACAGCAAAATAAAGTGAGAGGAGGGTGATTCCTGTGGGACTCGGCAAATCTAGCAACAGCAATCCTGGGCAGCCCATTTGGTGCTGCTGTTCACTGTGCAAGACTCCCTATGAAAAATTCACATTATTTTTGTACATTTTTCTGAAAAATTCCTCCTTCGTGAGATGGCACCTAATGGTCAACAGCACTAATAGACACTGAGGGGGCGAGAAGCAGCATTTGCTCTGCACCCTGATTGGTTTTGATCTTCCAGTGATGCTACTAAAGAGTTACAAGCCCTTCCTTGTAATTTGGCCCGAATCCAAATCTCCTGCTTGAAACCTGAGGTTCAGCAAGCACTGACGTTGTTTGACTGCTGAGAAATGGGCATTTCTGGCAACAAGCTGTTGATTAGAAGAGGTGACAGAACTGCTGAGTGGCCAAATCACTCCTGAAGAGGAAATACAGTTCCATTAGCATCCCCAGAAACTCATGCAATGTAAATTTGTCTGCTTTCCCCATTTGCAGCCTACACCGTGCCTATCAGCATATCTGTTATCCTTACACAAAAATCTCCTTAAAAAGACTGTCTCAAATCTCATCAGTGACTTGGTCACACGGACATTGTTTGAGGTCCCAAGCCCTGCTCCCTGTTGCTCAGGCATTGCATGGTTTATAAAAGCATCAGGCTGTGTCTGAAGTGGGACTCAGGGTGTCTGCTGCCCCTGCCACTCCTCGGTGCATCCCCAAAACCCAGCCCAGCGCTTGGCCCCAGCAGCCCTCCTCCATCTCCAACGCCTTGCTGAGGAGGAAGCGGCGCAGACTGACCGAATTCCGATCCCCTTACACAGCCCCTCCGAGTCACTCTCTGGACGTCTCAGCACAGCCTTGGCCGCTTGCTCAGACCCGAAAATGCAGTGAAGATTCAGAGAGCTAGACTCTTCCTTTACAGGAGAAATTGAGTGTGGGATATTCTCAGCCTCAGGCTAATCACACCCCAGAAATTTCCCTGCATTGGATGTAGTCTCAAGCTGCGGCTGTTGTTATTGACGTTATTTAAAACGTAAGACAAAATAAAAACACCAAACAGTTTTGGGGAATAAGAATCCAGCAAAAGCCGCAGCCCAGGGGTGGGAGGGAGATGTAGCAGGCTAAAGAAATCCCTGCAGTGCCCAGTATCAGCTCCTCCCTTACCTGCAGCAAAGGTTTAATTGTAACCCTACAGTGCTGACAAGAACGGCACAGAAGGTGATGAGAGAGATGTACAAACACAGATGCACAGAGCACTTCATAGTAATAGCTTGAAATGCTGATCTAGGTTCAGACCACAGAAATTTCCCATGGTCTGATCTCCAGCTTCCCTAGACTCCAGAAGAAATCTAACCCCAGAGCAGATGGGGTGGGCTTGGTCTCCCTTCGGATCTTTCTTTTAAGGGTTTCCAGATCCAAGCCCCAGATGAGCCTCCCTGTGCTGGGGAGCTGTTTAGGGTTGCAGAGACCAGAGCTCAGACCTGAAGGGTAAATATGAGCCCAAAGCACAGGAGGGGCCATGAGCTGGCCAAGTATAGAGCAACATTCAGCTGGAGGGAAGCAGCTGATGAACTGTGAACAGCATCATTCCCAAAGCCTCACTGACAAGAGACAGCTCTCCCTGCTACAGGTGAAGAGGGACAGACACTGAAGATGTTGGTGCCTGTGAGACTGAAAGTCCTTCAGCTAAGCAACTGACTGAAATCCTGCTCTGCTTCCCGAGCAAGAGCTTCCCATGACAAGGACCTAAACAGAGCCTCCTGTAACAAAACCCACACTGTAAAAACTAATTAAAATGTTTAATTAGCTTTTGATTAACAGCATATTTCAAAATCCTTTAGAGACTTGCAGAGCAGCAGAGGCACAACTTTGGAGCCCGGGACCGTTCTGTTTCGAAACGCATTCCCTCCTTGAGAGCAGAGGGGCAATTACGTTCCCGCTTCAATTGCTCCTCATTTGCAAAGCCAGAGCATGAAGGAAGTTGTGTTAATGTGTCAAAATGGGGAGAGAAATAAAGAGAGCGATGGATCACTGAGTCTTTGAAGGGAAAAGTAATATTGCAGTAATTTATAGGAGGGAGAATTTGCGGGTGGGACAGTCGCTCTCAAAGAACAGCAGCGCTCAGCCATTCAATAGGGCTTGTTTGAGAAGAGCATCACTGCCATCTTCAGGATGGCTGCTTTCTCTTTCCCAACATGTAGCAGCTTTTCTGGGAGCAGGTTTTGGTTTATGCAATACAAAAGAAAGCTTTCTGCAACTCCAGCCAAAGTTATATTTTCAGTTATTATTGATGTTCCATGGAGGATGTTTTGGTCCAACGCTTTCCAGCTTCTGGGTTCTGACACCTCGAACTGCCTATGCAGAAACACCTCATGAACATAATTTCCAGTGCAAACTTCAATTTAAGATGAGAAAGACCTGTCAGTCAGTCTGGGCCACTTCAGTGCAGTAAAATTTCCTAAAGGACACCTCTTGCCCTTTATTCAATCCATATTAAATGTCTCCAGAGAACCACCCTCTTCCACTTCTCTTGCAAGATGTTTATGTTAGCGTAAGAGAAGCATTAGGAAACTCCTTGTGACATCAGCCAACTTTCCTTCCAATGGCATTAAATCATCATTCTTGTAGCCAGAACAGTCAATCAGCTGCCACACACAGAAACCACCTCTAGCCTGGGCCTCCAAGTGGTATTTCACTCTCAGGCACTACAAGTCATTTCAAAGACATACAGTACTGAATGTAGAGTCTATCACCTTAAAAACAACAGGAAGGGTACTAAAGATGATAAAGGCAATTGCTTTAAAACCAAAAAGGGCTCAGTTAGGATGGCCACATTACTTAAGCTCACATGTTCCAGTACTGCACTCCCAGACTGTGTTTAATCACACCAATGCTGACCAGGGGTCACATAGCTGGTTATGGGGACATCAGTTTTATACTGCAACATCTCATCTCCCTCCACCCTGCGCTTGGACACATCTGATGTGCCCCTTCACATGATGGGTGTGTTTCCAGCCCACTGGATGAGCTGGATGTGTGCACATACTCCTTTCCCTTTTGTCATTTGGCCAATGTTCAAGTATCACTTTGACACAATAGGCACATGTGAAATCATGCAATGCAGGAATATGGGGAGTCAGGATAAAATAAACAGCTCAATTGTTTCCTTGCCTGCATCTTGTTCTTGCCAGACCAGCTCTGACTTGGGGTTGTCTTAGACTCCCACGACCACAGGGCCCACCTCTGTTACCTGCAGCAGGAGCTCTCCCTGCTTCTGAGGATGGGGACATCAGCGACACAGTGAATGGCAAGGAAGGGGAGAATGCACAGAAACACTCCTCTGGAGACCTTGGGATTGACAGGAATTTGCCACCTCTAATGAGGGAACCCCACGGCAGGAACCAGGACAGGACACAGCACTCCTATATCTCACTCCATCATCATGGTCATCAGGTGCTTGTAACTCCTCACCTCAACTACCGGACACCCCTGATCCCTGCAGTAACTGCAGGAGCAGTGTTGGCTCTGGGACAGGGCTAAAGCATGAGCAGGGAATGCAGAGCCCTGGGGCAAGAGCCTGCAGGGGGTAGCAGACTGCTGCAGTTCACGGCACACTGCTGAGGGGCAGAAGACAAATACAGCTCCTGAATTTCTCCAACTCCTCTTGCACACACTGAGGTCTCAGGAGCCTCCTAGGACCCGTCTTCAATAATTTCTAAGCAGCACATGGAAGACAACTGACAGCACCAACACACTTCCATACATAAGCCAGGTTAAGATGAATACTTTCAAAAGGAAGACAAATGGTCTTGGGTGAAGCTGTAGCTGTGAAACACAGATGTGACTGAGCAGGGCAATTGAGGAAAGCCTGCAAGTAAGCATGGCCCTGGGAGCTTCAAGACTACTCACACACAAGGGCAACCTCAGGAAGTATGTTCATGACACATCAAGTCTGTGTATCCTGTTACCAGCTGCACTCAAGCACTCACTGGTGAATAATTACAGCAGTGAATCCACATAATAAAACATCCAAGGGTTCAAGTGATTCAGCAGTGGCAGCTTTATCTGACATCTTTCTGCAGCATGCAGTATCCCTGTATATGCTCAGAAGATCAGAAAGAGCAGTGTTTAATCTGGCAGATCCCCTTGAGAAAGCTCAGTTCTACCACTTGGCCAAGTCTTGTAGTTCGTAACACACCTGCAGTAGCTTCATAACTTCACCACAGAACCCCACAAAGGCCTGCTTCTCACTGCTACAGCTGTGACAGAGGCCACAGCATTGCACAGATGTAAGAGACCAGCTTATACCTGGCTAGATTTGCTCACCAGGTACAGCCCTTTTTTGTAACCTTGGCAGAAGAGGTGACCCTGTCCAGGCACCTTTATCACAGTGACAAAACTGAGGGATGAGCCCAGCCTAAAAGGGTCATTAGCACAGGGGGAAGCAGATGACTGGCCAGATGCAGGGCACCAAGTTGGTTGCAATCATCGTTTTTAAATATCCTGTGTGATAGCAATTCATTACAAAATTCATATGCAAATTGAGACCATGAACTTTATACTGGAATTGCTTTAGTCCTTGCCCCACTTCCCCTGAGCTGCTATTACTGATCTGCCAGCAGGCATTATACTGGGCTTGGGAGAAGGGCTCAAAGAACTTTCCTTAGGCTGAGAAAAAGACCAAAAGGGAGAGAAAGAACAAACAGCTTGATGATTTAGAGCTGGTTTTCTGATTTGATAAAAGAAGCTGCTTCACAGTTATTTATCAAGATTTTGAGAAATAAGCAACACCATCACCACAGCCAAAAAAGACATCCTCAAGGATGCCTCATGCATCCAACAGGATTTGTGACATGTGTTTGCAGCACCAGGGAACAGCACAGTGAACTTTCTACTGACACACTTGTGAAATGCCACAGCTAACTATAAACTCACAGCAACTGCCTTAACTACTCCTTGTTAGTTATTTCACAAATCTAAGTCTTTGCAGGGACAGAAAGACAACAGCAAACTTAAGAAACCCAAAGAAAAGGAAGATGAGAAGCCTGCTAGTGAAGCATCAGTCTGAAGAGTAATCACATCCTGCTGTGAAAGACATGCTGGCACTGGCCTTGCAAGCCAGGAGAAAACAGCCAGAGGACAGTTCATCCAGAATGAGATGTTTGCACAGGAATGCTCCAAGTCCACATGCAACAAGGCCATTCCAGGGTCCTCCTCTCCAGATCTGCTCCAACCATAATAAAACTACACGGAAATAGGCAGTGTTCCTGGCAAAGTGAAATCCCAATGTGGTTTATAAACAGAAGATATGGACAGAAAAGGACACTTTTTAAAGAGAGACATTTCCATAATTTAAAGTGAAATTTAAGGAACTGAAATCAATATCAGTCAAGCAGGCTGGCACTAAAGAACTGCAGAACCGTTCCAGAGCTTGGGGGTGGCACACACAGTCAGCCATGCAGCCTCCTTACTGTCTGTGACACATATCACACACACCACTGTAGATGTTTCGCCCAGAGACCCACCCGTGCCTGGAATCTGAGGCTCACAAAAAAGCAGCAATAGTGTTTACACTCAGACACAACACCACAAGGAGGAGGCCTTTTACCCACAACAGCTACAGGCTGGTTACACCAGCTCACAGCACAGGGAGGGTGGCTCATTTGAGCATAGCATTTACTTTAACCATTGAGTGCCACCCAGCCCAGCCCCCTGAAATTACAGGCTATCACACACAACAGGGTGGAGCCATCCAAACAGTGAAAATTTTCCCCCAAAACTTACAGAGAGGCTGTTTAGTGGCCAATACTAAGTGCTGGGCCTGCCAGCTGCTCTCCTGTCCACCAGCATAGATAAAATGAAGTGGGCAAGATCAAAGAGTGGTTTTGCAAGGAACAAGCACCAAAGCTTGAGCAGGAACACACACCAGTTTCAGCTCAAAACTGCAAACAGCTGATGCCTGGTGCACTGGAAGAGCCTTTTTTCTTGGAAAGCTCCTGAGTGGGGAAGCTTGTGGAGCTGTGGGCCAGCCAACTCCAAGTCAAGCCAGCTCTAATCTCCCATCCCAGCTGTGTACGCAGAGAAACTGCAAAACACAAATGCCAGAGGAAAAAAAGGAAAGCTCCAATTATTCTCAGACCACAAGAACAATGATGTTTAAAAGGAAAGATGCCGTCAGGGCAGCAGAAAGGAAGATCTGTCCAAAACAGTCAACTGAAGAAACTGTGTTTTAGTCAGCAGCCACTGAAGCAAGACAACGAAGGAATCTGCTGTATGGCTGGTTTTGCCACAACAGCACTCAGGCCTGATTTACTGTTTCAAGAGTTTTTCAACGAGATCAGAAGTAAAAAAACTGTCAGATACACAAGTTGTGCTTAAAACCCATTTTCTGTAGATCAGGTTTCCTTTAGAAAGCTTTACTTCCAAAAAATAACACTGGACAGGAGCATGATTTGCTTCTCCTGGGATTGTTATTCAACTGTATTTGCAGCAACAAGGCTGACAGTAAATTATTATTTTTTCCTCAGGGTGATGAACTGAGTAGGACAGTTTCCCTTTCATATCCCTGCAAAAGGGTCGGCTGTATACAGTTTGTAGCAATCACATGATTCTGGGGAGGATTTCTTCTTTCCTTTTTAAAAACCTCAAACAAATCCAGTTTTGTCTTTCATCAGCTGGATTCAACTGTGATATTGCCAAAAGGACTAGAGTAATATCATACCAAAGCAAGGGTGTTTTATTCCTGTGGCCAGCAAAGCACATGGGTTGGTTTCTCTGTGGCAGAGACCTTGGCTAAGCATCGTTGGCAGGAAAGGAAAAACATATTGCCCTAACAGAGATGGACATACAGGTACCCACAGTACACACCCGAACCTCCTCCACAGTCTTCCAGTGTCATGATTTACCATTTTGCAGATCTCTTCTTTCCAAAACAAACAAACGAAAGATAAAAAGGGAAACATTTCTTGATGGTGCAGAAGGGGTATCCACAGGAAATCCAGCATGGTCACACTGGTATGTTCCACCTGGAGCCAGCATGCTATGCAAGGTTACAAAACATTACTTGTCCACCAAATAAAGCTGAGGGGCTCACACTTGCCTGCAGGTTTCAAGTCTCCTTTCCAGAATGCTGACAACTCATGTTAGACATAATCACAACAGCCCCATGCACATGAGGAGCACTAATGTTTGCTCATCAGGGCAAAACATGCCATTTTCCAGTTTTCTAGTCATTCTCAATTCTTGTTTTCACAGAATACCACAATGGCCAAGGCTGGAAGGGACCACAGTGGGTCATCTGGTCCAACCTCCCTGCTCAGGCAGGGTCATCCCACAGCACAGGGCACAGGATCATGTCGAGACAGTTCTTGGATATCACCAGTGAAGGAGACTCCACACCCTCTCTGGGAAACCTGTTCCAGTGCTTGGTCACTGCACAGTAAAGAAATTCTTTCTCATACTCAGGTGGAACCTCCTGTGCATCAGTTCTGCCCATTGCCTCTCGTCCTATTGCTGGGCACCACTTAACAGAGCCTGGTCCATCCTCTGACACCTCCCTACAGATTCTGACACACACTGATGAGGCCCCCTCTCAGTTGTCTCGTTTTGAGGCTGAACAGGCCCAGCTCCCTCAGCCTTTCCTGCTAAGAGAGATGCTCCAGTCCCTATGCTGGACGCATTCCAGGAGCTCCATGTCTGCCTTGTCCTGAGGAGACCAGAACTGGAGACAGCACTCCAGATGAGGCCTTGCCAGGGCAGAGCAGCGGGGCAGGATCACCTCCCTGAGCTGCTGGCAATGCTCTTCCTGAAGCAGCCCAGGACACCATTGGTCTTCTTGGCCCCCAGGGCACTGCTGGCTCATGGACAGCTGTTCTCCCCCAGGTTCTTCTCCACAGAGCTGCTTTCCAGCAGGTCAGCCCCCAGCCTGTGCTGGGATTGTTCCCCCCCAGCTGCTGGACCCTGCATTTGACTTTGCTGAATTTCAGACAGTTCCTCTCTGCCCATCTCTCCAACCTGCCAAGGTCCTTCAGAAGGGCTCTGTTTTCTGCTCCAATCCTTTCCCTCCCAAAAGAGCTTTAATTTCTTCACCAACCTATGTAAGACTTGTTGCTATAAATTGTTACCAAAAGAAGAAATATTATTTAGTATGTTGTGATTGTTCAGATTTTACCCAGTATAAATACCTAGATCCATAAGAATACACACCAGTACAGCACGAGGGAAGTTCATCTCCCCAGCCCTGGTATGGAAAGAGCCTGATCTGAAATGTCATTTCTGATGGCTGTACTGAGGAGGCAGCATGGGCAGTCCAGATGCAGGTTTTTCAGCAATGTCCACTGGGATCCATATGAATTGCACCAAGTTCCTCACCACAAACCCTGAGTAATATTTCTGGGGACAGGGAAGCAGCACAGAGCAGAGAGCAAGAACCCTAAAACACACTAGGCTTAAATCAGCGGATTAGGCAACTGGTTACTGGTAATGAAACAGCAGAGTTTTCACTATATAAAATTTATAAATTTATTTTCTTGTAAAAATCCAAAGAGCACGAAGACATCTCACTCAAAATACTGGTAAATCAAACCACACTTAGAAAAATGAAAGCTGATTTTATTATCTTATCCACAGCCAATCATTTGACATGAACATGCATACGTAATTTTGCTACGCACACACCACAGTTTAACGTTAGTTATTAAAGGTTAAACATACAACATACATCCTTACAAAAATGAGTCAAAATGCAAACGTAACTTTTAAACAAAACAGTTTTTACTCATTTAAAAAAACTTTTGTGTTGGGTACCATTTTGTACAAACACAGTTAATTTAAACAAATCTGCTTTTAGTTTCCTCATGGTTGCACATGAAAATAAGCTGCAATAGAAAATGAAGTCATCAAGGGATTTTTAAATAGCAGAAGTAGGCAGTCTTGCCATGCAGAAGAAGCAATATTAAATATTAGTTTTTCAAAAAAAGAAAAAAACCACAAGTTTAAAAATATTTAGTTCAAGTCACAAATCTTTCCCCAGTACAGAGAAATCCAAATGCAACGCATAATTAGCTGCCACTTAGGATGGCTATTCTGAAAAGTAGAACTACTTTCCAGAATTGATAATTTTCATTGATTTGGCACAGAAAAGAAGTCTGAGCTTACTTAGGTACAAGAAAGTGATTAAAAAAAAGGTAAACAGGAAGAGAGAAAATAAAAAGCAAGAATGAACGAGATAGTAGTTGCAATCACTAAAAAAAAAAAATCTGTGCATCTCAGTCATTGCAGAATACTGTCTACAGCAGGTGCGAATTCCAGGTAATTGTTATTGCAACATGGATTTAATTTGCTTGGAGGTAGTCTCATCATTCAAATGCTTTGTTGTGTACCTAAACACAGAAATAAAGTCAAGATGAGCATAAATGCTATTGTGCTTTAGCTTACAAATGTGTCATTTCTTTGTTCATGGCTCAACCTGACTATACCAGAGCAAAACCCTCAGCCATGGATCATCACCCACTCCATGGTCACTGAGAACACAAATCAGACATTCAGATCAGAAAATGCTATTATCAATCAGAATTAGAACCCAGCAGCCTTGCACCAAGGGGAGCTCAAAATACCCCTGAGCTGGACACTGGCTTTCATCGTAAACTCACAGTGCCACTTGTGACAGGCAATCACTCATCAGACTAACTCTTAGGGCTCTGCCCACAGGAAACACCTTCAAATAAAATAGCTTCAGAAACTCTTCTTCAAAACTTCCAGTGACTAAACCTTTCTAAGATCCCTCAAAGACAAATGGATTTAAGCACTTTTCAGCTTTGTTTCCAGCTTAGTTAAGTGATTGTGCTGCTGAAACTACAGAGCATGCATGTGCTTATTTCAGCTCCTTCCCCTTTCAAAATTCTTTAGGACAATAGCACATTTTAAAATCACTATAAAAAACTTAACTATCTCTATTTTTAAAAGATATCCTCATTGCAGACTTTTTGTATGATTAATTTCCCTGATCCTCCTTCCTAACTAATCTAAAAGCAAATAAAACTTACTTCATATTTTAAATTTAACATGTTAAATTAGCACTTTCATTGCTATCCACAACTGCAGTACCATTTTACTTGTTCACTTGATAAACATATAATGACTTTAGTTTGGAAGTTAAGAACACTGTGGATTTCAGCACTTTTTGGTAATGTATACTTTCAACAACCACGCAGCCAAAGGTTTTCTGAAATCCTGAAAAGTTATTGCACTTGGTATTCTGCCCATGTGAAAAAGCTGAACATGATTACAATACTCTGATGAATTTTAAATTACAAAGAGCTGATCTCCCTCCAAAATCTGTACCACCTTCCATTTGCTTTTCAAACATATTATCTGTCTCTTGGGAAAACAAGAGAACTCCTCACTCCTCCAGAATCAAAGACTTGGACTTCTACTTAATTTGTCATGATGACATCCTGAACCTGTTTTCATCACACAAGCACACAGCAGCTCACCTCTGCATCTCTTCCTAACAATTCCAACTGTGGTTTAAAAAAGATTTAAATATCCTACCCAGATGAGCAATCAAATGCACAAAACCAGGACTGTTACAGCATCCATGCATGGGAAGGGTTGGAGCAGGGAAAGGACAGCTTGAGAGCAGGGACTGGATTTACACTGATAACCATGAAGTTAATTGT
This sequence comes from Machaerirhynchus nigripectus, assembly GCA_013397975.1. Taxonomy (NCBI): domain Eukaryota; kingdom Metazoa; phylum Chordata; class Aves; order Passeriformes; family Dicruridae; genus Machaerirhynchus; species Machaerirhynchus nigripectus. Next base: position 2,313,391 of record VZRQ01009102.1, on the reverse strand, counting down.
GGCTGTGTAATTAACCAAAAGTTAATGGCACTGCTCAGTGCAGTGAGAACCCCAACTACACCCTCCATGTACTTTCATGGTGTCAACAATGATGGGAAAAAATGGGGTACTAGTAAAGACTGGTGACCATTTCAGCTGCAATCACAATAAACTAGTCAGAAAATAAATGATAATGCAGCATTTTACCTCTGGGAGCCTTTACTGATCATCATCTCAAAGACTGATCATATACATGAAGTTCAGAGATTAGCATGGAAATAATCACAATGTTTCAAATTAGGCATGGATTTTTTTTTTTGTCTTAACTAATAATCTGAAACAACTTTGCAAAAGAAGCCAACTCTAATACCGTATTATTTCACTCCTTACCACATCATAGCACGAAAAAAAAAAAAAAAAAGTGGGCAAATGAAATTAAAGCAGCTTCACTACAGGTAAGGAAAACAAATCACAACTGGACACTTTCAGGCAAGACAAACCAAAGTTTCCACATTCCAAGCAAATGCACGAGTAACAACACCCAGTTACAGTTATTTGTTACCAAAGGAATGATACTTTCCCAAGTAAGGACAAGGAGGACTTCATCTGCCTATCACATTTTGGCACTTTTTGCCACCCTTCCAATGCTAGACACCCACGCAAAGAACATTTTACTGACTATAGACACAGCTTTATGACCCAAATTAGCATGTTTTACATTAATATACTGCATTATTAATTTTTCTTTACTTCACCAATTAATGTAGCAAATTCTTGTCTCATCTATTCTACAGCAAAACACAGACTTGTGCTTTAAGCACTTTCTGAAAAGGAACAAATTTTAGTTACTTACCATACCATACTGACTCATTCTTAAACTGCATGCATGGAAAAAGTTATCTTAGAATGAACAATTGCAAGCTCACAACCCTGTTTAAAACCCAGAGGCTTCTTCATACATCCTTGTTGCAAGACACACTGGAAAAAAAGCCTGCAATAATCAAATTCACCTTTCCATGTAAGAGTCACTGAATACTTTCCTGTAAAGAAAATGCCCTGGACAATTCATGAAAACTCTCTTCAAAACATTAAAAAATGCCCAAGAAACAAAAAGGAGTACCTGAGAGCATTTAGAAGGCCTTCTACACTGTTAGGAGGCTGGTCTTTAAGAACTTTGATGCATCCTTTCATCTAGGAGTTAAAAAAATTACAGTTTTTTCCCATACTAATACCTTCTGAGTTGACAAGAAGATTTTGTATTCAGTTTGTCAAAGATCAAAAATAAGTATTTTAAAATAGCAGCAGTGTAAAGACATTTTCTGGGTATTAGAAAGGAATTAAGCTTTCAGTATACATTTTCCTATGGCAGACTTGCTCAGCTACTTAAAAAACTGCATCCGTGCACCCTCAGCAACTTTGCTGGTGACACCAAGCTGTGTGGTGTGACTGACACTCTGGAGGGGAGGGATGGCATCCAGAGGGACCTGGACAGGCTGGAGAGGTGGAACCTGTGAACCTCATGAAGCTCAACAGCTCCAAGTGCAAGGTCCTGCCCCTGGGTCAGGGCATCCCAAGCACAAATACTGGCTGGGTGGAGAATGGATTGGGAGCAGCCCCGAGGAGAAGGACTTGGAGGTATTGGCGGATGACAAGTTCAACATGACCTGGAAATGTGCTCTGGCAGCCCAGAAAGCCAAATCTGTCCTGGGCTGCAGCAAAAGAAATGTGGCCAGCAGCATGAGGGAGGTGATTGTCCACCTCTGCACTGCTCTTGTAAGATGCCACCTGTACCCAGCTCTGGCATCCCCAGCAGAAGAGTGACAAGGACCTGCCAGAGCAAGCCCAGAGGAGGGTCATGAAGATAACCAGAGGGCTGGAGCACCTCTCCTGTGAGGAAAGGCTGAGAAAATTGGGGCTGTTCAACCTGGAGAAGAGAAGGCTCTGGGGAGACCTCAGAGTACCTTCCAGTACATAAAGGGGGCTACAAGAGAGATGGAAAGAGACATTTTACAAGGGCATGGAGTGATAAGGTGAGGGAGAATGACTTTGAACCTTGTGGCTGCCACATCCCTGGAAGTGCTTAAGGCCAGGTTGGACAGGGCCTTAATCAACATGGTCTAGTGCAAAGTGTCCCTGCCCATGGCACAGGGGCTGGAACTTGATGATCTTTAAGGTCCCTTTCAACCCAAACCATTCTATGGTAACTTTAGACACTTCAACTTTCATGTCAAACTCTGCTTTATCAACATTAAAAAAACCAGAACCATGAGCAAAAATATATGTTTATCATAAATCCACTCAGAATTATTACATTCAGCCATTACATTTCTGATCTAGATCATTCAACGCAAGCATCGTTTACAAGTATTTCTAGACACTACCTGAATTACATAAAAACATATTTTTCATGACCCACTTACATGTCCAAAGGCTTAGTTTGTATTTCTCACTACTTAAATATATATTCTTGCTCACATCTACCCGTTTAGCACCAACCCAGTGTATACACCTGCTACTAGAACCTGGAAGACAGAAAAGGAGCCCACACAGAATTTAAATACTCAGGAGATTATTTAGCAACAGCAAACTTACATCAATTTTTGAAGTTTTGGCAAAAGCGCCCACCGGATGCACGTGGTCATAGAGTATGATGACACCCACCATTACCCTCAGACAGAATGATACTGTTTCCTCATTTGTAAACCTGCTTCTATATTCACTGTAATTCAAAACCACAGGTTATTATCTATGAAACACAAGGTAACAGTATGTGCTAGTAACACCCAAAATAAGATTAAAGACAAAAATTCTACTATAAATCCTCAGAGAAAAAAACAAACAAACAAACCAACCCAACCCAACCAAATCCACCAACCCCAAACTTTTGATCAAGAGATTTCTTTATTCCTTTCAATAACCTGCCAAAAGCCAGATGACTGTTAGGAAGTTACCTGAAAACTAATAAAAATTCTCAAACCTAAAACAGGATCCTGCTGCTACACCATTTGGGATTTTTCAGAGACAAAAAAGATTAAAACAATACATACTAACTTTGTCTCCAGTGCTTCCTACACTTTTCCTTACCACTTTCCAATACACATCCAAACTTCTGACTTAGAAAAAAAAAGGTAGGCTAATGGACAACATTTAACTACTTTTTTAAATGGAACAGTCCCTTCCTAAGAAGAGTAAGAATATAAATGCTTGGAGCTTTTAATGTAGTCCAAAACAAATGTCCTGTGGTATTTGGACAGAAACTTATTTAAAAAGACATAGCTCATGCCCAAATAATTTTACCAAAAGAAAACTACTTAGAATATTGAAGAAACAGATATAAAAAAATAATCAAAGTTTAGTCTGACTTTGGTCATACTCCCAGTGCCTCTCAAATGTACAGTAGACAACTGACTGCCTTCATGCCTAGAAGTTGTCTCTTAATTCCCCTCAGAGGAGCACTGTCATTTTGTTAGAGCCATCAACTGGGCCAGACTGCAAGGATGTACCATCCCCTGCATGGCCCATAGCCCCTCTTTCAGGAGGCCCTAGGCAATCATGCTCAAATAGTCTATTTCTCTGAATTATACATGAGAAAACCACTTATAAAGAGTGCCAAGAGGTTGTCTAGCTTCCATAGCCACTCTACTTTTAAATATTAATGTGTTCAGAAAAGTAGACCGCATGATTTGCGTGGCTGGAAAAATGAGACAAGGTGGTTTCATGTCAAGGTAAACAACTAAGCTGGTTAAAAGGAAACACCATAGTTCCTAATTACCCCAATTATATTTCTTTCACCTCATGCATCTCAAGTCAGGTCTGAAATAGAGAGATGACTCATCCCCAACCCAAGCACTGTTCATACTCACGGGGTTTCCAGCATGACCCTGCACACACTCGCCATGGTGCTTAAGCAATCTGTTGTATTCTCTATCGGTAAATTTTTATTCTGCAAAAGAAGATTAACAGTTTCCAATTCAATTACTATGAAGTATTATACTACAAAACCCAAGTCAAATCAGTTATCTGCTGGCATGGCAACGTGGAGCCACTAAAAACATCAACACAACTATGGTAAGTCAGGTAGTCTTGCATTTTTTTTTTAAATGTTACAATATAGATTAGCAGTTTCCAGAGGAAAAGCTACCACATAGGTTTTGCCTGCTTGTTTGTAGTCAAAGAACTACACCATTAACATGGTTGACTTTTGGAAAGTTTTGAAGGAATCATCTAACCTACTCCTACTAAGACAAAAATTTCTATAGCCAAATATATTCATCTGCTGTAATAGTAAAACTTAAAATTGTTGCAGATAAACATCACAAAGAAATATAAAATAAGAGGACAATTTTCTGAAGGCATTTCAAGCATAAAGCAGAACTCAGGGGAAAAAAACATTAAAAGATAAATGCAACTTTGTATTAATTATGTAATTTACAATTATTTTTTACTAAGAAATAGTGTGCATTTTTTACATTGAGCCAAAAATCATCACAGTTACCAGAAGGCAAGCACAATACTTGTAGTGACTGGATTCTACCACCAATATTTATTTAGGTAGTCAAGGATAAATAGGGATGTCTCAAAATGTTGAAATACTTTTCAGTTCAGGTTCCTCCTCCCTTTTGCAATAATGTGGTATAGTTCACTTTACACAGTGTAACGAGAGTCTTGGGAAGGAAAAAAGGAAGCTACATTTCAATTCCATTCCCTCTTTCAAGCACAGAGAATCAAGCTGTTTCTCTTTCAATTTTCTGAAATTTCTGCTCTAAATCACCACCACAGTGCAAGCAAAATATTTACCTGTCCCACCTCCCTCTTTGAGGAAAGCCATCATTACTGATGTGACACTATCCATTAACTTTTGGCAACACACACACAAAGTGCCTGGCTGGAATCCCTAACCCTACAGCATCTGGGAAAGACACGTTACATTTCTTGAGGCTTCAAACACCAAGTTGTATTTCTAGATGCCAGATTAGGCCTGGTGGAAGTGTGTTCCCCATTATGTCTGGTCCTGCAGTGCTCTGAAGCACATTATCCAAGCCATAAATTTATACTCTTACCTCTGACACAAACTTTGTTGTGGCATCACTTAAGGTTTTTAACATTGGCGTCGCTTCAGCATAAAATAAAGACATTCTGTTTGCCAACTCATTATTTACTTCATTTTCTCCCTCTGCCTAAAAAACAGAAGAAAGGGTTTAGTTGTTCTGTACATGGAGAAGAGCAGTGGTAGCAGAAGATTACATTTCATCTCATCCAAGGGTTACCTACTGGGACATTGTTAATCCTCATGCGGCTCAGAGTTCTTCTATAGTAGCTGAAGTCATTCTGTATAGCAGGATTTGTCATCTATGAGGATATGGAAGCAAGAGAGTTGTGACAAATTCAAGAAAAATATTAGGACAAGTTTCCATAAGATATAATATAGGCAACAAGAAAATATTCAATTTTCTGAAGCAAAAAGGCCTGTGACATGCTGGGAACTGGGGAGCACAACATAAAGCTTTCTGGTTTCTCAGATTTAGAACAAGCTCTAACAGGAATGAGGAAAGGAGCAGTCTTCTAAATAGAAGTTGGAAATCAGTAGGTTGAAAAAAATTGCTTTGCTAATTTGACTCCAAGGATCAGACCAGCAAATTAATTATCATTTCAGCTTTGTTCTTTGCACACTAGCAAGAAAATAGTTGGACTATGGGTGCGCACAAGCTAAAAGCAGCAGCATTATCCCAAGAGATACGCCGAATTTGGGTGAAGAAACATGATTAATATGAACTGAAATACAACAAGTGCCTAAAGCTAATACGATATTTCAGCTACTTTCCAGTTTAATCTAACTCTAGGTCACGAGAGCAAGCCAAGCATATTGGATATTTGAGTATCCACTGCACATTCTATTCCAGAACAGAACACAACCCAGGGATTGCTTCACTAAACAGACCTGGCTTCTTTTTCCAGCCTTTCTGATTACAAGCTCTTACCTTGAGCTCATCAAATCGGAGTGTAAAGTGAAGAATTTCTGCAAATTGCTTAGCAAGAGCCTGCTCTCGCTCCAGGTGTTGTGTTGGGGAATACGGAGTGCTCGTCAGGGCTCCGAGCAGGCCTCGCAGTCCTGCCTCTGCAATCACAGGAGAGGGTTTTGCAATATACAACTGCACCTGCTTCTTGCATCAATATTGGCTGATATTCTGCATGCTAGACTTAAAATATACGTCTGCCAAAATACATGGTGATTAAAAATAAAGGGGCTTGACTGATTGCTTATCTATGTGTCACTGCTGTCGTATTCACTTACAAACTGCCTTACAGACCAGGTCTCATGAGCACTGACAGCCACCAAAAAACCTTCTTGAAAGGTTTTACTCAAGCTTTGTCTGCAATACTTATGTAAACACATTTCAATAACCTGTGTTAGCAGACTTTAGCCTTTTTGAGAAGACAAAATTCAAGCACAAGTCACATCTTATTCAAGATAAACTTATAATCCAACTTCCTTTTCATCTTCTTGATAAAAATACCTCACCCATTTAACAAAGCAGAACTGGCCTGCACAAAGTTTCAATGTTTGAAACCCATTTTTTACAAGCTATGTTAATAAATTTGATTAAAAATGAGATAACAACAGAAAGCTGGTGAAAAAACAAGTCTAATAGGTTTTATCAGTTTAGCCACCACATCAGTGAGTTTCAGAACAGGCATGAAGCACCATCTTAAGTATTGCATCTGTATGAACCAAGATCAGGTATTTCCACAGATCAAATGATTTCTGGTGTTTAGAGAGGAATAATACAGTCTCTTTCAAGTACCCTTGGTATCAAAAACACTGACAGAATTAATTCCTGATTATTTAGTCCCTTCATTTCCAGTCAGTCAGCTAGTTACTGCTTTCCAGAGTTACTAAAGCAGCACAGGAAGAGTAACAAGTAGTGCTCCCAATCTCTCTCTCCTCTCAGGTGTCCAGTGAAGCAAGTTTGCTGCCATCCAATCCAGTGTATGCGAGGAATCTATGCAATATGAGTTTTTTTACCACTAAGGAGTTGACCTAGATGTGAGCACATCTGGATATGCCAAGTATACTAACTAATGAAGACAAAAGCCCCTTTAGTTAACACCTTTCCACTTACCTAGTCTTTGAGAAAATTCATAGAATTTCTTTAGTTTGCCTACTAGTGGAACAACTGCACCCCACGCCTTCTCTTGCAGCTTCTCATCATTTGGATGCTGTATTGCCTTAAATTAGAAAAAGACAGAAGAGAATATGCTTAGATTGGGAATAACTGATGCACTGCTGACAAAACAACCCTAAACAACAAAACACAAAAAAACCAAAACACCTATGCAGGACAATTGTTTGAAGAGCTAATAATTAAAAATCTACCTGCTAAGAAGTTTTCAGTTGAGAGACAAGCATGTACTAACCCATGTCTGTTCCAAAAAGGTCTAAATAATTGTGTTGAAAGTAAGCATCCTGAACAGGAAAACAGCTTGGAGAGAGTATAAAGAAATGGTTAAAAATCAAGTTACTCAGATAAGAAAATTTACATAACCCGATCTAGTTAATTAAAATTAACAACTTTATTGTGGTTACTCCAAGCAAAAAAATTTAGTGATCAAAGCCTCATCCTAATGCTGGTATCTATCACTAATTCCAAAATTTGCAAATAAAAAAAATTGCTGTGAAATTCAGGCTAAATATTACAGTAGGAACATTTAAGTATAATCAACAACATAAAGCACCACCAGGACATAATGTATAGCACAGCTTTGAGGGATATATTTATAGACTTTGTCTTTACAGTAAACTTCCCAGACATAGAATACCTTAAATTCAACCTCTCCAGTTAGCAACTGAAAATGTACTAAGAAAACAGAGATAAAAATGCTCATAACTCTCCTGCAGCATTTTCACTGTCAAGTTCTTGATTCCAAAAACTGTTTCAGTCAACCCTGGGCTGTGGCTTGCAGCACACTCCTCTCTGGTCCTAGAAAGTTTCCTTCCTGCCATGACTGCCTCCTCTCAGAGGAGTATCTCTCCTTTCTCCATGGGCTCTGCAGGCACACATTCCTGCCTGATCCTACAGCCTGTCCTGAACATGCTCCTTCCTTGAAGAACAAGTAAGCTATCTCCCCTCCTAAGGGTTTTGTGTGACACAGTTATCCTTCTTAAACCTACCTTAGGAATTCCTTGAAGAGAAAAACTCTCAAAGCTGAATGGTTATGAGTATCTCAATTCATCTGGAGTGAGCAGACACTCCTCCTATCTAATACTATTTCTTAAGGGTATGTTACAGTGAGTAACTCCTTCCTTCAGGAGCAAAGCAGCCCCCATTGCTGCATGTGAGGAAGAAAGAAAAGGGGTTGGGAAAGCGTTTATCCCACCCTTCCTTAAACAAAGGAAAAATGGAGTGACGTTCTGTACAAGAACTTTGCTTCTGTTCCAAATAACTACTTTAGTAAATAAAAGCCAATTAAAAGGGATTGAAAATGAGATGCCTTTTGTGTTAGGATTACCAAACCAGGCTTCTCCAGTTACCATACAAGAGGATGCCTACACTACTCAGTATTGCACTGTAGTCACACCATGCTCTTTCCAAATTCACTATTAACTCAAAAAGCGCCATATGTGGGAATACAAAGAAAAATCAATAGCAACAATTCCTTAGAATCTCTGAGAGGCATCATTTGCTATTACATATGTGGATTAATATGACTGAAACAAGCAACATCTGTTTTGCTGTTAAAAAGAAACATTCCAGAGCAGAAATTCAAGACAGTGATTTTAATAGACAACATGCTCTGCCAAAACAGCTCCTGCAAGCAAAGTTAAACCCCAGCAGTATTTGGTTAGGATCAGACAACAAACCACAGGTTGTGCACAATTGTAACACTCCAGCTCACCTCTCGTATTTCATGGCCAGCTCCTCTATATGACTGCAAGTCTTCCAGTATTCCTTCTGCATCCTTTAACACTACATTCACCTGATTATAAATTTCCTTTTCAGATTCTGTAGGTTGGGCATCTAAACAGCAGAACATATTAAATGTATATATATTTATTTTTAACAACAACATGGAATTCAATAGGCACACCATCACCTATGGGACAAATTCTTCATGCAGCAACTCAAGAATTTTCATTCTCTGAAGAGCTACTACAATGTATAAGGAACTCCAAGAGACTAATTGTATTCATTTTAGTAGTCTCTTCATTTAACATCCCAAAAATTCACCTGGTTTCTATCTTCTTGACTTATTTAAAACTGAGTTAGGAGAAGAAATCCTGATGAGTTGTCTTTATGACTATCAAATAATATCACCTTGGGGTGCAGGTAGAGGATGGAAGAAACTTAGGCAGACACTCAAAGGACACACTCACTGCAGATCGCACAGGAGATGTCCGTGTCTATTGTTATCTGGAAACACTGCATCAGATTATTTTCCATCTTGTCTGCCTCATCTTTAACTGGTTGCGAAAGGAGCCATATCTTTTATTTCTAAATATATTTAACTCTCAAAGCATATTATTTATTGCACTCATTGCACAATCAGACCTGAGAACCAAAAGACCTAATGTGTGTGAGTTTGTGTAGGGCTTTTTTTTGTCTCCTGTCTTTAAAGATATAAGCTGTCTCCCGTTTTTTTAAAATTAGCTAAGGACTTCTCAAAAGTATATTGGGTCATGATTTCAAAAAGCTACATGTACATTTTAAAAGAAATGTGATTTTGTAAGAGTATGTTTTGAGAAGAATCAACAAAAGGTTTTAACCTTTAAAAACAATCACCTAGTACAAGTATCTCAAACGGTTTATCTGAAACAAAATTTTTTCTTTTAAAATTTTGATGGAAGCTATAAGGTTAGTTCCTTTTAGACTCATGTTTGAAAAAAATAATTGTTAGTTACTGAATCTTTCGTAAAAAAAACCCCACTTCTTTGTTAACATGGGCAGAATATGTTATGGAATAAATATCACTGTATTTTAGTCCATTATTTCTAATGCAAAAAATCAGGGTATTAACAATAGATTCTTTTTTCTAGGTACAAACAAAAGCTATCTAAGGCCAATATATCCTCATGACTTTGTGCTGTTTGAAGAGTCTGGAAAATGTCTTTTTAGAAGTGCTATTTCCATGATCCACATGTACAACTTCCCATGGAAGTTAGGTACATCTTTACATTTGAAATAAAACTCCCACAGTATCTTAGTGTTACACTAGAAAAACACAAGAGAAAACAAAGTTTGTATTAGGAGAAAATAAATTCCACATGCGTTGCCTGTCTGGATTTTGCTGTAATTTTTGCATAACACCTCTTATTTTTATAGTTTAATGCAAAAAGAGTGGGCATTATCAACAAATATGCCTGTATATAGACCTTGCAACAGTTTAACTGATATTTTGAGAAACATCACAAATTAGCACAGGTTAAAAAGAACCTGGTCACTCCTTTAAAAATAAATAAATGAAAGAGCACCACACTGATTAGGCATCGAGTAAAAGTGGCCAGTGCTTTTCAGATCATCACAAAGGTCACATAATTTTGAAAGCTGCTGAAGACTGCTGTAAGAAATGAAGACAAAAAATGAGGGAAAAGAGCAGACAGGGAAGCACCAGCTGACTGGCAGCAGTTCATGCACGAACATGAAACGCTATAGTGAAATACAGACTAAGACGTGAAGCTCTGTAGCATTCCAGATTGTGTTGTTAAATAATGCAATCAAGACTTGTCACTTGGATCGTCTCACACTGAGAACATCTCCTGCCTATTTAATTTTTCATGCCATTTTTTTCTTTACCCTGTGTAGCAAGGAGAGTTCATTTTTCAACACTGGAAGGGGCAGAGCAGAAGGGCCCAAAAAAACTCCTGCTCCTCATTTCAAAACCCACCAATGAGCAGAACAGCTGTAGTACTACGACCCTCCATGTTTAGAAATGAAAATCATCTTCCAGATACAAATTTAGTGGTCTTCACTGGATAGCTGGCTAGGCAAATCAACACCATCATCACCTCTCTTAGTGTAGGATGTAATCAGCCAACTACTGTAGTTCATTTCCCTAAAATGTTCCAGGAAACTTAAACCAGTGGTTGATAATTTGTTGGGGTAGTAGGCTTTTTGTTGTTTGCTTGTTTGTTTTGATTATTACAAACTTCTAAATATCAATTTGTTTTAAAACCAAGTAGGTAGTGAGTTATTTCTTTTGGTACATATTTAAGTTTCAGTCAACCTAGTCCTCTCCAATAAAAGAAATCTGTAAACCTGATTCGTCCCAATTCCTTTCCTCTGCCATCCCTAAGAGAGAGCTCAAATTTAAAAAGCAGATTTAAATTATTTTACAATTCCTTCACAAAACATTTAAGATACTATTAGGATAGGGTTAAAAGGCATGACATAAAAAGTCTTCAGGGCCTAATGCTGGCTGACCCAATGCAAAATTGATTTATTTGCTTCCCAGTGCTGGTCAGGGCACTGCATTCTGAAAGCCCATCACAGGGAAGAACGAGGGAGAGGTCCCTCTTCCTAAGCACTGTTATCATCTTGAATAGATGGAGGCAGCATTCCCATATTATGGGAATAGCATCTCTCAGTATGTACCTGAGGACTCAAGCTACAGGACCTTCACTTGAGAATCACCAATTGTGGATCTCCTTTTCCCCACCGTGGAGTGAACAGAGCAGGAAAGGGAGTTGTACTTCTGGAGTTACTCTTGTCAGCTAAAAAACCAGCAGCCAGCAGTGCCAGGCATCCAAACAGGTGGCTGAAGGAGGCACACAATTTCATGGATTTCCCTTCTCCCCTTGCCCATTTAAGTTCCTGCTACAGTGTTACAACATGGCTGTGCCTTTGTCAGCAATGCTTTCCATAGAAAGAACAAACCCAGCAAGCACAGCACAGCTCATGTTCTGAGGTTTGATATTGTGGCCACAGGAGCTGACCCCTAGTTATTCAGGGCAACTTTACTGTTTTTAATCCAATGGTAAGAATAGGGAAGACTGAGGTTCTGAAAGTAAATGGGGAGTTCATCTTTAAACTAATTTTAAATCTAATTAGAATGTTACTGCACTAGATGCAATATGCATTTAGAGTTCAGAATGCTCACACAGTAACGTATTAGAGACAGAAGAGGAGACTTAAAACAATATACAAACGCTGTTATGTGAACTAAGTACTACAAAAGTGAGACAACATATTGCATGCGGGGAACACACACATTTAGTGACTATTAAAATAATATTTGGCTAGCCTACAGAACTAGTAGGGAGAGAAACTTGGGGTTAAAAGTTTACACTGCACAGCAAACTATTTAAACTGAGATTTTTCCCAGGGAAGAACACATCAAGTCATCTGAAACTGTCTGGGACAAAATTCACAAACAAGGGGGAAAAAAAATGCCAGACTGCTGGAGATGAAATAATTTATTCATCTCTGTTGGCATTACTATGGAGAATGCTGTCTCTGTGGCTCCTCTGAAACCCGGCCAAGTTCTCTGGAGATAATGCAGGATACTGTCAGCACTAGCTTGAGATCACCATCTCATAGTGCACTATATTTTAGCTACTATTCAAATCAGTAAATTTGGAAAGGATTTGCAACTGTGACAGTAATGACACCGATGTAAAAGTTGAGCTGTAAGTTTCCCACATTTTAGGTGGCTGTTTTATGTAAACAATATTGACCTGTGCACTTTGCTCGTGTTCTAACGGCACTGCACAGACTTTAGAAGAATACTCAGGACAACTATTTGTTTCAAATAGGTAAGGTGAATGACCAAACAAAGTATAAGCTTAACCAGTGTGAAGGCAAGCAAAAGCCGACAGTTCATCATATTTTTTGCATGGATTCTGATCATCAGTAACACATATCACTGGAATCTAGCACCAAGATAAACATCTGGGGGAAAAATAATGGTTAGAAGTCTAAAACTTTTCCAAATTTGAAGTTTCTAGCACTACAACGCTTTATGAACGTTAGTTTTTAGCTCTCTAGGGTACTATGCAAGAAACACTGGAGCCTGCTCACTCCAAAGACATATATAGATTTAAGAACAAAAGACTTCAAACTGCCTATTATCGGGCCAGGCGCAACAGAGAATTGGTAAATTTGTTTTTAATACAGAGCTGACTTGTCCTTCCACACAAAACCACAACATTAAGTATCACAAGATTAAGTGCCAAGTCTTGAATAAAGATCTTGGCTGTGTCAAAGCCAAGATCCTGTCAAGGCAAGCTATCTAAAACAGAAGAGAAAGAAGCATGGATACACAGTATAGCAGCAGAAACAAACGCAGAACAGGGTCCAAAATGAACACAGAACAGTCTAACAACTCGGCCATAATGTAAGTCACTTAATTTGACTGCATATGTAAGCATTTCATGTCAGCAACCTGCTTACTCTCATGCCAAATCCTGTTCATGCTCAAAACATGCATTTTAAAACAAAACTGAGAGCTAAAGAATCTGTATTGAAAAAGAAAAAAAAAACCAGCAATTTTTATTGCAATTTTAGAACTATGCCTCTTCTATCCAGCTAACTTGAATTTCATTTACTCCAATTAAATTTTCAATATTTGAAGATTAGGCTGGAGCTTTACAACTCCAATGGTCTCACACAGGAGTTCTCACACTTTACTAAATTTTACCTATTCTGACGATATGCGAGACTTGGTCTTAGACAAATTTTGCTTTCTGATTTTTGAACACAGCCCTTGATAATCTTCCATTTATGAATAACTTGTATGGCTAGCATCTTTCAATAACAATATAGTCAAAAGAGACAAGTGATAAAAATCAAAGGAGAGGGTAAGGATTTAGAAAAGTTTTAATTTTAAATGTCACTGAAGGAAAACCATATTTCTTCAAGCATTTGCTTTTGTATTATAACTAATATAAACAACTGCTACTGTTTCATCGAACACCTAAAAAACAATTCAGGGGAAAAAAGATATAATGCACCTCAAATTATCCATATCATAATATTTCATCATTTTTTTTATTATGCTATTCCATTGTATTTTATTACATGGTCAAAATGTACTTGAACATTAATTTTCTTATTTTATACTTGCTGATGTACAGCTGGGTAAAGAAACAGCACATCCCAAAAGAAAGTAATTAAACATGCATAGCAGAAGCCAGCAACACTTACCTGCCATTCTTAGGCTATACTGTACCATGCAACAAAAACTGAAAAGCAGAGATACTGACATATGTGAACCTTCTAGAATACCTGGCATTGATCAGACAAGCTACATGTCTCTTCTTTTCAAAATCAATTTCATCTCTATACACATTGAGATGCCCTTTTTAAGAAGGCGTGAGGTTAAATCTGAGTGCCAGATCCAGTAAGGTTCACATACAGACCTTTAACGTGATGATGCTGGAGCTACGAATAGCTGTTGTGAGCCAATCTGTGCATGCAGCTCTATCAAGTCACACTGGAAATGACAAGAATCAGGTTTCATTTTCAGTTCTTCCTTTATGAAGCATGTATCCCCTTGGAACTTCAGTAAGTCTTCAAATAATTACAACTATTTTTAACATTTTGATTAAAAGTAGCCAGAATTTTGGTTTAAAAAACAAGAACCAAGGTTTCAACAGTCAAACGTAATTTGAAAGCCCTTTCTGAAATAAAGGTTTTACATTTTAGGACCTGAGGATATTTTAGAACAGGTTATTGCTTTCTACCAAAGTTTGCTGAACAATTATTCATAGCTCAGGCGTGCAAAGCATGTTAGAAGGATGGCAAAATGAAAACATACATTTAGTACATGACAAATGCAGTCTACTGCAGGCAAAGAGTAATAGATATATAAAATCATCTTCTCACTTTCAAAATCAAGGAAAAAATTTGGCCCCTGCTCAAGGTCTGTGCATGTCAAAACTTTTAGAAGGTTCCCCATGTTAAGGTACCTGCCAAGACAAGAATGAGAGAAAAGAAAATTTTCTTTTTATAAGAAAGAACAGCCCAAATGTAGTTGATTGTAGCAGTGGGAGAAGAAGACCGGAGAGTTCCATCAGGTACGAACCCGTCCTTCAGGCTGGGTGAAGTGAGATTCCCACCTCGAGGATGCACAGCTGGTGACTCCAGCCATGCAGCTTTCCTGTAAGAAGTGACCGTGTCACCAACATCCTCACAGCTGCCCCTTTGGGAAAGGGACAGAATCCAACCGAAGGCTTTGCCAGGGACTGTGCTGTCCCAGTACACCCTAGCACCAGTGTCCTGAGCAGGAGTACTGCTTTGAGGGCCAAGTACCAGATTTGAAAGCATGAGCCCATGCTAGATTTTAACCTGATGGGACAACAGAAGGAAAGAGCTTTAATTTTGTCAGCCCTTATAATTGTGTCAGAAGGCCACCACAGAAAACCACATCAAGATATACCATTTCAGTGTGAAGAAAATGCTAACAGAGATATGCCACAGATCTTTTACACAAGGTGCCTAAAACATCTGTGAAACTCAGACAGTTTCACTTTGGACTTCCGGATGTAAAAAAACACACATCAACTGCATGATGAATGACCAAAGCAGGATCAGGAATGATTTAGCACTCACTCTTGTGTACGAGAGGATTACAGTGAACAACTGCTCAGCACAGATTACTATGGCATACTGACAGAATTTCTCATTTCATGATTACTTGATTTGCAGGCAGATGGATGGACATCACTGACCACAGAGACCCGAAATGACTAAGCACATGGAAAGAAAATTTACACAGCAGCATGATGGTGGCTTGGTGACTACTGGAGGGGGGAAAAAAAAGGAGAAAAAAAAAAGAAAAGGAACAGAAAAAACACATGCAACTGTTTCAAATTCCAACTTTGCAACTGAGTCCCCTGGCCTTCACTGCAGCAGGTATAAGCAACCCTACTGTTACCATTTGAAATGCACCAGCTGTGAAGGGCTGAGAGACTTACTTTCAAAATCCAAGAAAAAATGTGCTGCATTGTGGTCTATGTCCCTGGTTAGCACCTTAATGAGATTACCCATGCCAGCAAACCTAAAAATAAAAATGGCAAAATAATTTAGTTCCAATCACCATTTCCTATTTTAAGTACACGCCTGGGTCTCCCTGGAGCAGGGCTCCCATTGAGTTTTGCACTCTGGGTTCATCAGTTTCTGGTGGGGAGCAGAACTCATGCACTGTACAGTGCATTTTCATGCCCCTTCTTCTTAGAGAGCAGTATTTGTTGGAAAACTGTAAAAGTTATAAGCTTTGACAAAAATAAAGATGTGAATTACTGGCTCTTTTTCATCTTTGTTTAATACATATAAAGAACACGTGACCTATGATGACTGAGCAATTGTTTTTGCATAACTGCAGCACTCAGTGCCAAACAAACCCATTATTGTTTAGGACAAAAGCAACCTCAAATGGAACTGGTGTCATCATAATACTTTTTTTACTACCTCTCTGTAATCCAAAACAGATTTCGGAAAGCCTCTCAGCAGTAGTCATCTGTGGCCAATGAACAGTTTTCCCACTAAATCAACAGAGTTACAAGTAAAACACAAATTAGACTTCTCCAAAACCAGAAGAAAAATCAAGTTTCAACAGTTCTTCTTATGTTTGCTGTCACATCCCAGCTAAAAGAAATGAAAAGTGGAAGAAAATAGTTGTTAGATTACTTGAGATCAGATAAATTATCGAAGCAGTTTCAAATATTACCGTAAGTTTCAGAAATCAATACCTGCAGTAGGAGTATGAAAACTGCATTTGATAACAAAACAGCCTTTTCATGAACCTTCTCATGTTTTACAGAGGCTGAAAATATACCTAATAACCATTGCTCTGAAATGCCAAGAGCTCACTAGAGTGCTGCTGCAAGACAAGCAAGACACCACCCAAAGATCTCGTCTCAAATTATTTAAGAATAAGCCATCAACAATCTGACATTTGGATTCAAGCACAAGATACAAAAAAAAAATAAATGTTCAAATTAGTCTAATTATATCAACCAACAAATATATGCTCTATTTTTTTCTGATTTTTACTTTTACTGAAGACTCATGTTTACCTGGAGGGAGGTAGCACGACACTAAGAATCATTACTTTATTAGGAATCAAGGAAACTGAAGCAATGTGAACTGAAAACAAATTGTCTGGCAAAACAATTTTTCAGAACATGTGTTGACAGATTTTTTGATCAAACTAAGAACAGTATACAATTTATTTTTCAGGATCTGCAAGATTCAGGAATCAAACAAAGCTTGAGAAGGAAGGGGCAATTAATCCCAAGTTGCTGAAAATGACCCAAGTCTTTGCACCAACAGCTTCTACAGAACGACCAAATGACTGTTAAGAATCTAGACTTTTAGCACCATGACTTTGAGTGTAACCCAGCTGACCAAAGGGGATTCTGCACACAGCACTTCATCAGGAGGTGTATGCTGGCTTTTTCACATGTTTAACCTTCTCCTTGAAACTCAAGAAAATGCAAGACCTGCTTCCTAATCATTTGAACTTATTTCCAGGAAATTCAGATCAGACTTCTCAGCCTGTGAGAAGCGCCCATTAATTCAAGGAATTTTTAAATTAGGGTGTCCAGCTGAGAGAATCTTCTTAAAAACTAACCCATTAAAACATGGTTCTTCAAAAGAGGCAGCTTTTCCAGGACCTTCTATCCCACAGCTTAGCAAACTATTTTAAAGCTAAATGTGCACCAATGCTACGTGAACACACAACAGCAGAAAGCAGAGAAATTACTTTTCCATATCTCTCAAGTGTGTTCTGTAACACAGGACTGAATAAGCCACTTTGTATTTCAGAGTTTTCCAGATTATGAATGTTCTTCTTGTTGGGGAGCAGACAGAGGCATCCTTAAACAAATATTTTCAACAGGGCCAATAAAAAAACAGAAATAGAAGCTGCATAATGGTGATCCAGTCTACAGATTCAGAAGCCAAAGCTCAGTCTCAGAACAGCATATCACATATTTCAATTCCAACATTAACAAGCAAGCAGCAAACATGTGGCAGTGAACAGTGTTAATGGCCTAAAGAGAGCTCCTACACCTGCAATTACTGCTGTGCTTCAGCTGCACCATCCCTTCTTCCACTAAAATATCTTCCATATCTCAAAAAAATGCCTGTGTGTAGGTTTTGCCTTTGTTTTGATATTAAGCAGTCTCCTAAGAGTTTACAGGTTCATGCATGTGGTTTTCATATTGGATAACGTTACTTGTGAAGGTCAGAGTAGGGGCATGCTTATAGGGTTGAAATATTTTGAAGCTAAGTTCACAGAAGAGCATGTAGGCACTGCAGAACAGATTGTTTCACTGAGCGCCTACCACCTCCTAATACGAGCAGGGAGTTGGGGACTTGGTTTTGCAATGCACATACCTTCATCCCTCAGGAAAGTTTGCCAGGAAGAATTCTTTTCCAGGAGTTAAGTTTAACAAATAGAGAACACAATAAAAGTTTTGGCATTTCATGGAACAGTTGATGTGATATTCACGCAGAAGATGCAACTGACCTAAAGGTAACAGCTCAGTGAAGAGCCTCCCTGGGCAAAGGAGAGAAACTGATGATAATGCATTAATTCAACTATGACAGCAGCAAGATGACAAGATGAGCTACAGGAATGCATTTCAATTTACATGACCACAAAGCTGCTTGAACACTTGTTCATAAAGAAGTTCCTAACAAACCTCTCCCCTCGTGCATTCATTGTACTGAAAAAGTCTTGATAAACTGCAGTCACACAAGACGTGCAATCACATTTGCTTTCTTAGCAGCAAAACATTCACTGTATATTCAGTTTTTATGGAGTGCATGGAAATCTAGCCAAAACTGGACAAACCCAGTATTTTTGAAACTTGAATCAAGATGCACTGTAACATTTACTAAAGGATCTCAAGCATTCTTTCCAACTGGAAGACCTGCTGTGATTTAAGAACTCTGAAAACAACCATTTCTCAAAACTGTAATCCAAAAAGACTTTAAGCTACAAAGATCTTGAAAACTCAATTTAGACAGATATTGAGAAGATGTAATTTCTCTAGCATTTTTTTGGAGGATACTTGCTCTCAGCTTAGCATTCAAGGTAATCAATGCAAGAGCCAAAAGGTCAGAATCTACTCTTCTGGCAAAGCTAAGCACTCCCTTCTTGAGCTCTGAAATGACCTTTTGGAAACAAGACCATGGTGCCACCTGTGGACCTTCCCAGATTTGTGGAAGCAGCTGCAGGTCAATATGCCACAGCTAAGGTTAGACGGCCCTATACTTCTGTGCATTATTTTCCTTCAGAGGGTATAGCTGAGCAGCAGGCAGAACTGACCTGTTGTACTCAGAGGGAACACTACAGAGGGGAAAATGAAATCTGACCTTTCTCAGAAGCTGCTGTGTCAGCAGAATACCTGAACCAATCTAGAGTAAAGCAACTAAATTTAGCTCACAGATGCATCAGGCCCCTGACAGATAAGAAAAAGATTTACTAGAGATTTTTGTTTTGTTCAAGATGGCTCATCATTTGCAATTTTTCTAGGCCCAAAACACACGCAAGAAGGACCACTACTGGCTCTAATACTAAAGATGATGACAATTTGCCCATAGTGTGAGAAGCAGTCTACAAGCCCAGCCATTACCTTTACCTTCAGCGACCTCTTCTGCTCTTTGATGGCCTGTAAAAGCCACACCACCATGAAGATTTTGGCAGTTCTATGAAGATTTACCTTGGTAATTAACCACACAGTGGCATGCCCAGCCAGTATTAGTTTACCAAGTGCTCTTCCAATTTCCTTGAAAGTCCACAACTTCATCTGAAGTAAGTAAAATTACTGGTTTAGAAAGTCAGATGTGGTTCCAGTTAAGCAGCCCTGACACTGAGCTACCATTGCCTAGTTAAGAACATCTCCCAGCACTAACTGCACCCTTCTTGAGCACACTGCCACATCAATCAGCTCCAGTTCAAGAAGGACTTAAGCCTGTAAGAAGACCAAAGCCATCAGCAAGCACTACTGTAGATTTTAATGTCCTGCAGCTTTGTCTTGGAGCTAAACACCTGATTCAGAGCACTGACTGGAGGTGACCTCTGTGGGTGCTAACCCACCTTTTCACCCACAACTCTTCCAGCACAACTGGTACAAAATGCACACTGAAGCTGTAATACTCATCAAGAAGAATTCTGCATATTGCAATCTCTACCATCAAAACATTCACATGTCCAGCCTGAAGTACACTGTAGGTCACTACCTATTTCTTTTTCCACAGCTTCAGAGCATCAACCTCTGTCCAATTTCACTTGGTATTCTCATTCAGAATACAGTACACTTCAAAAGCTGAAAACTAATTTCTCACTCATGGGTATTACTGATTTTAAAATTTTATAGTGCAGTGTCCAGAGGCAACTCATTAGGTAAACTAACAGCCTAAGACTCAGTAAAAGCACACATTTAAACCACTGAAGTTTTCTCCTGCCACAAGTCCAACATCACGAGATTAGAGCAGAACAAAACCACTAATTTCTGTCCAAAAACTGACTGTCCCTGTGAGGCTGCTCAGAATCCCTGCTGGCACGCTCTGCACTCCAGCACAACACTTGAGCCACGTGGAGCAGGTTATGGGAAATCGGAGCACAAGCCAGGAACATGGCTTAAACTTGACCTACTTGCAGAGGAAGACATACGGAATGCCACATTGGATTAGGATGATTTGGCCCATTACAGCCTTATGGGGTTGCATGATGTTGCGTGTAGAGTCATGATCAGACAAGCGGAAAGCAAAGGCATATTTTCAAAACAAGCCTTGCACGCATGCCCTTCCTGTGGAAAACATCCCCGACACATTTCGGTGCCCCCTGCCCCCCCAGGCTAAGCCCAGGGGAATTGTAATAGAAATACACATTGCAAGTAAATTCATCTGAGCACCAAAGAAATTTCCCCTCTCACACCTGAAAGAAAAACTGTGCATTAACAAGAACGTTGCTTGCAACTGGTGAGCAGCTGGAAAACTTACTCTCATTACAGCTAAAATACTATCAAGGTGTTTATAAGTTATATTTTCTATTCGTTTTTGTTCTATTGGGAGAACAGTATCCTTTCAAACTAGTTAAAAAAACCAGTTAAATAAATTAAAAATATCTGCTTTTTATCCCTGAAGAAAATCTGCTTCAAGAAAACATCAGCTCACCTTTTGGAAATGTATATGCTATTCCCAATACTAAAATCCACAGTATGAAAACTGTACTCCCTGAAAATCTCATATACGTAGTTAAGCACAACACTGTATGGAAAGCACATCTAATGAAACAACAAACATTTTGTTTCTGGGATTTGAATTTTAAATTTTCATTTGGTCACTTAAGTGTGGCATAAACATCCAATTAAGAGATATTTTGGCAAAATAGTAAGTTAAAAAAAACATTTATAGCATTAAAAGTCTAGCATTATAGTGAAATACTATTGTGTTGTAACACTCCCAGTGTTACTACATAAACAAAACACTGAAAGTCTCCCTGTGCTGTTTTTCTAGAAGGATAATCCTAGCAGCCTGTCAATTGTTTCAAGGCTTACTGAACAGTATCTAGGCATAAACAGGGAGAAGAAAAAAAAAAAAAAAAGAAAAAAGAAACGAGGCAGCAAATAGGTGTCTGCTCACATCAGCTGAATCCAAGGCAGCCCTTAGCAACACATGGCATCACAGCCTGGCAGCCTATGGGATCCCGTGTCGCTTTCTCTGCCAATGAAGCAGCAAAGCTTCACAACCAGTGAGAACATTTCTGCCCTCAACCTTAAATGCTGGAGACTGCTGCAGAGATGGAAACAGGTTGGTAAAATGCACTGCAGGAATCACTCCTTTCTGAGTTGTAACATTCTCCCTGGATACAAACATGTTTTTCCTAGACTAATGCACATTTACTTCTCTTCTGAATAGTGCTAGAGCAACAGAGATGCCTTCTGACACATTCTAATTAATACTATTGATGTTAGTGGTGTTTAAAGTAATAAAGATCTGCCACCATACAAAATCCCAAATACCATACATACCAGAAAACAAATAATTAAGAGTCAGTATTAAAAAAAATAGTAGCTATCACTCATTATCACCTTTAGATTTAGGAAGGAGAAGCTTGGTGCCATTAGCTTGAAACAAGTTATATTTTGGATAAGTTGGTGTCATTTTCAGGATTCATCATAGCTCTAACATCACTAATATTAAAGGTAACAGTTCAAATTGTGTCACCTGTGTAAATGTTCCAAATCAAAACACATGAATGAAGCCCAGAGCCACCCCCAGTTCTGCACAAAACACACAGTTTCATTCACTGATGGACAAGTTGTTTGAGCAAGTGCTAAGATCCAGCAGTTTTTACGGACACTTTTGGGACACAGTTCCCAGCCCAAAGCCGTGCCCAGACCTGCACACGGCTCTGCACTGCTGACACCCAGTGGCCACGAATCAGGGACTGCAAACCAGCTACAACAAGAATAAAAGATATGCAGGCCAACCCACCGCCCAACCCCAAACCCCCCAAAACAGCCTATATCACTGAATTACTGGGGCTTCAATCATTAGCATCTTATGTGTACAGGGGAAAAACAAATTATACAGTCAGACAGGAAACATTTTTGTACAGGAAGGTAAGTATTCAGGCTACTGAGAAGCCGTTTGAATCTGCCTCTGATGTCAGTTCATTTGGCTAAACCGACTTTGATACAATAACCTGTTTTAGTTGAAACTGAAGTTTTTTTGTTTCTTTTTTTTTTTTTTTGAAATCACACATCATCAATAAAGTCTCCTTCAGAACAAAACTGAATTCAAAACTTGTCATATCAGGAGGATGGAGGTCTGCCAGGGAAAACAGACTAGTGAATAGGCTCACATTCCTCAAAACCAGAATTGTAAAGTATGGTCAGGGCAGTGTTTATTCAGTCCATTTTTCCTCTTAGAGGAAATCAAGGGAAAGGCCATGAAGAATCCACAGTTTCTTTAGAAGCAGTCTTACAGCCTTGTTAGTTTGGGAACATTTTAGTGGCACAGCTGACACTGAATAACGTATTTGACAGGGGCTACAATAAAATAACTAAGCACGCTCACACAAGTCTGGAATGAACCCAATTTGTCTGGAAGAATTACGCTTGTTTTTAAAACAGAACTTGTATTGAATAGGGTAGAGACTATGCTCCAAAAATCTGCTCTGATTTACCCTTCAACCAGTAACTGCACAATTTTTCCAAGAGTGAATCTGGGGGTAAAAAAAATAATTAATTTTGCTTTCCTCTTTCAAAATAACACAAGCCCAACATGCTTTAACTTGATTCTGCAAAACGCTCTTTTTAATTCTATTACGTTGCAGCCACCGGGAAAACCCACCTTTTTCAGTTCAGGGACATTTCCACTGGAATGCAATTTACACGCTGCTTTCTCCTCCAGCGCTGGAGACGCGCAGAGCCTCCTGCAGCGCTGCGATTGCCCAACAGAGGCCGCTGCCCCACCGCTGCATATCCCAGGGACAGGGAAGCTGCGACCAGGGCGCCCGACGGATCCCAGAGCCCGGCAGCTCGGAACCAGCCATGTCCCACCCGTCCAAACACCGCGTCCAGTGCTGTGGCATTATCCCGGAAACACTGGCTGACCTAGAAGTCTGCCTTTCTTCAAAGTAAACTGGGAACGTTTTTATCAGGTACATAAAGATACAACAAAACCCATTTATTAAAAGCCGTGGCAGATTTACATGGTTTTTTTCATTCTTTTAGAGAAAAGCTGCTTACTTTACGAAAGATGGCGTGCCTTTTAAAACTGTGCTATACTACCACATTACTAGGAAAGTTTCATATTTCAAGGATGTCAGCCTATAATTTAAAAATCCTCAAGCTCTCATCTCCAAAAAAAACCAAACACAACAGTAATTTGTATGGTAAGTCCTTCTCCTGCCAATTTTTCACCTCTGTATAAAGAAAAGAAGCAAAAAAACCCCAACCAAAAATAAAAAAAGCCCAAAAAACCCAAAACCAAACCTGCAAGTTTTATCTAAATGCTAAAAAAAAGAAGTATTGTTTTAATACTCAGCTTTCTAACTAGCCCAGTTGACGTGCCATTTCTGGTGTTCATGCCAGTTGGTATTCCACATGTGAAACAGCACTCCTCCTCCTGCCTAGTTTGATTTGGAAATGGTTTTCTTTCAGAGCAGCTGAATTCCCATCTATCACTGCCACATGTTTCAGTATCAGAGCTGGATGAAGCGGCACTGAGGATCCCACAGCCTTGGCAGTGCTGCCATCTAATGCACCAGGACAAGGAGTACAAGCACCCACATCACTCTGCAACACTCAGGTAAAATGTTTTCTCTGAGTTTGGTTCCAAAAATGTTGTACTCCTTCCAGTGCCTTGGCTCGTGATCCTGCACTAATGATTGCATGACAAATTACCTCGTCACCAAGCTGACAGATATAAATAGTCATTAACATATTCCACCTCAAGGGACATCTACTGGAATGTCAGGGCTGAACAAACCTTGTGTGCACGAACCTGACACTGACTGTCCATCTGAGAATTCAGTGCAGTGACACAGCAGCTCTGAAATACCAAGGAGGAAGGGAAGGACTACGGCCTTCCAAATCACAGAGCTGGAAGAGCAAGTTTCCGTATTTCAGGACAGCTTTCTGATTACTCTGTGGACTTTCCTTTTTCTCAGACACAATATGTTTGCAGGATACAGAAGGCTAATGAAGCACATCAAGATGATGATGGTACAACAGAGGATGAGTAGAAGGATGATGCTCCTTCCCATCCCATCTGTTTTCAGAAACAGTAACAACCAGACAGGCATTAAGGCAGGGCAGAGGGAAAATTGGTCTCTACATGGTTGTTCATACATTTCAGAAGAGACTCATTGAAAGATGAGGATCTACAGTCATCTTGGTTACACTCAGTTACTTCTTCAGATCCCCTCATAACACATAACACCAACTACTTCTACTGAACCTGGATAGTTTTTCTTGTTAGAAAGCAAGTGTTAAAAAAATTCCACCTAAACAACAACAACAAAAAACCCCAAAAGCAAGCAAACAAACAAAAACCCCAAACCAAACAACAACAAAAAGCCAACCAAAAAAAAAAAACCCAACAACAACAACAAAAAACCAACAAAAACCAAAAACACCCCAAAAAACCTGACCACACTGGTCCAGATTCCTCTGGCTATGCAAATACAATAATTTTTTTATCCCATTTTCCATTTCTCTCACCATCTCAAATATTATTTTAACGTTAAAATCAAACTAAAGGTGCCCAGTAAGGCTAAGATATTATAAGACAATTAATTCTCAGCCACCTGTTGGAAATATGGGGAAACATTTGCTATTCTTCAGTGGTATCATACAACCTGCAATCCTTTAAGATCAGTAACAAATATACGGAATATCATGCAGAGTTATGATTTTCTGCACTGGTTCATCTGTGAACTCTACAGGTCCATCTCATCCCGTCTCACAAGAAGTTTGCAGCAGGTCTTGGGGAAAACCAGGTACATATGCAGAATGGAAAAACATTAAGAATACAGAATAAATTTAATAATCACATCTGGCTCTGAAAAATACTTGACCTGAAAATACTTACATACTAGAAGAATCACAAATACATGGTATCACTGTTCCCACCCTTCCCTAGGCACCTGCTCACACGACGGTTCAGGTTTTACTGTATATTAAGCTTTTTTTCAGTTTTTAATTTTTTTTCAGTTTTTATTCAACAGCGACATCTAGTTCAGTTTGTCCCATTCTTTAAAGCTTAACCAAAATCCATAGGCCCAGTTCTTTTCTTTACATGTTGCTTGGGTAGGGTTTCTGTCAGTTCAGTCCCTCCCAACCCTGAACACTGGTGATTCCCTGATGATTTATGATGCTGTCAAGCATGTGGCAGCTACTTTGTCTCAGCATAGCTGGAGAAGTTAAAAGCGTGAGGAGTCTGACATCCCAGCTTCTGCTGAAGTGGACACCACACCACCTTAACTTACAAACATTCTCCCTTCAATACCTGAAACACTGTTGATTCACAGTTTCTTTAAAGAAAACAGAAGTTATATGCCACGTGCTGCAGACGTTTGCTGGACAGCATTCCTCTTCCTGCAGGCAGTACCATTCCCAGCAATGCTCCTTGAGTGTTCCTAGCTTTTCTGGATGACTCTCACCTTCCTGAGCAGAAGCAGCACTGCTCTAGTAGAGGAATAAGTGAAGGGTGTGAAAGGATGTGCAAAACCAAGTGCACACATGCAGAGGGAAGAAAGTTGGTGATCCTGGAGCCTGGAGCTGCCTAGATGGACCCATGGTCTGACTCAGTTTAGTGACTTTTATAAAGGATCCTTTGCAAATACACATGATCCTGTAAATTAAAAGTCTGCACTTTTAACTGCAGCTTTGACACCCCCAATGACTTTGTAAATAAAAGCTATTAAAGGTACTACTGCTGCTAGCACTGGATGTTTTTCCATCAGTTCATTAAAGATTTGGAAAATACTGCTGTATGCTTGTCCAGTTCCCAGGCTCATTCCTTAACAGAGACACAAGTCAGTAAGCAAGAAAGACTGTGGGCCTGAACCAGCAACATCATAAACTCTCCTAAGAATGCGACAGTTCATCAAAACCTGCAATTCTGCAAAGTAAGTATTTTAAAACATGAATTCTGCACTAAAATAAAGACAATTACTTTAGTGACACATTTATATGCCATATATTCCTAATTCTGAATGGAGGATTCAAATAGTTTTGGACATAGCACTAAAAAACGTTTTCTACTCTTGTCGACAAAACTGACGACAAATCGTATTGGGTTTGCGTGGCAAGGTTGTGGTGGCAGGGGGGCTATGGGGGGACTTCTGTTGGAAGCTGCCAACGCCAGGCAGCTCCAGGATGGACACACTGCTGGCCAAAGAAGAACCCGTCACTGGCAGTGGTAGAGCCTCTGGAATAATGCATTTAAGAAGGAAAAAACAGCTATGGCAGAGAAGCAATTGTGGCTAGAGAAAAGTGAGAATATGTGAGAGACAACAAGAATATCATGTAGACAACCCAGGTCAATGAAGAAGGGGGAGGAGGTGATCCTGACACTGCAGCAGAGATTCCCCTACAGCCCATGGTGAGGCAGCTGTGCCCTGCAGCCCATGGAGGTCCACAGGGGAGCAGGGATCGACCTGCAGCTACTGGGGGAGCCCATACCAGAGAAGGCAGATTGCCCAGAGGAGGCTGTGACCCTGGGGAAAGCCCATGGTGGAGCAGGCTCCTGGCAGGACCCGTGACCCTGTAGGGGACCCACACTGGAGCAGCCTGTTCCTGCGGGACTGCACCCCATGGAAGGGACCAACACTGGAGCAGTTTGTGAAGAACTGCAGCCCTTGGGAAGGACTCATGTCAGAGAAATTTCTGGAAAACTGTGTGCTGTGGGAGGGACACCCTACACAGGAGCAGAGAAGGGCTCCTCTCCCTGAGGAGGAAGCAGCAGCACAAACAACCTGTGCTGAACTGACTGTAACCCCCATTCCCCATCTCCCCACACTGAGTGGGGAGGAGGGGTAAAGAGCTGGGGACGAAGTTATGCCTAGTAAGGAAGGAGGAGTAGGGGGAAGGAGCTCTGATTTGACTGGTAACAAACTTAACTAATTTTCCTAAGCTGAGTCTGTTTTGCCTGTGACAGTAACTGGTGAATGATCTCTCCCCACCCTTGTCTCAATCCACGAGCCTTTTGCTGTATTTTGTCTCCCTTGTCCAGCTGAGAAGGGAGTGGCAGAGTGGCTTTGGTGGGCATCTAGCCTGGGTTAACCCACCACACAAATCCATTCAGTCAGCTCCCCAGAATTCAAAGTCTTTTTGATGATTAATCAAAAACAGAAAAAAAATAAATCCTACCTCCTGTTTGGTACCATTACCTTCCCAGTGTGACAGAAGATTGATAGCTGTGCTGGCAAAGCACAATAAACATGAAATATAACACAGACGCTCTACGCAGTAGCTTAGATGACAAGCAGCAGGTTATAAAACTAAGAGCTAAAACCTTCACATGAGCACGTGCTACCTCTTCAGTCTCACGAGCTGGTTCAGAGTACTGGCTTTTGGCATAAGGCATCTGGTGCAGCTACACAGTAGCTTTACTAAAGAGAAAGGGAGAAAAACCACCAAAACATTATCTCTTCATTCAAATCGTTCAGGAAGTTGCAGTCTTCTAGGATAAGTTCACCCAAGTGGCCAAACCACTTTAACTCTGTGCACAATAAAAATGCCTTCTTTGAAGTAATGGGACTTCACATCATTTTGGTGAAGACTTTTCAAAATCAGCCTCCCTGGGCTGTGTGGTGAGGCCCTGTACAAGCAAAAACCAAACCCTTGTAACCTGGTTTATCACCTTTAAACAGAGAGGCATAAATTCAGTCAGGGATCAGGACTCTCAGTGAAACACCACAGATTTCAAGAGTTGTTGAAGGAAAAGAGAGCAAACAAGTTCTTGAAGGGAAAATTACTAATATTCAAACAGTCCCACTTTCTCTTCTTTAACATACTACAATTTTGCTTATTTGTCAGCAGTTTTCAAGCAGGTCAAGTTTCAATTCTTACCTACAGCCAGTGCTGCACTCTGTTCTTGGCCTCCAGTCTGTTTTAAAAGAAAAAAGAGATTATGGAAATTAATTCTTTTGCACCAGAAGTCTTAAATGCAATGCAGTTAGACCTTGGAAAAGGAAGCACACATCTGATCCAGACATACTGCTTTTGTGTACATACTTCATAAACATAGTCCTGGATCCATACACCACCAAGACTTAAAAAAAATATGCTGAGAAAATATAATGCAGACCTGTGTTTTGTCTCTAGGCATACAAAAAAATAGGAAATGCCATTATTTGGCAACAAATGTGCTTCCAAGGAAAAGGGCTGCCATGTTAGATAATCCATAAACACATGTATTCCAGAATAAATTTAATAACTACAGAGTCAAAGTTGCAATAAAATACCAGTGGCAAACTGTTCTGCTTGCATTTCACTTTGCTTTAACAAGAAAATCACACAAGATTCTAATCCAACCACACAAATGTGCACTTGAAAAAATTCAAGGCTTGCATGCTGACCTCCAGAGAAGGCATTTTCAAGTCACCACTGAAAACCATCTGCTTTACAAAGAAAACTAGTGTTCTTGGACAGCCTCAGTGTGCTGTACACATCATTACCGCTGTCTTAACATGGTGAAATAATTATGTTAATAGTACAGTTTAAAGGAGAAGATATGGAGTATTACAGTAACTCAAAGCTTCACAGGAAATAACAGTGTAACATTAGCTAGGGAAAGCTCTGAAGATCTACAGCACCACAGGCAAGAAGCAGAGTGAAGACCATAGTGAGAATGACTCTTCACAGCCCAGAGAACTGAACATAAGCAAAAAGATGACTATCAGACATGGTTATAACTGTAGAAATTTAACTCTCCATTCTTTCCAGAGCATGCATCTCCCTCAAAGAAGCCTTCCCCTTGACCAGGCTTCTTTAGGTTTGGGTAGCAGCTGCTTTTGCCTTTGCCTGTTGACTTCAGCTTCCCCTACTTTCTCAGCAATAAGCAACAGCCAGAACTTCAGGACAAAAAGATGGTTAACAGCACTGTCTTTGAAGGAGCTGCTGTAATTTCCTAAAACTCACCCCCTCTCATTAGGCATATTTTAAATATGGTTGGTTTTTTTCCCCTTCCCATGACTTCAGACTGCTGAAAAAACTCTGGAAACCGCTGGTCCCCTGCAGGTCAGGGCTGAACAAAACTGACATTGCAAAGGGAAACTGAAATCAAAGTTAGACCCAACACTACTGCAAAAAGCTTATTTCCTGAAAAAGAGTGAAAGAAAAATCAGATAGGACTGAGCTATGAGCAAAAGCAAGAAATCTAAATTCATCAGAATGAGCAGACTGTAGAAATAAATTTGAAAACGAGAGGAAAAAACCCCACTACGGCAGCAAGACTAGCAACTTTAAAAATAAACACAAGGTGCCCTAATGGTACTAGTTCATTACTACAGAAATACCCATATTTACAACTGATAGAATTATTAGAAAAAGAAGTGAGCATTGCTCAGCTCTTTCCATCTTTATGGACACAATGCTGCACACATAAAGACACGAGCACTTACCACCTGCAAGAACAACGTGCTGATCCTCAGGTGGCTTGTCCTGAAGGCTTCAATGAATGAGTGGAAGTTAATAATTAAACAAAGCCTTATAGGACTCTTGTGGTAATGAAGGCAGGAGGAGAAAAGCAAAGCCATTAGGCAAAAGGGAAGCAGCCAGGAAAGCTGAGAATTATAGGTCAGTTGGACAATCATCGATAACAGGCAGAGAGATGTTAGCACAGGAATCCATTAACTGGTTTCCTATCTTTTAGTACCTGTGAGCAAGCCTTCAGGCAAAACAGCTCACACTGAGCACAGCCGATGCTGTCACTTGGTTTATACTGGCAGGCTGATAGGTATTTGATTTTTTTGCATAGTGTGACTTCACATCACACGGTATTTTAAATTTAGAGGTTAGCACTGAGCAATATAATAAAGCACTGCCTAAATGGATAAGAAATTGACTTGGTAGGGAGGAACATCAGTAAAGATGCATTAAAAATGGCCAGATGTGAAATAACTGGTGTGATGGATTCTTTACAGAATTAATTTTTGCACTTCAGATGCCCCTAATTCAGATGAAAAGAATATCTAAATGAACAGCTCTATCAGGTTCAGAGTGCACTAGTTGGGTTTTCCTGCTGGGATACAGGATCTATAAAATCTCTGAGCTTCCTTCTGACTTACTCTCAAGGTTTAGATCTGCAGATTAATATAGAAATACCACAAACAGGCCTAAGATGACACATGTATACTATATAAATAAGTAGGTAGTGAAAATTGAGTAATACAGATTCAGCATTTTTCAATTCCTTGTGATTCAGAGCTAGTCAAATATTTAATGTTACATTAGAGAGAGAAGCAGTTCTGGGCAGGAAAATTAACTTTACTCAATGGGTTACAGCTCATGGAGTCGAACAGCAGAAAGATTAATGCATCCCATCCCAGAGATCACATTTAGACACACAACCCCTTCCCCTGAATTGCAGCCTAACTTCACCACAGCAGAAATAGGCCAAAGCATATGCCAACATCTCAGGCCAACTACAACAGAAATTCAAAGAATTGTCAAAACAGCTGGAGAACAAAAACGGAAAACTGTCTACAGCCATCAGGGAGGGACAGTGAATCATCTAAACTGCAGCATAACAGAAACAAAACCAAGCATCATTCAGTTTGTCAGAGGAAAAGCCTGTAGCTGACACAAGCCAAATGATACCCAAATAAAAAAGATGCAGTAAACTTGGCATCATTGTGAATAATGAAACTGGGGAAAAAAACCCCAACAAAAACTGGCTAACCACTGAATAAGCCCTGTGCTTTGGGCATCCACCTCATACTGAACTGATGCTGCTTAACTCAGCAATACATAAAAACAGATTTCACATGAGAACAGCTGACCATTAACTTCCAATATGAAACCACTCTCTTCTGCCCAACTCTGGCTGAATTAAGAAGCATCTACACTCAAGCATAGACTTGTCAGTGACTGTCACTCATGATTAACTACAAGAACGGTGATTTTTCAGGCTTTCCAAGACTTAGGTTCTTGTGCCTATTAAAAACTGAAAACACTGAGTGGTAAGAAATAATTAACAACAACTTTGCACCAAGAGTGTAAATTACTTTCTGTGTACTCATTTGGTATCTCAGCTCATCAGGGAACTTCAGAAAGTATTAACTTCACAAAGCTTGCAATACTTACTAGCAGTAGCTTTCACAGGATTCATGTACTCCATGTGAAATACTGGGCACCCAGACTAAAGTCATTTTCAAAACACAATCAGCTGCTGCTTTCACAGAGCAAATGTTTAAATTCCTAGTTTGCAGTTCAAGCTTGCACTAGGACTCCCCTTGGTAAGCATCACCAACTTGAAATCCATGTGAACCAGCTGTGGACTATGGCACAGATGTTCTCAGTCCATTAATCTTATCTGCAGTTGGATACAGAACAGACCAGGATCTAGCCCAAAGACTACCTGCCCTGGCAATTTTTAGATGCTCCTGCTCTCTTGGTTCAGTTTCAGACTTGAAACTACATTTGAGGAAACAGCTCTAAAAGACTTGTTACCCCTAGAAGCACACACTAAAACATAAAACCCAAGCCCAGTCCAAAACAAAACCGCAAGTCAAATACATCCCACATCTTGTGGGTAATAAAAAGAGAAAACTAAGAAATGTTTAGTAATAAAACTTGATTTTTACTTTAGTAACAATGACAGATGGCTAAGCTATAAAAAATAATTCATTGCTAAGATCATGTTTCAAAGGAAGTTTCAGAGCATCTGCAGATGAACCCATGGTTCAATGCTAAATGGATGCAAACTCCAATGTTTAACCTCAGTGAGTGCAGACAAAGATTCTTCTATATCTGCATGGCAATTGTATAGGAGACTAAGATTAGCAAAGGCAGTCTGTCACTACGGCAAAGTGACCACAGTTCTTCATAAAGAGCAAATGTACGGGCTGCTTGCTATAAAACCACTTTTTGGACTTCTGTTTGTAAAGCTTCAGCTCAAATCTTTCTTCTCCATTTTCATTTATCCTGATGAAGCTAAATTCCATCTTAAAAGTCCATGTGTTGTATTAAGTCTTTCCCTATCCTATATCATTTCTCAATGCTGTCACGGTACCTAGTATTACTTGCTACACTCAAACCCATGTTTTAAATTTGCAATTTAATGATAGAAATGGACTGTGAGTGTATCAGAGGGTTTAGTGTTCCATTATAATTTTTCAAGCTTATTTCATTTTTCCTAATTATTATACTTTCATAGGATACATTATTTTTAAACTGATACTGGTGCATAGCAGCTTCACTTTATGCGATCTTAATTTCAAGATTTTTTTTTAATACCTTTTGTAGTTAATGTATCACCTTATATTGTTGTGGTGGGTTAATGGTTGGACTTGAATCTTACAGGTCTGTTTCAACCTGAAAGATTTCTTGAAAGCTTTCAAAAAAGCTTAGATGCTGCATTATAGACCAACAGGAGGGACACAATACACATACACCCCTTTTATACACACACCCCTTTCAACAACTTAAAAAAAAGGGAAAACTAAAAGATACTTGAGAAGCTTGCATGGCAGAAGAGGATATTCACACAAATTTAGTAATCAGCATTAGAATTTGTATGTCATCCACTTACACATATGTGTACCACAACAAACCATTACTTTGGCTTAGTAGAAACAGTAAAATAAACTATCATAATTGTTTTTGCATCTCAAAGTTCTACATAGAAAAACTGCAAGTTGAACATCAAGTAAAAGGGATTTTTTAATCAAAAAGTTAATTTAAATATTGTCAAATAAACTTTTTCACTTCTAAAAACAAGTTAAGGAAAATAAATGTTGGGTAACCAGAAGACAAATAGGGGATTTTAGTAAAATAGAGATGGGACTTCATCAGTTGTTCAGTTTGGAGTAAGGATTTTGTTTGTGGTTGGTTGCTTTTTTTGGTAGTGGGGTAGGGGGCAGAGCTGTGGTACTTTAGTCCAAGCAGTATAGCTTCTGGTTTTACTGCAAGAAAAAAAACTTAAAAAAACTACAAGAATTATTAAAGCTAGTCCTGTGTCTAATACTCAATTATTTAAACAACTGAACTTTCTATTTCTGGTAGCCTATTATCTCCTGTATTTCTTTTGAACCTTCATAAATCCAAATCCTGAAATGATTTAGCACCGGGTATATAACATGTGCAGAATTTTTAAGAGCTATCTAGAATTCAGGCATTCACTCCTCAAAGGAAGTACTGAAATATTCGTAAGCTAGGAAGAGATACGGGATAGCATCTCTATACCTTTAAGTGATACTGGCATTTGCTCTCCATTGCACGTTTAACTTCCCCGTGACTATCTGGCATCGCTATTTTTCCACAGTAGATGCTTCCTTTGTTGTTGTGCTGTTAACACCCAGTTGGGAAGTGTTCCTGAATACCACCCGAGTGATTCAACAGCTTATTTATCTAAGACATACAGATGATATAATTTATTAGGAATATGGCAGAGTTTAACACAGAGTTCCAGCTCAATATCATCATAACAGAAATGAAACTTGCCCTGTCCCAGGAAGTTTGCAGCAGTGTTCATCCACTTGCACAATTACAAGCAGTAAGACAAGGAAAGGTCAGCAGGGCTTTGCCATTCACATTATTAGTGGTGTAGGAGCAGCTCTGAGCAACCCCAAGACCCACAACCCTAATCTCTAAGGCTTGAACAGAGGAGTCCTTATTTCTATCAGTCTGGATTTCTACTCTCAGGTTAAAATAAACCACTTTTGTCAGGACTGTACTAGGTCATATGAAGAGTAAGGAACTTCTACCACAAAAAAACCCAACCACGGAAGAGTTACAGTAACTTGCCACCTAAAACATCTTTTTACTGGTTTTAGTGAGTTATAACCATCATCTGTTCATCAACAGGATCAAAAATTGAGAGCTGAAGCCCTAGTTACCCCCATGATAGGTAGAACTCTAAGACAAACTTAGACCTAAGCTGATTATGCTACAGCTATGGAAGTATTCCAGACAGCATCTCTGCTGCTTAGAGACAACGGATGTGTTTATTTCAGATTGCAAAGAACACAGTTTAGATTTTTAAAAGCCTGAAAAGCCCTTCCTATGGACACCAGCAGTAGTACGTTTTGCCACGGGCTCAGAGCTGAGAAGTTTCTAGGGAATACTCAAGCAGTTCACTTTAATTCCTTCCCCCCAGGGTCCCCAGTGCTGCCCCACTACACAAATCTCAGCAGAAGCAGCTCCTTCCAGTGTTAACTCGTCCAGGAAAGGAGGCAGGACTTTCCAAAGGGTGACAGTGGACTCTCCGTGACTCCATGAGAGCCTTGGGACAAGCAGAAATTTCTGTCAAGGGAGATAGCAGAGCTCTGCTCCTGCCAGAGGCACTGTCGCAGAGCACTGAGACTCTTCAAAGTGCCTCCAGCTTGTCCAGGAGTTCTGTGAGCTCCACCTACACAAAGATTTGTGATAATTGTTGCAGCTACAATTAAAAGAAGAAGAGGGTGGGGTATGAAGAAGCTTTTCCAATCAGCTATACTACAACACTGCAGTAACACAGTTTTGAAATTATTCTAGTAAAAACATGGGTGATTAGAATACTAAAAGCAATTGTGTCAATCCTTAGTTGTCCAGAAAGGAAGAATCTAACCATGCTCTTTTAACCTGTGATCTCAAATGTTTATTGGGTAGCATGTGAGATGGAAAAACATACAAAAATTACAGAATACGGGGTAACAAACATTAGAGAGCTAACATGGGAATGTCTGGGTTCAGCTCCTAGGGACCATTGTGTATATTCAACAGCTTTGTCCAACAGGAGCTATACAACAAGGTCTTAATTGCAATTTAACGGCACTGAGTCTCAACAGCTGCACACTATTTGTGTTCAGTAATTTCTCAAATTAATTCCATGATCACCTAAAAGGAGGCAAGCTGCACCAGAGGAAGTTCAGGTGGGACATTAAGGAAAGCTGCTTCACTGCCTGACAGAGTTCAAGGAGCATCTGGACAATGCTCTTAAGTCATATGATTTAGTGTTAGGGAGTCCTGCAAGGAACAGGGAGCTGAACTTGATGATCTGTGTGGGTCCTTTCCAACTTGACACATTCTGTGATTCTAAATAATAAAACTGCAGTTATGTAGTCAAACAGTAAGCTGAACACTAACAAGATCTAAAGGACTGTATGTTTACAGTTCAAGTGCCTATAGAGTTAAAAAACCAACAACCCTCCCTCCACAAAACCTAGAGTTATCCTTTGACAAGTATTTAAGAGTTCTTCTCTAAGTCTGGAAGTGTAATAAGTGACATCTGACA
Organism: Machaerirhynchus nigripectus; assembly: GCA_013397975.1. Taxonomy (NCBI): domain Eukaryota; kingdom Metazoa; phylum Chordata; class Aves; order Passeriformes; family Dicruridae; genus Machaerirhynchus; species Machaerirhynchus nigripectus. Next base: position 2,277,512 of record VZRQ01009102.1, on the reverse strand, counting down.
TTAACCTAATAGAACAGGCCACATAAAACTTAAAATGAACATCCAGTCACCTGTCTCAACAGGCACAGCTTTTCAGGCCAAATGTCTTTCTGATGAGAAAAGTTTACATATTTTGCTGCCCTGTTTAAAAGTGACTTTTCAAAAAGTCAAAACAACCCTTACATTAATGCCTCTGATTTGAAGGCTCATTGGACAAACAGAATTAAACAGTTCATGTTGTCCTGAGCAACTATTTACAGGTAAAGAAAAATAGCAGCTTTACCTTCATAAACAAATCAGCATGGCTGAAGTCTCAAGCAGAGCAGAGTTTACTAAATAAGCCTTTAAACCAAATTCAAAACTCACTTATTTTTAAACTTACTCTATTAACTGTTGAAGTAGGACTACTACATGTAAAGGAAAGATATTCTGGAAGAGCTTGAGACTTAATTCTGCTTGATTACAGTGAAAAAATCCTGTCACTGATCATTTGCAGATTACTACGATCTTCCTTCAAGGTTTAACTTACTTTACATGTACTGTGGGAGAAGAAATACCACATTATGTTTCCTCAGCATAGGCACATTATTTACATTGATAATACACACTATTAAACTTTAAAAAAACACAGCATTGCGTAAGAGCTTCTAACACCTCAATCTGTTCCTGTGCTATTGCAGCAGGCACACTAAACAAGCCCCAAGATAAAATACAGCAAATAAATACAAGACTGCTCAGTTCAGCCTAAAACAAGTCAGCAATTCCTCTTCTTTGCCTTAGACACTACCATTAATACAAAATAAACGTATGGTGGTAGAATATCAGCATCACGATCAGAATTTCTACCACACCACCTTGAGTGTCAAAATCACAACTAGTACTTAACCTCCATGTACTAAGAGCCATTTCCACAAACCCATTTCCACATGGATGAGAAATCAATTCAAGAGGCTCTGCTGAATTTACAGGCAAACCTACAACAATATATTTAGAGAAACACCACCAAAGGAGATTGTTTTTAGCTTGTGGCATAAATGGGAAGTACAAGTGGTTTCAATTGTCAGAGAGACAATTTTTCTTCATGTATTTACAGTCTATAACATCATTGTGGCAGATTATTCTTTTACCCTGATGTTCCCACTTTACTCTGCTGTTGGTATCTGGTGGGCTTTGCACTGAAAGCTTTTAGAAGCATCTGTAATGTCACCATTTTCTATGCTGGCTACATAGGTTTCCTCAAACAAACAAACAAACCTACCTTTTTGAAAGCAGCCATTAAAAGCTGCACATTTATAAAACCTATTTCCTTGTTTAATAGAGGAAACATTTAGCACTGAGCAAAACAAAACAGAGCATAGCTTTGTATTTCTTGCAGCATATTTGACTTTATATAAACTTCCGCACCAGTCAAAACCAAACAGAATTCTGTAAACACGTGCAACAGGGCCTTACTCAATACAGCACCTCTTCTGCATGAGATCCTTCACTTCAAACCTTTTGTAGGCACATAGGTATGGGGACAACAAACTTTCCTGCTCTTTTTAAATTTAACACATATTAAGGGATTTGCACGCAAAGACTCACATTGTTACTGAAGAGATTTTAAAGATTCTTCACAAGAAGAAGCAAAACATTTAAAGATGTGTCAGCCAGACAAATGTAACTTTCCTAAGAGCTATACAAGCCACAACAAAGGGTTCTCAAAATTAGTAAGAAAATGACAGGTATGCATTTGCTTCCACTTTGCAAACATAATACTGAAGGTGTTTTCATATTTATTAAAATTAGCATAAATGCAAAACCTGTTAATCCACCAACAGTGCAGTATCAGTACTGGAACAGAGACTTACACCATGGTAATCAGCTTGCTCAAAATATCTCCCCATCATCATTACAGGGGAACAATTTTAAGTTGCATGGAAAGATTTAAAAATCTTGAAGCATGCAGACACATTCAAGCTGCATGTAAGAGATAACACTGTAAAATGAGAGTGAATAATTATCAGAGATTGTACGTGAAAGCAGAAGACAATTATCAAGATCTTTTCTGAATGACTGATACTCTGGAAAAATAATCTCATACAAGTTAAGTTAGTGCAATGAGAAAGAACAGCTAATACAAGAAGAATAGGGCAAACACTGAAATGTTACATGTCCTTCAGTGTCTGTGATAATAGACAGTTGAAACATCATAACCAAAAGAAACACCACCTGGATAAAATGGGCATGCATGTCTTCTACAACCATTTGGGCTAGTCTGCACCACATCAAGGACCAGCTGGGTTAAAACTTTTGTCTTGGCACCAGTCATGCAAGACCCAGACACCGACACACTCTGCCCCAAGGGACGCAGCATCCATGTGTCACATTCTCTTTCCAGCACAGTCCCCAGAGCCCCCAGAGCTGGGGGCCTGAGCTGAGAACCTGGGTCAAGTCTAAAATGCAGTAGAGCTCAGCAGGCTCTCAGCTCCTGTCTTCCCAAATCAAAGTTAATGCTGGAAACAGTGAAACCAAGCTTGTGCAGTACTACCCCATGCTAAAAAGGACTTACTGATCCTAAAGGAAATACTGAATTAAGACAAATACTTTACCACAGCTGCAGACAAAGAACTACTTCACAGAACTACCCAGTCTCACTCAGCATGGCCATCCTGTTAAACTTCTCCCTCCAAGACAGATGGGGAGATGATGGGCTGGAAAAGTAAGCCAAAGTAGGGAAAAAGACAGAAGACTTCAATTCTACACTAATGAGCTTTTCAGTCTTCTGTACAGAGCAAGCTATACACCCAAATTTAGTGACAGACACACGTTACTTATTCACGTCATATACAATCACAATAATCCAAAGTATTATCCTAAAAGTTACTATCAGATAATTATAACCTGGCTCAAAACTTATGTTGACAGTACTGTGCTTTGGTGCTTCAAATGGTGGCACACTACATGCCAGTGGTTTTTTCTCCTGTAAGCTGAAGGTCATACACTTCCAAACTCAGTATTTAGGAATGAGTCTCATATGCATTTTAGCTTCAGGAACTGCAATTTTACAGGCAACAAAACTATTGAAATCATCGCTCAGAAATACCTGTACTATGCAAGTCATCTTTATATTTAAAAAAAGACAAAAAAAAAAAGTCAAGAAAAGAGTCTAACTTTTTTTCACTATGTCATTCTGACAGACGCACATTGGTGACTACTATAAGCTGTCAGAACTTTCCTATCATTAATCTAGGTTTGGCAGAGTAACCAAACCAAGCATTTTAATATTCTCTGCAACAAGCTACACTAAAGAACTTTATATAAAGTTATCCTTGACTGCTTATAAAATTTAGGCAAATTAACTGGCAAGTGAAGATTAATAAATCATCTGTAAATGCTTAAGTCATGAAAGCGTAATGTTTTCTTACTGGCTAGGATGTGCTTCTTTCAATCCAGCCACATCACTCCATTGGGGCTAAGAACTCTCTCTTGACACAAGTTTAATGAGCCCTGCAGCTCAAGTGGCAGCAGTAAACAGAAAGGTAGAATCCAAGTTTTATAGAAGGTGTATAGTAAGGTATAATTACAGAAGAAAACTGCTACTTCAGCTACAACTTTAAGTATTTGAAAAGAGAGCTGTAACTCTGGTACCCACCATCAACATGCATATGATTTACCTATGTCAAGACATTCAAATGTCCTAAATTCTCAGGTTTCCTTGTCATTGCTGTGTAATACTGTAGCTCAACATCTTAACTTATGGGCTGGCTAACTGCTATGAAGTGGTTATAGCTCTTCACTGATGATCCTTTTATTGTTCTGTACCTAAAAGCCTGCAAGTGACCTTATGTGTCTGGGAATCACAAGATATCCTTAGTTTTTATTATCATAAATTATTCTCAGCGAAAATTAGGCCTCCACAAACATCCACTGAATAATTACAAGCAATTAATGGCATCTTCCAAAGCATCTGGACTTATGTTACGGCTTCCTTTTTTCTCTCTCCAAACTCTGAAGCACTGTATTTGAAGTTTCACTGTTTGCACTATCACATTTCAAATAGTATTTATATAGGACACAGCACAGACACATTGTATTTGTCTGAGCTAAAAAGGCAAACAGACTATGTTTAACATGCCACTACAGGGAAAAAAAAGCAGTCTTTTTTCTCCTACTGAGAGAGCAGGAATTTAATCAATTTGTATTCCAATTTAAATACCCACATGTTCGCCACTGCTACTGAGTGTTTTGTCTGGTAAGCTACAGACAGTTAGAAAGAAAAAATATTGCATGAACTACTTCTTGCTTTCCATAGATCAAACTACTTTGTACTCCTTGGCCTAAAATACTATGGAAAACAAAGCAAAGAAAGGCAAGCGTTTACCAGTTAGTAGTATCTTATTGCAGTCTTAACAGAAAACTCCCTTCTTCAGATTATCGATGCAGCAGCTCGTCCTCAAAATCTGAAAAAACAGAAGAACCTCTTTAAACATAAACAATACACAGTATTTCAATCACATAAACCAGTGCCAGGGGTAATTCAAAGTTAATCCTGCAGTGCCAAGGAAGCTACATAATCCTTTAGGAATGCAAATAAAACGTGCCCATTTCAAAAACACTTGGTGATTTTATGGAAGTGACATTACAAGGAAACAGAGAAGCATCCTTACAAACTCTTCTGTGAGTCAGTAAGGCTATTAGCTAGCCATGATCACAAGCATCAGAAATAGAGCATTGCATCTCAGCATTACCGAGTTAAGTTACATATAGTTACAGCACAAAAAATAGAGCATTACATCTCTGCATTACGGAGCTGAGTTACACATAATTGCAGCAGAAAAAAGTAGGTCTCAGTTCAAGCTTTATTTACAGTGTCACACATATTGCACACAGGGAAAAATACTTCATTGCTACAGTTTTCATCAGTTAAAGAAAAATGCCACCAATGGTAGATTTTATCTATCTGAACTTCTCTAGGATCACTAGGACTTTCTGCTTCAAAACTAAGTTTCTGTTTTGGAAAAATCAGTATTTGTATGGCCAGAAAAAACAGCATTTCCTACAGAAATGCAGCACTGAGATTCCATTGTAAGCACTTGGAGGATGTTTCAGCTCATTTGGAGTAGATTTATACAGCAAACAGCCTACCTTTTTTGGTACAATGACTGGATGGCGAACTGCCCAAAACTGGTACCTTTCCGTCGTGGTGAAAGGTTCATAAGCCTTTTCCCTCTGGGGTTTCGTAGGCTGCTTCTCTTTCAGGGAACTCAGCTAATTTAAATACTTGAGTGTTGTCACTTAACCTGTCTCCAATAAACCACTGCTGCTCCTGCTTCAGGTGCTCCTGATACCAGAATCCTTCTTTTTAGTACCTCACATCTCAAAGTTTCTTTTAAAGAGTGATCTTCCCATTTTGTCCTCCAATTCTCTTTCTGCTTCTGAAAGCAAAGTCAAGCATATTCTGCAACGTGTCTGTTTTTAGCACAAACTTGGTTTAGAAATATAAAATCCCTGTCATGTCATTTCAAATCCAGCTGAAGAGGCATGAAATATTCAGCATTAATTTGTATTTAATCAGCTATCAGCAGTTTCTCTTACATCAGGTAATCCTGATTAACGAGTATTTAACAAAAATATGCTGCTTTGCAGTTAAATTTCTAATCACAAAGGCCATAAAATTACTGATTTGTCCCAGCTTGGGAAGGGTAGTGGGAAGAGGAATAAAGTATCAAGGCTCGGGAATAATTTTAGTCACAGTGAAAACTACCATCAGATGATGCCACCCATTGCCTCCTGCCTTCTCTGCAAAGGAAAAACTTGCAACTTCAAGAGCACAGCGAGGAGAAAAGGCAAGGATTCTGAGATACTATGCAAAATTTAAGGGCCAAATAAAATCAAGGGATCCTATTCACAGCTACACTGAAGCAAATAGTTGCAACAGACAGCTGAAAAGCAAAACCAGTAAAAGAATAATGTTAACTAATGAGAACTTCAGCCAATTTATGTCAAGGAAGCATTTAAGATAAGCAAGTGCCTGTCAGGTTAATGTGCTGGTGGGCTTTTTTCTGTAAATGTTTTAAGAAGCACTATTTCTTTCTCTAGCAGAAGGAGAAATCTAAAAAAGACCCAAAACACATTCACTCTGTTAATGCATAGGCTTTGTTTTAACAGTTGTTCCACCACCCTATTCAGCCCCTTTCATTCATGGTCCTCTTGCCAGACAACTGTATAGGTTAACAATTCCCTTAAAAACTGAATGGAAGCCATAAGATCCTTTCACTCATGCTGCTTGGAAGGAGCTGAGCAGAGCAGTTCTATCACTGCCTACAGCCCGTAACAGGATTGAAAGTCCTGCTGCCCAAGTGACCATTTAAGAAACTCAACATGTGCAAGTTCCTTCAGTACACTCAATCAAAAACACTTCCTTCACCCTGCTACACTGCAGTATGAAAAGCTTCTTATTCAGTACCATAAATCGATTTTTTTTCAAGCATAATTGATCATTTCATTAAACAGAAAAATTGTTTTAATTCCAATGTTCCACTGTCAGGACACACAGCATCATGTTGCCAAATTTGAATGGTTAAATCTCCTTGTAACTACTGAAGCCACAAGCAGGATTTTGGTTTACTGAAAGGAATACCTAAGCCCACTGGAGATCCTTCTGCCCACTCTAGTCCTGCACTGCTCCCACTCACGGCTGCTCAGCATTTCCTCTCCTGTAGTTCCTCCTCCCTGACAACCCATTCCTGCAGGCTGGCTTCAGGTGAGAAAAGGAAGCAAGAGCCAGCAGCAATAGCTGTGGAGCAATTCTGGATGGGAGAATTTCCCCTGGCAGAACTGCCATATGTAACAGTGGATTGAAGTGATGATGGAAACATCCAGAGAAACAGTGGAAGCACATCATCTGCCAGCACTGGGCAACGAATTAAGCCTGGTGTGACAGGAGGAACTGGAGAGGAGGGAGGCTGCTGCACAGGAGCAGCAGCACTGCACACAGAAAGGACAAGGGTGCTGAAGTGGGAGCACACGCAGAAAAAGCTGCAGAAAACATGGCCCCTTTGGAAGATCTCTACAGCTTTCAAGGCAACAGTTCTTTATATATGATCTAGATTAATCCAGTTCAGGCCATAAAACCTGTCAAGAGAGATTTTTTTTTTTTTAATAACAGATCCCCGAACTGTAACCTATGGTATAAATAGCACAGACGAGAAAAAACAAGTTAGCTGCCATCTTGGTTTACAGACAAGATTTGCTTTCAAACTGATTTTCTTTACTTCAATAGACCTTTGTGGAGTAAATTAACAATGTTTCTTTGACAAGCTAATGAGAATAGCAGGTGAACAACAAAAGAGTAAGCTCATTCCCAGGAGATATCCTTGCCTGCCCTCCACACACTATGTTGGCATAGCTTTGTAGGATGATGAATTCAAAAGAAGGAAGCAGACAATAAACCTACTTGTTCCTGCTAAATTAGGGAGACTTCATCTCTTCATTTAAGCGACCACCCCTTATTTGATTAGTTTTGTCACTTAAGGGGAAGGTGGAATTAGTACAGCACCTGATTAAATCTTGTTCTCCATATAAAATTCATGCTTAAGAGAACCATTAGCCATACAGATGCAAAGAGCGTTCTGTGAATCTCACAGTGTTTGCTTTTCCCTGGTATGCATGTTTCAACAGGCAGAGTCACAGCCAACGCTTCCCAAGCCTCCAAGTTTCACACTCACTTGAGCTACAAGGAAGAAAACTTCTGAGGAATTCATTAATGGCTACGTCCTCAGGAGAAAAGGGTAAAGCCACTGACACAGGGCTTAATAGGTTTTCCTGAGGGATTCGGGGTACTCCATTCAAGACAGCTTGGTGAAATACCAAGGAAAACCAGGCAGTTACTATCAGATACAGCAGTGTCTACACAGGGGCTCCAAGTTAAATAATTTTGCAGTATTTCCTACCATTAAAGCAAGACTGACAATCAGAGCCCAGGTAAGTCCTGTGTCAGAGCTGGCTACGTGTATTCACAAGCAGTCACCAGGGATGACTCAGGGCTGAGATGCAGAGGGAAACAGATGCAGAGGTCAGTCTGTCCTGAAATTCTGCCCAAACCCTCAACTGCTGACTCAATAACCCACACTCCAGTTCTCCACCTTGCTTCAGTCAGACAATTGCATCCCAAGGACACTACTGAAGTGACCATCTGGGGTGGCCTGAGATGCCATTTCATTTCCCCTTTAATTGGCAACCTACATGGCATCTTCAAAAGCGCAGACAAATGTAGATTTCACAAGTTAACATGCAGGTTATTTCAACTCAAAAGCTTTGTCTGAATTCCATTTAGGACTAACTCCACCTAGCCTGCATACTTAACACTGTTCTATAGATACAAACCACATTTAAAAATCACATTACACACATCATCTTTGCCTGTGCTTGATTTTGCTTAGTCCAAAACATAGAAAGCACGGGAGAGACAGTAATGTAGATTTAAGGTGATGTATCCTCCCTAACACAGATCACAACAGACTGCTAGACACAACAGCCCATCAAAAGCCATATCTGAAATACACAGTATACAAAATGAGTTGAAGAAAAAATAAGCCATAAAGATTCACAAAGGTGACTAAGTGTCCAAAGGCTTATGGTAGCTTACAAACAATTCTGGTGTCAGACTTAAGACAGCATACACACTGAGCAGTCAAAATAATCCCTACAGAACTGGCACGCTACTCTTCATAGTAAGGCAGCTATGGAAAACGAGGCAGAAAGCAACACAACCAGCGTCCTACAAAACCAGGAGAACACACGAATACTAGAATTCACTAATAGCTCCATGGCAAGCAAAACTTGAGAATTTTATAGCTCACTAAAATGATACAGACTACGTTTTCCCCTTATGAACGTACACTGCCAAAACTTTAATTTTCAGTTGAAAGAGGAAATTCTCCTGTGATTTGAGGAATTGATAGTCTGAGAACTATTCAAAAATCCCCAGTTATTCGCTTCTGCAAAGCTGAGAAAGTTCTCCTTCCTTTATTTCCAGGACAGAAATGAAACCAAGTGTTTGAGATCAAATAATTACACTGAAACTCAATAGTTTGAGTTTCATCATGAAGTTAGTAACACTGATGCTAAGACACACTCCAAAGTTAGTTTTATTTGCCTCCAGAAGACTGCAGCTCTACTGCCATGTAACACCAGAGCACTCTACCAACACCCTGACCATTTTCAACATCAAGGTATTTCTTTTGTTCATTCACCACAACAGCATCAGTCACAGGACTTAAGCATGCTAGTCCTTACAGGTTTGAGCTGCAAAACCACTAAATATGGTCAAAAATGTACCTCTAGTATTTATTCATGTACTAGAAGCTAATTTTGTGAGTAAATTAAGATCACCCAGTCAACTAAGAGTTGCAAAGACAGAGATGGAGAAGACTCACACATAACCTTCCCCTGTCCCACAGCAAATATTTGGCACAGGTTTAAAGTATAATCAGCCCAGCACAATGCATTCACTGAAGTGTAATTTACCAAACAGAACACTGACCAGCTTTTCCTCTGATAATTACTCCACAGTCATAGAAAGGATTTCCAGTTGTGAACACTTTCTCCTGTCAGTGTCGTTATCACAGCTTTCAAACACCAGACTTGGTATTTCAAGCTCAGTACTGTGGCATGGTTTAGCAACTTCCCTTAAAAATACAGGTTTTCAAATTAACTGTAAGTATTACAGAAGGACTGAATTTTAGTAGATGATTACCCTTATCACCTTTTTTTATTATTTATTAGTAACAACTGGGAATAGTGTGTGCTCCATTCCAGTAGACTTTGCTCGCACTGCAGAAATTCTGACTCCCACCAGACCATTACTGACCTTCAAGCCCTCACTCACCCAGCTTCTTGGAGCTCAGGAACCTGTGCTTGCATTTACTTTAAATGCAGCAATAAGAAGAACGTATTTTTTGTGCAAAAAATAAAAGTAAAATGAAACTGCTAAATACTTCTTCCATTTAGCCATACAATAAGCATATTCACTGTTTCAAAGATAAATGTAGAAGCAGTAAATATGCCAATCATTTGAATACTCTTATATTAGACAGGGTTAAAGTTTAACTACAAGCAAGAATATAGTTGATGCTGGACTTGAAGTAACACGATGAGTATTTTCTTCAGTTCCCTTTTGAAACAGAGCTACTCCTTTGAGAGTGACTCAAGTCCTTAGAGTGACTCAGCTCGGAGATGAAGAGGCAGGACACAGATGACATGTTCTCCAGATTAGTTATGAAGCAGGTTTCCATAGCAGGGTGAAAAGGGCACGTACGTACAGTTAGAGACAGACTGAGACAGGACTAATCTTTTCCTATTTCTAGTGAGAGGATGTTCTTGATACAATACAAAGGAGGAGAACAATTAAATTCAGATCATGTAACTTAAAGAAACTTGGTCAGGAGTGCACAGTCCTTGCAGAAAGTCTGATAATCATTGTAATGTCAGGAGCAAGTTCCTTTGACTTATAAGCTTTCTGCCATACAGAGTACAGGCTCAAAGTACAACCTGGAATTATTTCTTCACTCTCAAGTACAGATGCCACGTATCTTTTGAACAACACCTGACCAAGGCACTGAATTACATTATAGAAAACAGGAATTAACCCACGGAATGATCACTGGATCAGTCCTGTTTCTTTTAGTATCTACAGAGGCACATTAAAAGAAGATTCTCATGTGACCAGAACCAGTGGACCAGTTCTGCATTCTAAGAGTTTTAAATGTTAAAGTCATAAGTAAGCTACACAAACTCTTCAAGAAGGTAAAGCTTGTAACTATGGGACAGAAGCTGCATATCCTAACTGCAAGGTCAGTTTAAAGTCTCCCTAGGACAGAGATCTATCCTAAGCAAAGATCAGATGCAAAAGACTTTCCCATTCCATAAAAATTCCTTCTCACCAGGCTGTGCTGTGCTTAGTCTTTCCTGGATACACACCTTAAGCCCCTGTTCATAACACGTCCCAGCTTCAGTGTCCTTCATATTTTTACTTACAAAGTGTCCCAGCTTCAGCTGAGAGGGAGGCATGAGCCTAGCTCTCAGGTAGGTGATCAATTCAAGACTTCAAGACTCCTTAAATAGAGGGTAGAGTCAGGTGTCCCTTATGCTACCCATCATCATGCCAACAAGTTTGTAATTTAAAAATTCTGAAGGGGAAGGATAGACTAGAAAAGATGCTATGAAGTCCTTGCTCTGGGTACTTGGTAAACATGTCCCCCCCCCCTCCCCCCCCCCCCCCAATTTTCTAATCAGCTGGACTTAGACAAGCTTGCTATCTAGTCCACAGAGAGGCAGGTATTAGTTCCAGCTCTTAGTGATGTTTACAGTACCTAACTTTATCTGATGTGTAAACAGTTTAAGCTCTTAGCTTAAGCAGTCGGAATGATCTTTTTAGGATCCAATATTTGTTAAAAGAAAAGCAAAAAAATACTGCAAAGATGTTTGAGACCTTGAGTAGAAAGGCTCACCCTCAGAAGGTTGTCTGTCGACTCTCTCAGCTTTTACATCCGCTTCTCACTACCAAGCCATTAAAGGCAACTGGACTCCTATTTCTGCACAGGAAATCTGATGAATTTTAAGCCATTCTTACTCTCCCACATCCTCTCATTTAAGTCTGTACTGAGAGAGCACAAGATCTTTATTCAAAGGGTCCTTGTAGATGCCATCATCTCCAGAGGCATTTTTCCTCCATTTAATGTGCAAGTTACAACCTCAGTCAAAACAGGAGCACAACAATTTTTCTATATTACCCTGTATTTGGAATAACAAAGGAAGCATTTAAGAGCAAGTCTTACATTTTTCTGCTCAAGCAAAATAACAAACACCAATGTTCAAATATTCACACGCATGTTCTAGAGACTGCAGCAAGGCAGTTAGTTCATATTTTGAAATCAAACTACCCTGGAATGTAAGTGAAATTGCAAAAAAAAACCAGACCTCCAAAAAACTTTTTTTAGAGACATGTCAAAACACCTAAAAAGGTGTTTTGCTATTCTAAGGCTATAAAGACTTCAGACTAACAGATTCTGAAGAACCACTCTTCATGAAGAAATGCAGCCAGAAAACTCAAGTTAAATACACACACGAAGAAAAGAAACTGTATTACACAAAACTGTGGAACCATGGCCAGCACAATTCTGGTAGACACGAAGTTGCTGTATTTAAGTAAAACTCCAATAACAGACATGCATAGGTAGCAGCTTCCCTTCATCCAATTACCACTAAATTGTAAGTGGATGCCAGCACATTCAACAAGAGTATCATCAGTACAAGCTCTTCAAGCATCCTGAAAATGTCCTAGGACTACAAATTTCAAGAGTATCACCAAAAACCAGGGGTAAATTGTACTAGTATGTGTAAGCAGACTTGCAACTAGGGTGCTTGGCTTCTGCAATCTCCAAATATAGATCAGGGACTCCATCGAACCATGTGATGAGGGGGTTGCTCTACAGGCAGAGCGTGCTTTAGGCTGTTCCTCCATGAGGAACCCACAGGGCCCTTTACCACACCATGCAACCAGAGCATGGGCAGTGCCACATATGAGGTTAATGTTCAACCAAATGAAAAGCAGAGGCTCCCAAGCTCCTCAGAAAAAAGGTAACCGGACAAGTGTGACAGAAGTTGTGTGACAGAAGCCCAGCAGCAAGCTCCAGCCTGGCGAGAGGTACAAACGAAAGCGCGTGCACAGCACCATCGATGCATAACTTCTAGGAAGGAGCTGGATCCATCACGTGGTGCTGTAGTACTCATCTGTTCAAGGACTATGATTCAGTGCCTACAGGGTGTGTTGGATTTAGTACAGATGCACAGATTAATTGCACACCATATACGTGTCTGGCTGCTGACAGAAGGCTACACACACACATACACAACTAAGAGCACTCAGAGAAGTTAAATCATCTGCTCTAACAGGACTGACTGAAGCCTTGTTGGCCTCACTCAGTGCAGAAAGCTTCCATATCTCTCTTGGAAGGAGTCTCAACCTGAAGCTAGTTAACTTCCACAAGATTTAGTTTGAGGGTCACCATGCCCAGCATGGGCTAGAACAAACATTACCTACTATGGAATTATTTGTATTGCCATTCATGAACTTACACAATTTATCAAGGACATCTCATGTGGCAAAGACACTGCCAAAGAACTGGATGATTTATGAGTGTTCTTATAGCAGAAATCTCCTATAGTAGGAACTTTCCAACAACAGACATTTTCCAGCAATCTCTGAATACTGGAATGTGACAAAAACAAGACAGAGGAAGTAAGAAGACTCACATAACGATAAATCTTGTTAATAAAGATATGCTTGTCACTGTGGCTGAACTAGAAAATTTCCTTTGCCTTACGTTATTGTCATAAGTACCACAGAAAGCTCACTAACAAAGGCAGGGCTGACTTCATAAAGAGCAATGCAAAACCCCTTTAGCTGATCAAGAGGCTTCCAGTAGCTTTTTTTGTCTTTCCATAAAAATTAATCTGGCTTTCAAAGATTAGTAAAAAGACAAATATAAGCTTACTCATTGTCTTATCACTCAAATCTAGAAACAGATGTTGGCCTTCTGGGCCTCCATCTCCTATTTTCATGAAAATTGTTATTTGCTTAAAAATACAAGTATCAGCAAAAATAGTATTAAAAAGAAAGCCACCAACAATGACTAAGATCTTCCAGATCCGAAAATATGAGAAGGTTTTACTTGGATGTACTTTCAGTTAATGTATCACTGCAGAGAAACTAAAGGAGTCCCATATTGTATTACTAACCTTGCTTCTATCTTATAAACATCTTTTAACAGGAGTCATTCAACTACTGAAACTCAGCCCAGTGCTGCAGTAACTAGAGAAACATGCATTTGACCCCTGTTTTTACTACAACTTCCTATTTGCTTCCAGGTAATTAACACTGCCATACCTCAGTTCCTTATCTTATCTTTCTTAGTGATGAGGCCAAACATTCAACACTAAGAAGAGAAGGACTTTAGCCAGGTGTGTTGTCTTTGAATTCTGCTACAGCAAGAGTTGGTAAGGGCAATGCATAAAGGCATAAGCATAGAAGAGGCTGTTTAGTGACTCTCCAGGCAGTCAGCGAGGATACTCTGGGGGAAGCACACATGCAGAATACCTCCAAATTCTCTGCACTACATCACATTACAGACAGAAGTTGTTGAAGCAGTACAGACGCCAAAAATCAGATATTGCATTCTTATCCAGCAAAGATACTCATGTTAAACTCTCATCCATCAGCCTGAAAAATACTGGAAGTTACTGCTGAATGTTTTACTGCTGAAAACTTGAGCTTCTTAAGCCTTTAAGTTAAGGCCCTACAGACAGTAAGAAGCTAACTAATCATTTGAGACAGTCCAGTGTAATCCTGGACATAAACAGTAACTTCAATATGCATGTTACAGTTCAAAAACATCTTTTATTAAGACTGTTTTGAATTATAAAATCATTCAGGTGTTCCAAACTGCTGATCAAATTATCCTTTCACAGAGATAACAAGTAATTAAAAAATAAGGAAAAGATGCACATGTCAAACAATGTGCTTGAAGTTTCATCCAGATCAATCAACTTTAACACTGAAGTTACTGGATTATTAGAGAGGAGTGTCATAAGATGGCCTGTAGTTAGAACACAGTTACTAAAAAACAATGCTGAACCTACACTGGGACAATTTTCTAAGATGAAAAATGAGCATAAAAGTACAATTTGCATTTTAGTAGGTGTATTTAAGTCAAATTTGTAGAAAAAGCTGCTCCCATGGAAGCAGCCTTAGAGCAAAAGAAATTTGTGCTCAGGCCATTAACAGGATACACAAATTCTATCCTCTCTCATACAACAGGAGTCTGTAGCAAGTCTATATAACTAGTGAAGAATAAACCACACCTGGAAAAGTAAAACCAGCTTTTTGTTCTGCTGGTCAGCCAGAGTATCCTCCGTGATCATGAACACCACGCCTATGACACAACAGAGAAGTCATTAAGCAGTTCATGAGACCATGAAAAAAGTTCTCAAGAACCAGGCAAGGAAACAGGGGTAGTTCAGAAAAGTGGCATCTCTAATTCTGGTTCTGTGTTACATTCCTAAATGACACCAGAGGGCACGAGCAGCTGCGCTTCCTTTGCCTACTTTGAAACCAGCACATAAAACATAGCACAGAAGTGGATTCAAAACCTGCAACTTCAGGCACACAGACCTTGCCCTAAAAGGTATCACATCCTGTTAATACCAGAATAGAACAAGAACTAATTCACTGAGAAACCCCATGTTTGAGGTAGTTCCTGTAGCCCCATGTGCTGCCTTTGTGCACATACATGGCACCACAAGAGCAACAACACATGGTAGGAAATTAAACTGTGAATAATGTCTTCTTTACCTTAAATGCCTGTACACACTACCAAAGTTCTGACTATCATAAGGAATTATCAAACAGTGTTTTACAGACTTAATTTCTTCCACTGAGCACTCTCTGCCTGGAATGGGAAAGAACTGCTTCAGCACTCACTTATGTCAAGGATCACTGTTCCAAAAAGGTACATCGGGGCAGTGCCAAGCCACTGAAGCAGATTTATTTCAGAAAACAGAGCTGTAAGTTTTCTACTAGACAATGAAAGCTACTGCTTAAAGGCAGTGATTCTCAACCTCCTTCCAACTGCAGCTCTTCCTAGTTTTTGTCATAATAAGCCCATAGGCAGAACACTTACTTTACTTCCTCTGGGACATCCGTCTGCAAGAGCAGGGGAATGGCAAATGGGATCATTACCCAGCACACAAACTCAAGTAGGATTAAGTCACAGAGTGACATGAAAGTTCAAAAGACACCTAAGGTGAAAAGAAGTGTACTTAAGACCAGATAGGAACAAAAAATGGGGTGGGGGAGAGGGGCAGAAAAAGAGACACAGAGAAACGAGCCCACTGATGGCTGTACCTGACCCATTCTACTTTTCTGAATGTTTCTGTTGATAGGAAGCTTTTCACTATAGACACTGTAATCTGGGCTCCCACAAAGCTGCTGTCTTGCACTCACAAAAGAAGGACAGCTCTAGAATTTCTGGTTTAAACTGAATTAATATTTCATGCTATCAATTTTATGACTGTCAAAGTTCCATTGTGTGTCCTAGCGAGTAAATAAAACGCTTAAATATGGGCTATACATTTCACATCTTACACCCCTTTAGATATTTATAATGAAAAAAAAGTAAAGCAAAGAATCCTAAACCTCATGCGCTCTTTACACAAAAACTGCTCTAAATGACACTCAGCCACATCAGCACCCGTCACAAGTTAGCACTTAGAAAGATGCTCTGCAGAGAACAACGTAACAGTTTAGTGTTTTCACCTGAATTTATTGCTACATTTCATCAGAAATCGGAGCGCCACAAAAATTTTCTTAACTATGAAATCTTTTGAAAGCTTGATTATTAACAATGTTTTTATACATTATATTATCTGTGCCAATGCTCATGACTTTGAATCTGCCGCCAAGCTGCATGCCCCCTCACCCTCAACAGTCTTCTCTGGTGTGCAAACATCGTTATCAGGCATATTCAAATCAGTAAAGCACTCAAGTGTTGCAACACAGTTTAAAGTCAACACCATAAACACCATTCCCAACGTACAAATTCATAGTTTAAGCCTTCTCCTTAGTGTGCAGCTCTGTGCTAAGAATAAATAGCTTACTTTTGGCCTGTTTACTCTTTAAAAATGCCTAGCTGGATATTTTATTAGAAAATGAGCACTTCTGAAATTACTGACCCTTAAGACTGTTTCTGCTTTCAAAAATTCTAACCAAGTCTACTTTTCCCAATTTATACAATAGGTACTCAGAGGCTAAAATAGACACTTCTAAGTCAGAAAAACCAAAATCTGCTCACGTGCATATTTTTTTCCCCATTTCTGAAGGCAAAGAGCAAGCAATTCCAGATCACAGCTTAGTTAAGAAAGACAAAAAAAATGTCCTACAACTATTTAAGAGATCAGGCCAAATAGTACAAGTCTGGGAGAAATCTCTGTATACAGAAGCAAGTCCCTGAATTTTTTATTGATATTCATATATGATATGAATTTTTTATTAATATTTGAATAAAAAATTATTCAAATATGAATAAACTTCGCACTTACCTGAGGGGAAAATGAAGAAGTATCTGCAGCTACCAGCCTTGCTCTTATAAATCTCTTAACTCAGAACTACTCCAAACATTAATTTTTACAGCTGTGCTGAATCACAGTTAACACCAGGAAGGCTTCAGCCTACCACTGTTACTTGACTAAAAGGGGAAGTTTAGCAAGTCCCAGTATCTGTTCAGTCAGTCTATTTTAAGGTACTTCGAGTTTTAAAAGATTCTTTAATTTCCACTGTCTCTAGATAGCTACAATCACAATGAAATGCAGAAGAGTATTCCTAATTGGCAGAGAAGTCTTGGCAGTTTGTTCCTTTCCATGGCAGAAAGGAGACAAAAATCAAGGAATGCCATTCCTGGATGCTTTCAGTGAGGAGATGACATACAAATTGTGAAGGCAATTTTGTTGCATATATATGAACAGGCAAAGAAAATGGGTGAATTCTATACCTCCTTGTAGGTGAACGGAGTCTCCCATTATATTCTAAACTACATACAAAACTAATACTAAACTGGCTCAACTGTACAGAATTCAAAGGCAGGCATCAGGGCAATCCATCTCACGTTACTACTGAATCACACTGACATTGAAGATTGCTTGTGATAAAGATCACAGGATTAAATTTATCTGTAAACTTATTTAAAGCAATTGCCTTCACAACTTTGACGGGAGGATATCCTATAAAAAGTATCTGCAAGACAGTAAGTGGCTCCTACCTTAAAGATCTGTTCTGCCATCAGACCTGAAAAGGTCTGTTTCTTCTCCCAACAAAAATAAGATTAACTGGCCTGAGTTACCACCTTTTTCTTTCCTTGAAAAACTTCTAAAAGCAGGAAGGATGCTGGAATTTCCTAGGACAGTTACAGACATAACCCATTCAGGTCCCCACAAGTAACTTGTCAGTGACAACTGTTTACTGAAATTGGATTAGTAAGAATTATTGCTACTTCTTTACAAGCCTGATACTGTCAGAGGAAAAGCCTTGAGATAGAAGGGCTTGAGACTTAAACCACCTGAAATTGAAAATGAACATAATGGACTATAAACTCTGACCAGAACTACTACAAATTTATTTAAGCTTAGAAGGAGCTACTAGTAGGACAGAGGTAGTGGTAGGAGGCAATATTAACCACTTTATCACCTGCCCCCATTATCTCCCAGGGGAGACAGGAAGACATATCTTTTATTGCTGTACAGCACAGAAAGGTTAGCTCTGGGAGAGCAGAAAATTAAAAAAAACTAGCACTATAAAAATCAGGAGGGGGGAAGGCTGGCATGCCAGGAACACAGTTAAAGCCCTGCTGTAAATGATGTAACTGGTTCCAAGAAAGCAGCTGTACTTATGGGTTATGTAGCAGCCTGTCTTTTCACCAAAGTCAAATTCCATCAATGTCTGTGTTACAACAGAGGAGTTCTGCCTGTCAAGTACTTGCAGGATTTAGTATCTGTATATACTTACTTTTCCACCATCTAAACATTAAAAACAATCTCAACTTTCTTGTTTACAGATTAGAGTTAAAACTGCAACTTTCATCAACCACCATTAATTCCAAAGGCACTGCCATTCACACCAATGCTTTAGCCTAACTCCAATCCCAAGCACACACAGCCCTTGACACAAAAAGCATGAGTCAGTCAACATGTTACTGTTACATCCTTAAACAGATTTCAGTTTTACTTTTCATGTTTATTCAACATAATTCCTCCCAACTCCTAAGAATAAATCAAGATTTTTCTCCCAGTGGCTTTAATCTTTAAAGACTGTAACATCACAGAGACCATAAAGTACTCAGAAGTTCCCCAGAAAACTCAGTTCCACCACTATGAACACTTATGCAGTGAGACTGTCTTATCTTCTGAGTTTACACACCAGAGATTTATTATCAGTTGAGTTTTGGTTTGGTTTCTTTTTTCTAACCTTCCACCCTATCTTTCACACAGCTGAGTCTAGTCCTTCTACTTAACATCACTTCAAGCTGTATCACGGGAAGAAAAATACTGCCCATTCTCATGAGGTAATTTTACATGTAGCTGTCTAAAGTGAGGTCCAATGAAATGGTGCTTAATGAATACTGAGATTAAAAAAAAAAAGGTACTTTATTCTTGTACAACACAGATAACAGCAAAAAGAATTTGCTGGTATGTATAAAACTTTTTTTTTTCATTTCCCCGGACACCTTTCATAGGACTGTGCCAGTTACTTTAACAGTAGCCAGCAAAATGGGCTGCTGTGCAGTTGGGACAGCCATCGTTTCCTGCTCATCTTTACAAATGTGCACAAAAAGCTGCCACTCAGCAATCAAAATTCTTGTAAGTTGAAAAATTTTCACTTACAGATACTGCCAAATTACTGTTTCAGTCACATGCACAATTTATGTCAGTTTTATACTAAGATACAGTTTAGAGTTTGTGTTTCTTGTGAATATGACACAGCTACAAAGACTGATCCCCAATTTTATCTAAACAGAACTCTGTCAGCACTATCTGGGAGACCAACACTTAACTCAAATTTGCTTTGAGACAACAGATTAGTAAACCAAGGTCTTAAATAATGGCTACAGTGCAGAGACATGTCACATTTAGAACAGATTTCTGAAAGGAACAGAAGTACAGCATTGGTTTGAAAGAAATCTGATCCTGGAAGGATGTCCTGCTTAACTTCTTGGTAGGACTTATGTTTAACATGAAATGCAAATCAACAAAATCTTGGATCTTTAGGGTATTCCACTGATTGCCAGCATTACATATGCCTGGAATTTCCCAGGCTACTTTCCCTAGCAGCACAGAGAATATATAAAGTATAATGAGTATGAATTTAACTCTAGCTTTCCTTGACATGTTATTGACTGCCTCTGATGGACTTCAGATTAGCCCAAACTGTTGATCATTTTTAGCTGCAAAAAAGTTGAGCTCATTTCAATTCTCCTGGTTGAGAAGATTCAACTATGTGTTTGTGCAGCTGCTGCTTCTTTCCTAATAGTAAAGGAGGGCAAAAGCTACACAACAGATCAAAACATTCACAAGTCCAAAAATCAACTTGCTTCAAGTTGTTTTTCTGCTTCTGAACTACTCAACAGAACAAGATGGAAACAAGCAACTCAGACCATGAATGCATAATGCAAAGTCAACACACATCACCAGATCAGAGAAACATCTCAAAACAGATTTTCCCAATGCATCATTTCCTGTCAAGAAGCACAGAACCAGAAAGGTTTGGATTACAATAGACTTCTAAAGGTAGTCTAGTCCAACACCCTGCCATGGGCAGGGACATCTTCAACTCAATCAGCTTGCTCAGACCTGGCTCTGAATGCTTCCAGGGATGGGGCATTTACCACCTCTCTGGGCAACCTGTGCTGGTGTTTCATTTTTCTCATTGCAAAACATTTCTTCTTTACATCGAGTCTAAATCTGGCCTCTTTTAGTTTAAAACCATTGCCTCTTGTGCTAGTGCAACAGGCCCATGCCAAAAGTCTGGGCCCATCTGTCTTACAAGTTCTCTTTGGGCACTGGAAGGTGCTCTAAGGTCTCCCCAGAGCCTTCTCATCTCCAGGCTGAACCACCCCTGCTCTTTCCACCTGCCCTTACAGGAAAAGTGCTTCATCCCTCTGATAGTTTTTGTGGGCCTCTTCTGGACTCACTCCAACAGGTCCATGTCTCTCCTGTGCTGAGGACTCCTGAGCTGGACACAGTATTCCAGATGAGGGCTCATGAGAGCAAAGGGGTAGAACCACCTCTCCTGACCTGCTGGCCCTGTTGTTGGGGATGCAGCCCTCAGGTCTGTCTCCTCAGGGCTGCTCTGAACCCCTTCATCCCAAACCTGCATTGATACCAGGGCTTGCCTGAACCCAGGTTACAGACCTTGCACTCATCATTGTTGAACCTCATGCTGCTACGGGCAGCAACATCCTCGGACACTGTGCTGCCCACCACGTCCCAGCTATTGGGAGCCCAGCAGGAGACCTTCCACTGCCCGATGAGATGTACTGGATCACTTTTTGGTCAGCCAGGATGGTCCAAGAAATATTCCCATGGGACTGGCACTGGCAGAGGCATCTCCCACTGCAGCACTGGCTTGCTCTCACTGCCCAGAGCTGCTCACTGCTGACTACAGCATCCCTGAGACCTCCAACCCTGACCTGAGTCTCAAGCAATTCAATACCATCAGGACAGTATCCCAGGAGCTGTAATGGGATGCAGAGACAGCCTTGCCATTGACCCAGTGTGGCAGGCTGGAGAAGTGGCGGGAGAAGCATAAAACACCTTTCCAAACCCAGCCAGGAAGTGCAGGGCTCCCTCAGTCAGCACTAGGGTGGGGGAATTAAACTCACAGCAGTGATAGGGTGGAGCTTGAGGGGCTGGGTAGGAAGCTGTGGTATAGTGGGAAGTTGGTTGTGTTATATTATTTAAGTTCTTGCTACACCTTTACTCTTCATTTTTTCATGTAGTATGCTAAAATACGCAGGCTTTTAACTTCCGAAAAAAAGCAAAGCCACCAAATTAGCTACAAAAGGTCAGTTTACACAATATTTTAAATACAAACAGGAATCACTCTAACTAAAAACCCTGAACTACATCTGCTAGCAGAAGAGTCCCACTTTCAAGCAGCAAAACCCATCAAGTTCCGTTTCGTGCAGACTAGTATCAACAATTCAGTTTTTACAGTATTCTCATAAAATGAAGAAAACACTACTGGCATGAAAATGTAACCACACAATAAATACAGCACTACCTTTATCCAGAGTTGTACAATTCCATACTAAACAAGACTGTCTAATAGGGTAAGTGCAGCTGTTTGAAAATTACAGTAGCTGTTAATCAACAAGTATTTTCTTCCTGCCCTTCTCTCCCCCCACTTTTAGCACTGTTAGCTTCACACAAACAAAAGAGGGAGAACTTGTTTCTTTTCCATTCAGCAAGTTAACCTGTTTCTCCTGCGGTACACAGTAGCAAAAAAAACTCCAACTGACGCTTAACCCAGTCAGAGAATTTGGTTTTGCAGAGCAGAAATGCAAACAAGTTGACTGATGGCAGTATGCAGGTGATGGGGGGTTTGATTAGAGCCCCTCATCAGCAGCTTTAGAAGAATCACCTTCCACCCTGAATAGTGATAGGTGAATAATCATTCAGCATCTTTTGTAAAGAAAACTACCACAGGAATGACACGAGATCCTGACTTAGGACTACTTCAGAAACAGCGCTCAAGATAGAGGATTTTTTATCTAGCGGCCTTTAATAACAAAAGGTGATTGGCCTCTCTCACTCTCTATTCTTCAGTGTCAAAAAAATCTCACAATCAGTATCACAACCAGCACTACCACTAATTTTAAATACATTGATTTTCAGCACTGATACAAGAGTAAGTACAGACATGTTCCTATTCCCACAAAAGTTCTAAACTCAAGCACTAAAGCTGAATATCCTCTTTGTAACAGAAGCTCTTCTTTCGTGGAATATCCCTTCTTTGTCTCTATACTTGCTAAAATCCAAAGACAAAAGCCCTGAATTTTCTCTTTAAATGTTAAAGGACCTTGACACTGAACACAGACTACTACCCATTACGCTCACATATATTAAATGCAAATGGATGTTTTTTGCAATGTATAAACAGCCAAAATGATCCACACTAAGTGCTTACCTAATCCAACAGCAGGTATTTACAGAAATATCCTCGGGACCACTTCAGAGGTAATGCAGAGACTGCCTGAACTACAAGTTACCTCTGCACATTTGATATAAACATCTTCAGCCTCTCCAACCAGTAGTGACAGCAAGTGTCACAGCCCAATTAAGTTCTGTGTGAGGGGAGGGGGAAAAAAGAGCCTGATTTATTTTACAGATACTGCCTGATAACTTCTGATGCTGTGAAGAAAAGCTTCTCATTCTGTCAGCCTGTGCTATATCATCTATTTAACATACCTTTATCACATTACCTTTTCCTTAAAATCAAGATCTAAGGTATTTAGTTTAGTAAACTGTATTTACATGGTAAGATTTCCAACCACCTTACACATTAGCTTGGTCTATCACCAGGCTTTACAGAAAGCAGACGTATATTAGGTTGCTATCCAAGAAACTAGGTCAACCATTTACTGAAATCCATGCAGGCTCAGTCTCTGCAAACAAGCAGAAAAAGGCAGTGATGGTATGATAGGGTTTTGCTTGGTTCATTTGGACTCTCCAACCTTTATAAGAACAAGGCTGATCTGGAGAAGCTTCATGGAATTTCTTTAAACTATTCCTAAAGCCCTGGATGACTGTACTCTTTTCAGGTGGCACCTGAACAGATCATCAATCCAACACTAAGCCCACAAGGCTGCAGCTTTAACAAAGTCCATCTTCTGCCACCAGTTCTCCTTCCAGCTCTACTTTCCTAAAGGTCTCCCCTTTTTCACTTACCCTATAGCTCAAATTGGAGCACAATGGACCAAGGGCGAGGATATAGTGCAGAAGTCCTGGATCAGCCACCAACCAGGTCTCAGTCACATCCCAAACTTTTGTTCCTACTACCAAAAGTACTGGGAATTGCCACTCGCCTCAGCTGCCATGAGAAACTGCTTGTATGGCTGTGCAAGTCTCTCCGCTGGCTCAGAGGTACCGCCAGTTGTGATTTCTGCTGTTTTTTTGGAGTTCGTTTGGGTTTCTTCTTGGTTTTTTTACTTATTATAAAACTGTACTTCAGTACATTGTCCATTCCTCAGTCAGGGGAAAACAAAACCAGTTACAGTAATGCCATGAAGAAGATATCTATCCTGGGACTATGGACTATCTTATAAAAAATGGAATAAAGACATCTTCTGTTCCTTAGCTAGCACACTATTTTTAGACAAAGAAGACTACCATAAACCAGGAAGTTTAATATTTATGATGGCCACTTTGGCTTCTAAATTTGTATTGAACACAAATTTATTTTGGAACAACAGATTACAGGAATAACCATACTCAGACCTCTTAAGTGATAAAATGATTCAAATACCTATAAAAATGGAGAACCAGCAGTATTATCCTCCTATCCACACTTCTATGCACACCAATGTCAGCAAACCTGAATCCACCACTTCAAACTTCCCTCTCATACCAACAAGGATACAGAGCATTTTGTTCCCACGATCTAAAAACATGGGACAGGAAGAATGGGATTTGATACTCCTTTGGACTGGAATTATTTAAATGAGGGGGTAGGTTACTCTTGTTTTACTGACATACAAGATGTCATTAAATGCAGTGTCTTTTCCATAAAGCCAGAACACTCATACGGCCGTGCTTTCCCTGTCATGCACAGTACAGCAGTTCTACGCTTACTTAGCAACAATACAGAGCCCTCTGCAAAGGTCTGCTCTAAGTTCAGAACAGGAGAGCAGCCTACATTTCATGTTTCCTTCCTTCTGCAAGGTTGAGTCACATCCTTATGTCTCCCTTTAGAATGCTAACAAACCATGGTAGAAGCAAAAAAGAAAAAACCCTTAAACAGAAAAGCCTTGCATTCAGGGGAAGATACAGAACTGCCAAAGGCCACAGTTCAATTCTTTGGCTCATCTTCTGCTGTGTCAGACAAGAGAACTGCACACTTTTTTTCCTGTTAGAAGCAAAACCTGATGCTCTTCACAGCCAGACAACTTCGTCAAAGGATTTTCAAGATAAATGAAAGGCATTAACATTTATGAGTGAATAATGCAGACAAATTCCTCATTTGGAATACAAATTACTCTATTTACTGCATTTAAAAAAAAACCCAAACCCAACCACCCTCACATGGGACAAAGCAGAAAGTTCAACTAGCTATAAAGACAAAGCCTTTCTACACAGCAAGTTCAAAAGTATAGAATTAAAATCTGTGTTTATTTCCTTTGGTCTCTCTAGCACTTTAAATAAAATATTTTAAGCCAAGGCTGCCAGAGATGAAACAGTTCTTGCCTTACTTCCTTTGTTCTACCAACAGCAACACCACTGGGCTAACATGGGTAAGTTCACTGGTTAAAACTACTACAAGCCCACAAGTTGTTTGTTTGAAGTCTGGACCAGTTTCACAAGCCTGTTTTGTGTGGCTCAACCAGTACACAGGCTGGGGCAAGCAGAATTGTTAACTTAAATCAAGTAAGTCCAAGTTTTAGATGACTACTTCTATTTAAGCAATATACAACTACAGTTCATTTCATCACACTGGAACAGATGGACCTTTTCAAATCACCTACCCTGCACTCCTCTGTGACCAGAACAATTAAGTGATTGGGATTAGAGCATCTCATTCAACAAAAATGAAATAATATCTCAGATCAGCTGGTACAGCTGTTTCTGCTGCATAGCCCACCTATTGAATTGTGAAATAATTATTTGCCCCGACTATTTCATATTGCGTGTTTAATATCAATATTAATATCAATATATTTTACATTGATGTATTATAAATAGATGTAATAGATGCAATAGAAAATGCACTTCTATCCAAACCTTCCAGTGAGTCAGAAGCTGGGCCATGAGACAAACGCAAAAACAATCATTTTCTTATAAATAAGATAAGCAGATAGGACTGATCCCCTATTAGCAGGCAAATAGACTACTTAACATAATTCCATCCTGCCTGCTCCCGGTAAGTCAAAGGTACTGATACTACTGTGTCAATCTTTATAAGTGCTGCAGTTTTCTATAAACACAGGTTAAGATAAAATACATGTAAGTCAGTAGTAAGAGGTGCAAGTCTCATTAAGATGGGATAGTTCTGGGGCTGTACCTTTCACAAGTGTTTTCCAAAATAATTTCTTTGAAGTCTAGCTAGCTGTTAAAAAAACAACGCAGCATGTTTAAAAACCATGACCATACTATTTGTATTTAAAGATTAAATCAGTCCCATTTTGTAAGGTACAGAGGGTCAACTACTCGGCACTATAGGCGAGGTGCTATATGCAAAGGAGGAACTAATCACGAAGTTTCCGGGCTGAGGACACAGCTACTGTGTCAGAGACAAACTTCCCCTAAAGGCTTCTTTTCATAAGCAACTTAAAAAATTTGGAGGGGGGAGGATATTGCCCCCACCTGTCTAAGAAAAGAATATTACCTTTTTCAAACTTGTTCAAGAAAAACTATAAAAGCCAAGCCAGATATTCAGAATTACTGCCATATAACTAAGAAATGCATAAATGTATTCCATTGTAAAATGTCAGGCAGTAGATGCTGAATTTAGTTCTTCTCAAATGATACTAGAAAAGTTTGAAACATTGACCTTGAAGATCAGTTTCACTGCAAAAGTAAGATTTTTTTTTTTTTTTTCGGGAAGCACTGTTTTGGAAAAGAATAGTGTTTCATGGCTCCTCACAAAGAAGAGAAGCTTGCTTCTGTGCTGTAAACTTTATTCAGACCCAAAAGGACTGTTTGTCAGATATGCAAACCAGACTACTACAGTCTGCCCCAATTACAAGTACTGAGAAACCCTGAGAACCAGCATAAAGGAAGAAAGAAAAAAATGAAAGAAAGGAAGCCACGTCCTGTTCAACAAGCCATCCCCAACTCCAAAGCACTGCTCAAACAAAACCTCTCTGGACTCCTGGCCTGACAGGCAACAAGGAGCACGCTTCCAGAATCCCCGAACCTCTTCCATTAGGAGCAGGGGGCTTGGCACTAGGTGATCTCAAAGGTCCCTTCCAACCCAAATCATTTTATGATTCTATGATAAAAAGGAAAGCTCAGAGACAAAATTCAAACAACTTCCTTTTCGGGCAGTTCTAGCCTCAACTTTGCAGAGATGATTACAAATATTAAAGAAGCAGTAGGATAACAACCAGACCTACTGTACTACTCAATTAAACTCTACAAGTAGCTCCTTTTAGTTACTCTAAACTTTCTGGTTTAGGCGCATTCAGGGGAAGCATAAAGCAGAGAAAAGTAAGGCTGGTAAGAGCAAAAGAAAACACCAAGAATGCTATCTATGTCAGATATTTCCTGAAGTACAAGCAAGAAGAGCTTTTTACATAAGTGCTAAATAAAAGATGATAAGGCAGGACAGAGCAGTGAGAATGAAACTATCTGACCAGATGAAAAACAAGAGCATGAACCCCACCTTCCAGTTACTTCTATTACAGAACTGCAGGCAGGACACAGCCTCCACATTTCCGCTACCAGCCAGTCCTGTAACAGCAGCCTCAGCAAATTATGAAGCTGAGCACAGCTGACAGCAGTGCGGGAGAGATGATGTTACACAAAATAACCGCCTGATAAGAGAGAAAATACTTTTACGAGGTGCCCTCCTTCAGTGAAGGGCAGCAGATGAAGAATAGAAATTCATACTCTGGGACTGCCTAAGGCAAGGGGAAAAAAGAATACCTTAAATAAACCAACTTTAAATCAAGCAAAAAATGATACATAAGCAGAGCACTTCAAAGAATTAGGGTATTTATAAAGTACTACGATGACCGCTCAGACATATCTAACACGGCTTTCACTCACTGTCTTCAATTTTTTTCTGTCTCTGGACTTCCAAAAAGTTGCAGCATAAGATTGAACACTGTCCTTGAAAACAGATACACTGAAGTACCACCAAAAAACAGCTTATCTTTCTTATGAGTAAGTTATTAGGAAATATCTTGAGCGGTGAAATGAAATTTTTGCTTGTTTACAACACATGACAAAAACAAAACACCAATCCTTTTGCAGAGAACAGCATTTCACCATGTAAATACATTTAGTTGGTTTTTTGGTTGCACCTTTTTTTTTTTTTTCAAACACTGATTCAGAACCAGGAAATAGACCAATTCTAAGCACAACAATTGTGCTTTTCATTTTATAGAAAGAGTTTGAGTTTCAAGTTTTTTTGTAACATGCTAAAATACCAAGACCAGATATGACATGTTCTCTTAGGAAGTAAGAGCTATGTAACTGTGGAAGCTAAACACAAATTACTGGAACTTAGTAAGTGACTTTTAGTTCCTTTACTGAAGTTATTGCATATACATCAAAAACACAAAATAATGTAGTACTGAATCATTCGGGTAGTGTTGTAAATCCAACAACTGTGAGAAACTGAATTTTACTGTACACGGCATTTTTTATTTCCTGACAACTGTCAGCAACACACAGTGCCCTGATGAGGGAATGTGTGCATGCCTGTCCCCGGCAGGGAGGACCTGCCCCCAACAGATGGAACACGACCATAAGCAAAGCCTGTATCACTTGTGTACCAAAACAGGGGCTTAAAAATCACTGAGGTATTTTGGCCAGCAATTAAAGTATTAGTTTCCTGAAAGTACATGTGGGTTCTACATCAGCTCAAATTTGCTTTGGATAAAAACTGCCCTGCTTGAGTAGTGCCTTGAGACACAATCCAGCTGACTACCTGCACAGTGTACAGGCACACCAAGCACATGGGTATACGTGTGGTGTTACAGATTTATACACACACAAAAATCTACACACACGGAGAGTAATCAAGATACAAACTATATCACTTTATTACATCCCATCCTCTGGAGACAGATGGCTTTTGATTTGCCTTTTTTTTTTTTTAATGGGTTGGTTGCTTTTCTCCCCTTTTAAAATTAAGTTTTATCATGACTGTACTTCCTTTTCTTTTTAGTGCTGCTACTCCAGCTCTCTCCTGACTCACCCACACGTAGCTGTGCTTCAGCATGTTGCAGTCCGTGTTCTTTTATAAAGTGTCACTACAATTCTTACTTGAACTGAAGAGACTCAAATTGAATAAATCCACCCACAGTCATAAAGGTGGGCAAAGCTGACAGATCACATAACTAAACACACCAAAAGCCTACATAAGGCCAGAAACAGCACCTGAGGTTCTAACTGTTTAAAGTTTTTGTTTATGTGTCCTTTTCCACATGAAAGTACCTCAGGTTTGAACACCAATGTTTGTCACACTCCCAGTATCACATCAGAAGCCAGCTGTGCTTCTGAGAAACCCACTGACTCTTGAGATCAAAAGCACTCCCGTGATCATTTCCTTCTATAACAGGGGAAAAGGATCTCTGCCTTAAGACCGAAGAGAGATTTGCTACCAGTGAATGCCAGAGTTTCAAGAGAAAGCAAGTTTCCACCACATTTATTCTACAGCAGAAGCGTTTCTAGTCCTCCAAGCTGCAAAGCTGATCAGCCAAATATTAACTGAACATAAGCCAATACAGTAGGTCTGCTAAGAGGCAAAACACCACAGCTCCACCCATAGAGGTTACTGGTCTTTTCTTTACCCAGGAATAAGCACTTTTTTTTTTTTTTTTTTTTAAACTACATAGTTTTCCTACCAGGATAAACTTAATTCATAGTATTTCTCTTAAAAAGAAAGCTTCCAAGAAAAACTGAGAGATGAGCATGATTCAAACTAAAAAAAAAAAAATTAAACACACCCACCTCCCCCCTCCCCCCACAACCCATCAAAAAACCCAGGAGGGTAGCAAAAGGTTTTTTACCATTCCTTCTACTGACAGAAGACACAGCAGCTTTATACTTCTTACATTGGTTGATACAATTTCATTTCTACATCGAAACCTAAGAAGCCACAAGGGTCTACAAAACTGAAAGAACATAGGGTCCAGTGGTGACAGCAGGACAGAACTGTCTGTCAGATTAAACAGATAAGCAGAGCAATGTGGACAGTTGTGAGACTCCCACCTGAAAAATAAAAACCAGCGCATTCCTCCTTCCTTCACCATAAAGCAGAGAAAGAAATTCATTGCCCACAATCCTGTTAATAAGGCTGCAGCACCACTTCAACTCCTCCATAACATTTAAACACCAAGTAGGTGTCTTTTCACAACATGTGTCAGTTTGGCCCTAAAGCTGTGTGAATACAGTACAGAGAAGGAACGCATCAATACCACATGTTTAAAGGAGCTACTAACACCAGAGTACAAGTTCTCCAGAGTCACACAATGCCGGAATCAACACTTCCTCATTTCTCTGAGCAAGCAACATAGTTAAAAAGAAGAAACTAGAAACAACTTTGCGTTTTTGAATGGCCATGTGCTGCTGCTGCAACAACCAGCAGGACCTGGAAGCACTGCCTTATTCTCCGATTCCATTAGGGCACCTACATGTCCTAAGAGACTATAAACACAAGAAACAAGTGTGAAATAAGAACTCATTTTTAAAAGGGAATCATAGCAAGAGAAAAGCAGCAAGTTCTATGGGGATGTGGCTGCAATATGTAAACCAGTCTAAAAAGAGTCAGGTTACAGTCATTTCTAACCATGTAAAACCAACTTCTCTTCTCCGTGCCTTTGCTCCTCGTGTAAAATAGGAAGCAAACTACTTCCTCATCTCACTAGACCATTCTGATAATAAATAACTTTACAGAAAGCAGTACCACGACTATCCACGAGGAAATTAACTGCATCTCTGGAGCAATCTAGCAAGAGCATGGTACAGTCTAAAGCAATGAAGACATACTACTGAGCACTATGTCGACTAAACTAGCACCAGACACTTGGGGGGATGAAGCAAGGCACTAATGGAAGAGATGGCCTCCAATTATGTATTCATGGCTGCTTGCTTTCTTCAGCTGCTAGACTTTTGAGCGCTGCTTTGCAGCCTAGCGGTATAAACTCTTAACCAGGAGATGAGCCCGGACAATTCATCCTCGTGGTTACATAGCACACGACCAGAATCAGAACCATTTGCTCACATCAATTTTTCCACTCATAGATACATATTAAGCTAAAGTGGTAAAGACATGTTCACCACTCGGCAGTAGACAAAACTGTTTTATTTCACTTTAGTCCCCCCTTACAGATTTTCTAACTCTGCTTTTACCATCACAAGTTCCTTGTCCAACAGACCTATCTGCCTTCTTTACAAAATCCTTGCTTCTACTCTTATTCCTGCTGTCCACCTTTCCCTGCCCATCAGCTCTCTTTTACATATTTTCTTTGTCCAGCAAGTCCTCATTTTCCATGATGTACCCAAGATGCTGGGTGAGAGACAGCACCACTCCTACACACTTCCTCAGTAATGACCAATACTTTCAACACAGCCAAAGAGCTCACAACCCAACCTCTCTGCTAGTTTATCATCAACCTGGGCCTAACTCAGTCCCAGATTCTAATTAACATTCTTTCCTGCTTTTAACTCAAAGTGAGCTGCTCCTCCTCCTAGTTAATTGCCATCTCTCCTCACCTCAGCTGTCCTCTCCATCCAAACCCATTTCTTCTTCCATGCTGCCTGCCTGGATGCATGTTTATTAGAGCATGAGTTTTCATAGGACTGTAATGGGGTCAAACTGAGGCCCATTCTGGACTAGGGACAGGGAGAAAAGCAAAGCAAGAGGCATCAGCCCTGAAAAAACACTCTGCTCTAAAGCTGAGACACCCTAGAGTTATTTGAAGAGCTGTCAAATTTTAAGACTCCCATTACAACATCTGTTCCCAAGCTTCACTTTCGGCAGTTACTGAAGTCATTTGACTGAAATTCCTTTGAAAACCTGACACAGTATTAACATCAATATTATGTCACACTCAAAATATTAGGTCTTAATCAATAGCCTCTTACACTGTCATTTACTAGACTCTACTGCCAGTCACAATTACAGTGAGTTTCCTATCGGGTCACCAATTCTACCCCATGCTTATTAAGGGGCCAGAGTTACAGAATAATGGAGAGTTTCCCCATAACAGCTTTGAACACTGCTAAAACCGGAAACTTCAGAAGAGATAAGAAAACGACTTGGGCTGTGTTAAGCTAGTTGAAAGTTCTTGTAGGATTGCCCTCCAAACTTTAAGGTTGGGGGTATCAACTAGATTATGCTACTCTGTTACTCCTACTAAGAAATTAATTCAGCTCTGAACTCCGAGATGCAAAGGTAAGATTAGGTAAAGCATTTATTATTTTAGTGCTTAGGAGAACATGACTTTAGTCAGTCATACATGGGAACAAGCAAAGTAGCCATAGCAAAAAATTCAAAACCATCATTACAATTCAATTGTCTGTTCAGCTGACAAATCCACATCTCCCCACACAGAGCTTCTACACAGAAGCAGGAAATCTAAACTCCGAATCAATTAACTGCTTCCATAAGCAATCCTTACACAATGCTCTCTCTTGTCTGTATGATCTTCATTTATATAAAAGGTCAGCAATTTTATCTTTGAGATGAAGCCTCATGAAGTCTAGTGGTTACATATTTCACTTCCACCTTTGAAGGGAACAGTTTCAAGTAACTGTATGTCTCAGCACACAAAAGGTACAAATACAACAAGAAATGAACTGGCTTTTAATGCCCAGAATGCACTTGGCCTGAGAATTTTCACTTTCAAGGACACTAAATAGGAAGGTTTTGTTCAAAAAAAACAACAACAAAACCCCCCAAACAAAAAAAAGCCCTGCTATGAATGTATTCATTATTAATTCTTTTTTTTTTTATTTTCCCCCAGAATGACAGTGCTAGAATTCAGAAAACTGTCTGGGTTTTTTTTGGGGGGGGGTAGGTTTTTTTTTGGTTTTTTTTGTTTTTTTTTTTTTATTCAGTAGAGGGTCAAACTGATTTGTACATCAGAGATTGAAACAAACAACTTTGTTGTGCAACACAAAAAGGCAAGAAATCTGTTTCTGCAAGGATGTTACACTCAAGACTGCTATAATAAAAAGGAGAATGAGCCATCATCCAGTGCCACACCTGACTGGAAGAATATGCAATTAGATCTAACTTTTGAAGTTATTAAACTGCTACAGCCACTAGACACAGAAACGGGGCTTTCCAGTCACCTAATTTACAACCAGAGCTCCTAGGAACTCATCTACTGCCTTGTGTAGTACACCAGAAAAAGTTACTCATGCTAACACTCCATTTAATTTAATCATCTAGTACTGAAGGAGAACCAGAATTGCCTCCTGGATGAATTTAAGAGTCTTTTGAACTATGCCAGTTAAACAGAATTTGCTCACAGAACAGCCTCCTGCTACCAGGGAACATTTAAGCCCTGTAGTCTGAAGTAAAAAGTGCTTTTAAAAATGTATCTAGGACAGTGTTCTGCTGCACTTTCTTATATATAAGATGATTACCAATATAAGATTTTTTTTTTTTGCCTGGTGAACACCAATTTCAGGTAAGGCATTTGCTGATGGAATCAGCCTCCCAGATAAAGGTATTAACTCCCTACAGGATCAAGCTTTAGGTTTTGGTGTGGGTGGCAGACAGAAGGCCTGTTTTGCAAGGCACGCTATTTTTGTAGCTACAGCCACACCAAACTGAATGCATTCAAATCTCACAAGCTAAGCTGTCCCAGACCCAAACACGCTGTTTGCACAGGGACCACCTGGGAATCCCAAGTGCTGTAGATACAATCCAGAGAATCAGTCAGCACTTAGTAATCAAGACCACCAAACGTAGAGCATTTTCACTGAATGGGAGTAACAGAATAAAAATATATCCTCCCATACAAACATCATTAGAGAAAACCAGTTTTAAACACTTGAATGTTGTACTTATGTACAATCTCTTTGTTTCAGAAATATTTAGTCCCCAATTTTTCCTACAGTCCCACAACGACTTCATATAGTAGAAAAAAAATGGCAGGTTTGGGCAGTCATATACCATTCCCCTGAGTGCAGCATCAGAACTTCAGGTTAGTGCGAATAAGGCAAACAACAGCCTTTCCCAAGACACACAAATTAGTCAATACTTGTCTAGGTACTAGAAACATGAAAATTCTTTTCTAGGTGCTGAAAAAGCAATGCTAAAGAACACTCAAAGATAGTAAGTCTGGTACTAAAAAATCATTTTACAAATCAATTTCATGGACAGCATTAACATCAGAATTAACCAGAAATAAATTACTAAACATTTCATCAATATCACCGTATTGAATAGCAACAGTAAATGAAATGGGCAGAATAACCAGACAACAAAGATTGTAGCAACAGATCTGAGTTCATAACCCACATAAACAGAGTGAATACGACAGGGTCAGCCCTTACCTTACAACCATGACTGTCTTATAACTATCCTGAAATTCAAATGATCATGAGTGAAAGGCCTAAGAATGCACCATTCTCCCTGCACCTTTCAATTATGTTTTGCCTGTAACTAGTTCCACTGTTTCCACAGTGAAGGTATTCTCTGTACATCAGGCTTTCATGTGACAGAGAGGACAAAATGCCATTTCTAAAAAGCAGAATGCAATTAAAACCACAGGGGATGGGGAACACAGGAGAAAGTGCTGCAACAAAAAATACTTTCAGCTTTACCTAGTCAATTCTAAAACTGCTCATTGTTTGTTGCTGGTTTCTGTTAAGCTCTGCTGTTTATATGATTGCAATACACGTACCCCCAGTAAGCACTGGAACTGCAAATGTAAAACAGCGCCTATGTACGAGGCTATTACTCTCAGCAAATTTTAGACAGTTGGAAACACTCTGCCAGCTGCAGCAGCCAACTTGTGGCACTCGAGAGAACATTCCTGAATCACAGATGGGGGGGAACTGAGGTGATTTTATAAGAGATCCTGAAATTAAAGGCAATCAAATAAGTCCCTGTCTTCATACACATGAAGAGAAATGCAGATTTCTCAACACTGGGTAGAGGTGCTACATTTTCCACGACCACAAGGAAGACAATACTGATACTCCTAAGTAAAGTTTATATATTAGACCATAGATTAATAATAAAGGAAAACTTAAGAGGTATGCAAGAGGACCATCCATTTATTTAACAATGCTCTTGATATATGCAAATGAATGGGAGTAGAAAAGACATCAAATGGTACATACAAGTGGCCAACAGTTACAGCTGGGAAATTATTTGAAATAATTCTTACCCTGCCTAACTGATGCATGTATTTCAGGTGCCACAGCTAGTAAGCAGTGCCAATGCTTCAGGGTCCCCAGATCTTAACTGTTTCTAGTCCAAGCACAGTTGCCTTCATATCCCCTGTCCCCACAGTCTCATCACCTCTGAAGCCATGTTGAGAAACCGGAGGGATTCAGCTGGACCAAAATGACTACCAGGATGACTCTCTGCATCCTGGTTCTAAGCACAGGATTTGGCACTGACATTCAAGCCTTGTGTAGATTCAGCACATATATTCACATGAGCTGCATGCCTTGCCTGTAGCACATTTGCTTGACAGCTGATAATCCATGAGATGCAATTTGACAACACTCGAAATATTTCAGCTTTGAAGACGTATTTTCAAGTATTTTTACAATGAATGTGTCTCATAAAATTAATTTGTAATATACTTCAGGGTAGTTAACATTACCTTAACGAACAGGAGTCATTCTCAACTTATCCCCATCTACATCAATGACAGAAACTCTTGGTAAAATTAAAGGGAATAAGCCTTTAGGAAGGACAGGCAAAGGTGACAACCTTGACTTACACTAGCGCCATAATTTCCTAGAAACCACCAACCAAATGAACTACAACAGCCACACACACATCTGCTTAAAAAACAAATCCAACTCCTTGCACACAAGCTTTAATTTTGCCTGTCTCTCACTACATCAAGATACATGTTTGTTCCATCTATGCCCCCAGCTGGCAGGCAGGAAGAAGAAAAAGGGGACCTCAGGCTGTTTGTGTGTCTGTATTCTCCAAAATACACAGCGAGAGGGAAAAAAATCTGCATTTATGTTTACCATGCCAAAGCAGCTGCAGAAATCCAAAGTGGTCCCTACATATGTTTTTCCAAATGACAGAGACAATTTCTGTCACTGTATTACTCAATAATTCAGTAATTTGCAGTACAAATATTCCCTGCCCTTCTGTCTCTTTACAGGATTAATTCCAAGTGTTTAGTGAGCACTGCTAGAGGTCTGGTGACAGACACCTCAAGGTCCCCACATAAGTGTCTTTAAACTATTGCATTCAATTTAATTAACAATTAATTCTTTTGTGAATATATATAACTGCTGATAGATACAATAAAAAATTTATTCCTTTTTTCTTTTTATTAAGAGATTAAGACTCAGATAAACAAAACTCAGATAAAGGGACAGAGCAGTTTTGTATGCAAGAAGAGAACTGGCTGACACCAGGTTTCCACAGCCAGTGCAGGGAAGGTTTCACAGGAAGAGGCATAGACTTTCAGTAGACAATCTCTTCTTTAATCTGTCCCCTCAGGTGGCCCCAGCTAAACTGCAAACAAGGAAGAAAATCTAGAGCACCTGATGACAAATGGAAGTCGTATAACAGATGGGATCAAATTCATTCCTTACTTTCATACAACCGTGGTACTTCTTGACAGGGATATTTTAAAACAGATCCTGGGATCACTTCTTTCCACAGCCCCTGCTCTCAGACAGCTAATATATGCAATAACAAATCTGACAGTCTGACTGGGATAAAGAGCTATCTTCTCTCCTACTCAAAGCTTCTGTTTCAACAATAGAATACTCTCTGTATGCCAGGCAAGAAACAATCCAACTTGATGTAACACCAG
Source organism: Machaerirhynchus nigripectus (assembly GCA_013397975.1). NCBI lineage: Eukaryota > Metazoa > Chordata > Aves > Passeriformes > Dicruridae > Machaerirhynchus > Machaerirhynchus nigripectus. The sequence goes on along the minus strand of VZRQ01009102.1, from coordinate 2,241,021 downwards.
TATCTTATTCATGTGGTTTAGGATTTTGCTATTAAGCTTGCCACACAGAACCAAGCATACATTCTGCAAAACAACACATCCTGCTGAACAAAGATATTTGTCAGGGGGAACCTTTTAAGTTTGAATCCATGTTCCAACCTTGACAACAGTAATCTCAGGCTATTTACTGTCCAACACCTGTATCTGCCACAACCTAGAACAGAAAATGCTCATTAACTAAAAGCTGTATTTAAAGTCCAAGCAGAGCACAAAGAAGGAAGACTATGTGTCCATGAGAGAGGAGAGAATTTGAGCAAAAGAGACTTTGCAATTTTTACCACTAGAAACAGTAATAAGGAAGAACCTAGATTATCAAATCAATCTAGAAAATGTTTTACTGGTTTGAGGATTAACATTCATGCTAATGTACACTTGTATTTCCATACTATGTTACCAGAAACTTGAAATGACAGATTTAAATGTTACTAAGACTCCACTATCACAGCAGTATGACAGCTGTCACACCGTTGCTGACATTTGGATACAGGATGCTGATGCTATGGAACAGATAAAGAAAAAAAACTTCAAAAACCTTCATAACACACAGTCTCTTGATTTCTTTGGTATCTGAAATGTTTCTGTGAATAAACTTCTTATTGGCAATTGGTATTTTATTACCAAGTGAGATATGACACCAGATTAAAAAGTAACAAAACAAAATTAAGTTGCAGGCGTCCTAATTCTCGATTTACACGGCAGAAAATTAAAATGCAATTAAAATTTGATTTTATCGGCTATATGATGAATAGGTTAGAAACAACACTCTCCTTTCACAGACTCCAAATTCACCTTAACCCCACCTGGAATTGCAGTCCCAGCATCACAGCGCTGCACACAAACCTGCAGGATACACCCTAACCACGACAAATTTGCAACGATCCCTGCATTCCGCTTAACCCGCTGCATGTTCAGCCACACTCCGAAAGACTGCGGATGCCCCTTCCTTCCAGAGGTCTCCCCCTCCCGCTGCTCCCGTTATCCATTAACACTGTCACTCCATCCCGCATCCCGCGGCACTACCTGCATCCCGGGGGAGCCGCCCGCACTCGCACCGGGAGCAAACCAGACCCTGTGCCCGCGACAGGGGGAAGGAGCCGCCGGGGAAGCCCAGGGCAGGGCGGCCGGTCCCTGGTGACCCGCGTGGTTCCCCCGGCGAGGGAGCACCGGCCGCCGCTTCCCCCGCGCCCCGG
>VZRQ01009102.1:2218462-2239748 GCA_013397975.1 Machaerirhynchus nigripectus | reverse complement strand
GCTTCGCGGTGCGGGGGGACGCGGGGGCGGGACGGGAGAAGTTGCGAAGCGCTGGGGGAGCGGGGAGAGCAACAGCTGGAGCCGGGCGGGGAACGGGGGCCCCGCGGGAACGGGGCGGGGGTCGCGCCGCAGGCGCCGAGGGAACGCGGGGGATGCAGCGGAGAGCGCCCCGCCCGGTCCCTCCCGCCCTCCGCGCCGTTGGCACTCACCGAGCCGCCCCGCGCACGGCGATGCGGGACCGNCAGCACCGCGGGCACCGGCCGTGCGGGCGGGCGTGCGCTGACCCGGATGTACCGGGGGGGCGGCCAGCAGCAGGTGACTGCGCAAGCGCGCCCGGCCGCCAGCGCACTGCGCATGCACCTGCTTCGACTCCGAGTGTCTCGGGCAGGGGCGGGGGAGCGAAAGAGAAGCGGGCGGGCGAGGTGGTGTGTAGGGCAACCCCCTTAAAGGGGCCGCCGTCTTCCCGCAGCCCCCTAGGAACAGCTCATTAACGTCACTCTACCAACCTTACTGATCGATCCTTGAGCCAGTTGTGTGGTTCTGGTGCTTTTTTAAGGCCTGGCTCGGGGGTTTAAGTGTCTGCAGTTGGCAAAGCCAGGTTAGGAAGGGAGATGGGGTGCTCCTTCTCTGGGAAAAGCAGGGCTGCTGGCTGAAGGCCGTTCAGAAATGTCTTCCCAGGTGGATCATGTTGTAAGATCAAAGCAAAAATAAAATTTAAAAAAACAATAGTAAGAAGGATGTGGAAAGTTCCATCGCTCAGGGAGCACTGCCAGAGCCTTGTGCCATTGCGCTCAGGCTGATCCTGGAATGCTTTCCACCTCTATCTCCGTGAAAACGCAAAAGACATGTAAAATGTGTTTAAAAACCACAAAAAAAAATCACATGGGGTTATGGGGTTATTTACCCTGGAGAAAAGGAGCCTCAGGGAGACCTTATTGCTTTCTACAGTTCCTGAAAGGAAGTTGTAGCGAGGTGAGGGTCGGTCTCTTCTCCCAAGTAACAAGTGACAGGACAAGAGGAAATGGCCTCCAGCTGCACCACGGAAGCTTTAGGTTGGATACCAGGAAAAAAATTCCTCATAGAAAGAGCTGTCAAGCATTGGAACAGGTTGCCCATAAAAGTGGTGGAGTCACCGTCACTGGAGGTATTTAAAGGATACAGATGTGGCACTTGGCGACGTGGTTTAGTGGTGACTTTGCTACAGATTTATGGATGGGCTCAATGACCTGGAAGGTCTTCTCCAGCATGAATGATTCTAAATTACTCTAAACACAGAAACATATTTTAAAAACATTTGATTGGCTTAATTATATGCTTTCTGTGCAGGGCTAGGATTTGGATTCAATGTTCCTTGTGGGTCCCTTCCAACTCAGCATATTCAGTAATTCTGCGATTTATGAAGGTTTTATCTTCCATATAATATAGATTTTGGTACCCTCACACAGGGACAATGCACACCCTGAACTGCTTTTCCTGCTGTGGATAAATTCCCCAAAGCAGAGGGATTGCACAAATACCTTAGTTTAGGTCTTGCTGCTTTAGTAAAATTCCACATAGACATTACTGAGAAAGAAAAAAATTAAAATTCTGCTGGTTTTGTTTTGCCTTGGTTTTGGGTTTTTTCCTTAAAGTAACCTGGAATCTAGACAATGCTTTTCTAAATTTTGCCATGAAGTCTCACCTGGCCTTCACACTGAGCTCTTCTGACACCAAGGGAAGTTCACAGCATGTTCAGTGAGGCTGCTCTGGGAGTGGTTCAGAGACTGAGTGGGACAGCCAGGCAGTAGCATACGGACACTGCCAGGACAAAACTTGCGTCCTCAAATAGTAAAACATTATCAGTAGAGCTGTAATCAAAGGATGTTTCTCAATCTGAAAGAGACAAACCAAGCACCTCAAAGTCTAACCACATACAATAGTTTCTCTTCAGAAGCCTGATAGCAGTTTGATAACTGCCAAATATTAGTGAATATCAGGTACCCCCAAGCCCACTGAGGAAGCACAAAAATGGAAAATAGCTCAGAGATTTATTTATATGTCAATGTATTTTTCTTTTGATTTTCAAACCTACATATATGTTGACTTAATCTGATAAACTTAGTTCGTATTTAACTTGTTAGGATTCAAGATATATGGATTGACTTTAATAACTTTAAAGTATTCTAGCTAAAAGAGTATCCTGGGATATGAAGGAAGCCATTTGTGAGTATAGTTCAGCTGCAAAACCTGTTTGGTGAACTCAAAGGAAATCACCACACTTGAGTTTTGGTCCTTGGGTAGCAGTCAGGCAAGACCAGGGCTGGTGCACCACATACCTGCCCACTGCCTTCACCTAAGTAGGGAAAGGGGAGTGCTCAGACAAGCTCTGGAGGCTCTGAGAGGTTTGTACAGGCTGGAGAAAACAAAGAAGATGTCCAAGAAGATATGAAAAAAGATTTTCACAGAAGCACCTTCAGCAGAATGACAAAGTTCCAGTTCTGCCTGTGTGTGATTTGTGTAAGTGGCTGAACAAATGCTTGACATGGCTTTTTACTTCTGCCACAGAAAGGATTTTTTTGCAGTGGATACAAATTTTGACGTGTGAATTGATGCACACTCCTTCCTGAGATGAGGCAGGTCATTACAATATCCTCATCTTCTCTAAAGTCCACGGAGCTTTAAAAGTCTGTGTGCCACTCAGGAGGTGATCCAGGCCCCACTGAACTGAATTCAAGGGAAGCAGAATTGTGCTCTGAGTTAATGTTGGACTCGTTACCATCTGGGTTTAATAGAAACCAGGAGTCTCACCTGTCATACTGTAGAACTTTGTCCTGCTACACAGAACTAAAAAACTACACACAACCAGCCTCAGGGATGAACAGTTTTTCTTGCTCATAACATTATAAAGCACTCAGGGCTTGGCAGGGTGGGGTTAGACAAAGAAGATTCCCCACTGAAACCATAAGCAGGTTTATAATAATAGATACTCTTTAGGTTCTCCTAAATTGTAAGATGCCTTTGATTTGGATCTCACATCTTTCAGAAGTACAAGAATGCCCAGACCCTGAGCATCACTGATGCTTTAACAGCAGCTGCACACTAAGACATCCACATCCCACATAATAATTGAAGCATAAAAAATTATTAAACACTGTGGAAAATGCTGCATGACTAAAAAACTCAGCAATTTTCTATTAGTTCTGCCTTTACTTTTAATTTCTTAATTGCTTCTTCTGAATGCAAAATTATTTTACCAGGCTATCCCTGCAATGAATATTAAAACTCTCCTCAAAAAACAAACCCCCAGAACAACAGCAATAAAACAGAATTAAAGATTATATTTGTCAGTTAGTAACATAGAATAAAAAGGTGGTAACAGAATGTAACTGTTCCTATGCTGCTAAATGCCTGAGGATTGTTTTGTTAGTAGGAGTGTTGGTGCCAGGTACGTATATCTGACAGGAAAGAAAACAGGCCAGAGCATTTTCATCAAGAAAAGATTAATAAGCTCCAAATGTACTATTAGATGTGTGGGTCTTACATATATGTGTGTATATACCAGTGACAAAAGATGACTTTATTTTATATATGGATGGCCAGATGGATAAATAAAGCCACAGGAGCAAACCTGCCCTTAGGTGCCATGCACTGTTAGGATACTTGGGCTGCTTTTCAGCCTAATGGTAGCCTAGGGGAGAGAGTCCAAAGGGAAAAAGAAGTGACCATCACCCTGTGCCATGTGTACTCAGCAGGGACAATAGAGTGCCCTGACCACGGACAGCAGCCTTGTTTGTTCTGTGGGGGAGGACAGCAATAGCTCTTCCATTACATGGATGAAAACAGAAAGTAAACATCCTATGGCCAAAGATTATTCTTTTTTAAAATGGTTAAAGAGATGAAATTTCTTACGGAAAATGTCAAGAATGGAAGAAAGGCAGCTTTGCAGGGCTCCCTTGTTACACTGTTGTGGTTCATAGCACCTTTCAGTTCGGATAAAACTAATGTCAGGTTTTGCCCTCCCCTGCCCAGATCTCCCCACACTGTCAAGTGCCACGGTGGTAGACGAGGGAGTGCAGAGGCAATCACATTTATACCACAGAATCCTTCAGGGCTTTCATCGAGAGAGTACAAATCCTCTGATATGAATGTCGCTCTTCAGAATATAAACAGTTGTAACAAAATATGAAGGATCTACATAAATTTCCAGAAGCGCAGACAAAACAAAAAGCCAAGGTCAAATCACTGGATGCTCATTAGGATCCCTGAAGTGCTTCCAGATACTGTCATGCCAAACACTTACAATGTTTTATACTTGCATGGAGACAGGCACTCATAATCTCAGAATGCCTTCCCCCCACACCAAAAAAAGGTCATTTTGATATTTAGGTGGCAAGTGGGAAAACTGAGATGCTTCTGGAGTTCATGGTTTACTTCAATCTTTTTACCCTGACAGACCTGGTGAAATCCTGTCATCTCCTCACGCTATGCCCCAGTCACTTCAAGTGACTAATTACATCAGTCATCTCCTCTTCTGCCTTTATGAAGTCCAAGATTATTTCTGAGTTTGCTAATCTGGTGATGCAGTTCCTCCCTACAAATGATCAGCATGGTTTCTTCATGTGGGGAGCCTCAGCTAAAACACACAGCACACTCTCAATAATGAATGCTTCTTTAAGTCAAATAACACAGGAGGGTTCAGTGCCATGTCAGTTGGACTGTGAGCAAGAATAATGGAGATTTTAAAAAATAAAACTATTTTTTTTCCACATTTTGCTGTCTTGCCTCAAAAATACAGCTCACCTATATGCGACAGGGGAGATAAAGGAGGAAAAAAGAGAAAATGTCAGGTGTTAAGCCTGCATTAGAAGATTACAGACCAGAAAGCATAGAGGAAGGTGGAAAGAGGAACTGCAGCTATTTTAATCATGTTTTATCTCTACTGAAAAATAGAAAGATAAATTAGAGTAGTAAACCTGCTACAGAATAGAGCAGAACACAGTATTAGATTCTGAGGTCTTTAACCTGCTTATAAAAGTTTGGAAATACAGAATTTCTTCAGTGATCACCACATGGACACCATTGCACTGACAAGGACTTTGAGTATTTGCAGTGGTGAACCTACACTGGTAGCAGACAGGCAAGGGAAGAGACCTGCTAAGCAACTGAGATAATCCAGCATTACCAAGGTTAGGAGGTCATGGCCACAGACTGCGCTTCTGAACTTATGGCAGTCAGTGGAGGAAAAGCCCCAGATGCACCTATTCTGCAGAGGTGTGCTCAGTGTAGTGGAAAAGCTACGATCACCTCAGCAGGTGCTGGGCCATCACCTTTGCTCGTATGAGAGGCACCTTTCTCCAGCAGAACTCCTAAATGTCACTGTACTTATTCAGTCTGGGTAGCAGTCAGTGCCTTTAAGTTAGGGCTTCACCAAGTCGGAGGAGGCTGCAAATCAGGTGATGTAGAGTGGCAGAGTTTCACTTGACTTCCCATTAACCACAGTCAAGCCAGTCTATCAAAGTAAACCACCAGGACCACACGAGGAAATAAAACATATATCTGAACTGGAACTGTCTCACAAACATTATATTTTCTTTTTTTTCTCTTCCCCACAAAATGTTTCAGATCAATCAGCAGCATAATAGTATTTCAGTTAATGGACAGAATCAATGTTTCAGAGAACAGGGAAGACAATATCCAAGAGGGCTAGACAGTCTCATTACTCTCTGGAAGAGAACCCAGTCTTTTGTTTTGGTTTGATTTGGGTGTTTTTGACCAAACATAGTTGTGCTGCCCTTATGGAAAAAAATATTCATTGATATCATTGAGATTTCTGCCTACCTCAGGAGCATGAGACTGGTATTTTACTTTGATCCCATCCTTTGTCATGATGCAGTCATTGCAGGGTTTCTGATTACTGGTGGGTGTTTTTTTTTTCTTTTTCCCCAAAATGCTTAATTCATTTGTTATTAGAAGCCCTCAGAAGAGCATTTGGCTCATAAGCGATTTTTGGGCTGTGTCTAGGTGTTACCAGGGGACATTGTCAAGAGACCATTTCACTTTGCCTCAGCTGTTTCCTTTGCTACAGCTGTTCTTAGTTTCCTCTTCATATCACAGGGGAAGTTGCAATCTTCTGTTGGGGAAATAGGTAGCTTAATTAAAGCACCTCAGGGAAGGGCTCTGCAGAGTATCAATCTCAGGGGCAATTTCAAAATTCAGTGAGTAAACATGGACTTCACAAAATAACAATATTAGACACTGCTGAGCAAGACACGAGCAAGGACAGCATCTCAGGCTGTATCCCATAGGATGTGTTCCTTGAGCTCCAGTGGCACAACCATGAGCTGAGGGTGCTCAGCACCTCACAGGACTGCAGTGTCACTGTTGCCACTGTTCTGCCCTTGCACCACTAGTTCAGTTTGAAAGGACCTGACCATTTGGTCCCATCTGAAAACTAGAATTCAGGTTAGTCAATCAAAACCTCAACTGGTTTTGCAGCATTCACTTGAACTTCTACAAACCAAATTTATTTTTTTGTGTGATCTAAGTGATATTGACTACAAGGCTGCTGAATAATGAGAGAAAAAATAGACTATTATTTAGTCATTAGCTCACCAACTACATCTACCTCTTTAAAATTACACTGTTTTGATGCAGTCATCTGTTGTATCCCATTAAACTGCTGCCTTCTTGCAATGCCATCAATATGCTCCAAAGAGCAGCAGATATTAAAATCATTTTAGTGTACCACACTGCTGAATGTAAAGAACTTTGAAGAAACCCTTTCCTCACCAGTACACACTTTTTCTTGTAGGCTCTCCCGTGACCTCAGATGAAGTGGTTAGGTAGCACTCTTTTTCTATGGGATAAGAAATTCCCAGTCACCAATCACCCTCATGGTAGGTATATTTGGGTTATGAAGCAGAGTCTTTGAGCACAATCATTTTAAGATGCCTGGGTAGTTACAGGGACAGAAATAGAGTCCTTGATGGTCACACGAGCACAAGTCCCTCTAGCTGCAAGGAAAAGTTTGCTGGCAGAGGAAATGGAAAGCCAGGACTTTTCCCGTGCTGTAATCTGCGAGAGACAGACTGGGCGCAGATGAAGACTGCCATGAAACAAAGCATTTAGGCAGGCACTTAAACACTTCCTTTGCTGAGCAACTGTAACACTGCATGCCAGACGTCTTTCTCTTCCTTTTTCCTGACCAGGAATATGGCACCTAGGGCTAAACCTAGCACCAGATACAGCTGTTTAATATTCAGTTAGCAAGAAAAGAGAGTAAAGCTGGTATTGCACATTGTAATTGCTTAAACTTATTCTGAGTTTTCCCAGTAGATTAAAAGAATATTTTTTATGTCCAGCTGATAAACCTCACACGCGAGCTGGGAAACATTCTGTGCCTGTTTATACCAATCTGGATCCAGTCCCATCTGCGACATCTGGGTTCCTGGAGTCACAGCTTAGGTGCCTATTATGTTAATGATCAGACTAGACAGCTTTTCCCCATGACCACGCTGCCTCTGCAGGATTGCATCACAAACCAGTGGGACTTTTTAAATACATGGTCATGTTCTCCTGATTCTAAACTATTCCTGTCTCAGGCAGTGAACAAGCTAAAAAATGGAAAGAAGCAAGATAGTCTTCTCTTGTGAGGTGCTAGGCTGCACCTCTGAAGCTTAGACCATGTTTCTGACCTCAGACTTCTTGTATGACATTAAACAAGAGGGCTATGTAGCCTGGCAGGGGTGCCTCCCATTCTGACACCTTCTAAGTGCCTAAAGCGATACCACTAAACTTCAGTAACTTCATATGCAAAAAGCTAAGTTGGAAATATTCGTACAATGCCTTACAAAGACACCGGTGCAATTCCTGCTCCAAGCAGCTTGCAGACTAAGTCATAGATGAGAGGAAAACACAAATGCTGAGATCTGCTGTACACATTGGTGTTCTACCACCAAGCTAGTCCTAAACCAACTAACCTGGGTACAAAAGTTGGAGCAGCACAGCTTCTCTACTACGTGTTTTGCAGTGAGGCTGATCACTTGGAGTTGGTTTTTAGCTTGCCTGTGAGCCCTTGTAATATGACAGGTAGCCATTCTTTCTGTCCCAGAACATTCAGCCGGCACTCCCCCAGAAATCTGATTTATGGTCCTGGACAGTCAACAGCATGTGTATACTGCCCAGTAAACCTGCTTGGGCCATCTCCTGCCTGCCTGGCAAGATGTAAGAGGGAGACTGGGGGAACTGCAGTGGAAGCACTGGGAACATAGCAGGAGGGGAGAGCTGGAAACAGGGAGCAGCCCAGAAGTTTCACACTGAGAAAGATCCAGTGGGAAGTGCAGGGCACACAGAATGCAAATCAGGACAAAATTATAATTCAATAGTTACACTGTTCACAGGATTCTATTTTTCAATTATATTTTCTTCTCTTCTAAGAAAAGACAAATAGTACCTGCTCTTTCATGCTCCCATTATGTTCCCATTATTGTTTTAATCTTAATTGTTTATCAGTTGAATTTTACCTTAAAAGGCTGGTAGGGGCAGATGGAGAGAATACAACATTTCTGTGGTTTGCTCAAAGAACACCAGCTTAAGCAGGGATGTGAGAGGGCCTGGGGAACCATGTGAGAGCAAGGAGAAGCATAAGGGCAGTGAGCCAGTCATAAGTGTGCATGCTTCTAAATGGTTTTAATGGGGTCACTTCTGTCCTAAGGCACAACACACTGCTGCTCGGATGACAGATTCTGTCCCTGAGCTTGTGAGAGGTTTTGCAGCTGAGTGTGACAAGCTTGGGTTTAGTATGGAGGGGGCTGCACTCAAGACTTGAATGTGGCCAGATGGCAAAGAGGGGCACATGTGCCCATTGGAAGACTGAATGGCTACCAAGAAATAAGGCAGAAAGTAGGAGATCATGGTGCAGAAAAAGACCTCATGTCATATGGAGACTTGGACAAAGGTTTCAGAAGAAGTGGATGGTTTGGGAAAGGCTGCAAAGGGACATTACAATGTAACGGCTGTTATTGAGAAGGAATGGCTGCAGGTTTATTCTGCAATAAACATTTACATTGTTCAGTGCAGAGCATTTTAAAATCTTCCTCATCCTCATTAGTACAACTAATCACCCAGTGATTCTGTTTTCTCTTTTCAGTGTAATGTTCTTCTGTTATTGCAGAGAAATAGAAACTATACTTTTAAATTAAGAAACTGCAATTGGGTAGACAGTAAACAACATGGGGTGGTCCAAACATGTAGCAGTTTAGAACTCTCCTCGTTTAGAGCCTTTCTTACAAAAGTATTTGTCAAAGACCATTCCCTCTACGCTATTGTCCATCCCTGCCAGGAGAACATTGCAGGCAGTCGTGGGAGAATTTTGTCAGAATTAATCACTGAACACCTTCTTGTAAAGGCTTTATTTTATTCTGAAAGAGGCTAAGGGAAAAGCACACACATTACATATATAAAAGCACACACACATACATATAAGCACCCAGAGCTTTAGGATAAAAGAAGTAAAAATATTGGCCATATGAGTTTCTCCCTTAGGAAAAAACAATACAGACATTTACTAATCAAAAGGGGGTTTTTTGTTTGTTTGTTTGTTTGCTTTTGCTAATCTTTAAAAATGCTTAATACATTGCTTGTGAGCTTCATTGTTCACTTAAAAGCAGAGTTAACCCTTGCAATTCTTTAATTGACTTTATGTTGCATTAAATACTGAAATCAATTCTGTCTCAATATTCTACACTTTTATCTCTGCTGTAAAAAATTCTCTATTAGCTTTACTTGGCTCAAAACCAATACAGTGAACTACCCTTAATTATTAATAATCTGTTTCCCCTTCAATAAAACTTTTTGGACCTTTACTACAGTAGGATGATATATTTATTTGGTGTGTAGGGTTCAAAGCAATACAGTGCACTCTCTCTGGGAAAGAATCCAAAAATAACTATCTACTTGATATCAACCCAAGGGATTTCCTAAGGGAATGGGAGTATCATTGCAGGGCAGATCATCAGTGGTTTAGGGGAATTAGACAAATTTGTGTCTGGGGAACAGATGCCTCAGGGTTTGTAAATGTGTGAGAGAACCTTTCCCCCCTCGGTCACCAGTTCAGGTCCATCCAGCACAGCAGTGGCTGGAAGCTATTAAACATCTAATGAACTTCTGGGGCCTCCTGAAACACGGAGTGGGATTCCTAACAGACACTTGCTAACATCTTGGATCTGCTCCTACCCAAGCTGTAGCCTCAACAGCAATACGTAGACACACAAACTGGGAATAAGCATGGTGAAGAACATTTTATCTGCTAAATGCAGTAAGCAGGCTGCTTCTGGGCTGGCAATCCAACTTTAGATTTACTGCTGGCACTTCCGTGTTCTTTAAAAGAAAGAAAATGATGTTTTATAAAGCACTGTGTTATGTAATGTTTCCTCACAAATGCCATCAGAAGGGCCCAGAAGCCTTACAAATCCACACTTGCAATGTCTCAGGCCTTGGGGAAGATAAAGGAGTAAAGAAGGATTTGTTTTCGTGCTTAGAGGCCAGTTCTGGGAGTCTTGGGACTCTCGAACTGCTACATGCAGCACATCCAGCTTTTGGGCAGGTCTGCTAGGAGAAAGAGGAGACAAATGCTGAGCATTACAACCACAAACCACAGCTGTTGATGGGAATTGGCAGGAGACCAGGGAATGCCAGGAAGCATAGATGGCCTGCAGCAGAAGGTAGGGCTGAGCAGGGCTCTCTGGCACTCAAAACTTTTTTATTCATCTCCTGGTGCTTTTCCATCCTGGCATCTGGTTTCCGTGACAGTGCAAGGGAGGGACAGTGTGGTGCAATTTTATGGTATGTTCTCCTGGGTTATGTTGGCACTTCCTCGGGTAAACATGCCTCGCCTCAGGCTCAGCTTCACCAGGCCCCTGGTTCAGATTATTTGCCGTGCTTTAGCTTGCCGATAGCTCAGTCCAGTTGTCTCCGTATTTCATTTGAGGAGGAAGGGGTCGAGACTTGCCAACTGTCCTCCTGCTCCCTCAGGACAGAGGCATGCTGAGGGCAGAGATGAGCTGTGGCAAAGCCCTGTCCATCAGCAGAGCTGCCACCAGGAGAGCATGTGATGGGGCTCATAGCTCTGTGGTCCAGCGCAGGAACTGGTGAAGCTGGAGCCAGGCTTTGTGCTACAAGACCTTGGGTGTACCCTGGTGCTCTCAGTTCCTTACACCCTTTTGAGTGGAAGTTCTTCAGGGCTCTCTTTATCCACTCATGTTACACAACTAAACTGTGCCCACATTCAGGCACAGGCTTCTGAATAGTGCAGTAATATAAATCGCAAAGAGCATGCAAGTTTTAATGGCTGAAATAGGAGGAGAAAAAAAAAGAGAAAGGTGTAATGAGATCTTCTGCTTTTGTTACCAGCATGTGCAAATCTTGCTATTCCGGTCCATTATATTCAACAGTCTTATAATCAGTGGCAGGTGAAATGTCATACCTCGGGGTAAATTTTCACTGCAGTAGGCAGAGAATTTGTCCTTTAAACACCCTTAGTATTAATGGGACATTGATCCAGCAATTTAAACTCCAAGAGATACAAATGTCTCATGGGACCATTTTCAAATGTGTTGACATTTTGATTCACAAAATAAGATACTTTTAGAAACAAATGCAAATTCATTTCATTCTAGATTTGGGGTCAGCTGGATACTGGAAGAGAAATGTGCAATGAATGTTTAGTATGCTCATCAACTATCTTTTAATCTCTGTACACTCAAGGGATAAAAATGACATCAGACAGAGGAAGGACGATTTCTACAGTTCTCTGTATTAACTAGTGAATCTTCTCATGGGGCTGGAACCTAAATTCACCTACTGCACTTGCAATATTAGTGTCTAGGGCAAAAGGAGGCTCTGGGATCAGGGACCGAATTTCAGTGACCTCTGAAAATATGTCTTTCATGCAATCAGGTATGCTTTCATCTCCAAAGAGTTCTGATCCTGCTGAGATCCACTGGGGAAGTTGTCAGTGTTTTACTGATGTCAGTGAAATTTGCAGTAGGGCTGGAGCCCAACAAAATAGTGCAGGAAAGAAAACAAAACAAAGTAAGTACATACCAGAAGGGGGTAGCCTTATTTGTTCCCAGGCTAATGCTCTGCCTGCTCTTCCAGCTCAGAAACTATTCACCACACTATGAGAAACATGATCTAAACAAATATCTAGAACACACCCACAACTGCCTGAGAGATAATGAGTAGGTCAAACCTTAAGGGAACACAGCAAAGCCTGAATGTTAGTCTGGGCTCCTTCCTGCAGAAGAGGGTAAGGCAGATATGGACCAACTGGAAAAAGACCAGCTTGGCAAGTTGGTGGGTCTGAGCTGGATGTGAACTACCACCACCTGCCCTTGGACCAAGGCTTGCAGGGCACTGCCATGGCTACAGGCAGGGCACTGGGGGCACACACATGGCTCACCTTCCTCCTGTCCCCCTGTGCTTGAGCAGGTGGTGCAGCTCCCAGCAGAGGGGAGTGAAAGGGGATCTGCTCCCTGTGCTGAACCCCAGCAGGCAGGGCCAGCAGGGGCTGGCTCTGGTTTCCCCCAGAAGCAAGGACACTTCTAACTGCCCCCCAAAGCTCCCCCAGCAGCAGGGCTGACAAGAGGCTGAGGCATGCTGGACACATGAGTAGTAATGTGGATGGGGTGTGTACTATTATTGCATAGGGGGGTTTCACAGGAAGCCCACGGCTCCTCTTGAGGGGACATGAGCATCCCCTGCTGCAGAAACCCCAGATGGGGAATGTCACATGACAGGGGAGCATGAGGGCTCAGATCATCCCATGCATGAGGAACTAGGGGAGGAGAACAAATGCAGGGGAAGTTCCTCACCAAAGTCCCCCTGCAGAGCAGCCTCTGCCCTTCCCCTTCCCCAGCAGGGCTGGTGCAGATGGGGTTGCAGTTCTGGGAGCTGCTGTCCAGGGGAAGTTACACCAATTTGGGCACTGACTGAGAACGTGACTTCCCTCGCAGACACATGAACAGCAGTGCCCAACAGAGCTAAGAGGAAGAAGAAGAAAAGCCCAGACGCTGTGCAACATGCAAATAACTGTATTCAGCTCTATGAAAACTGCCCAGGAACAGCTCCAAACCCACGCAGCACTGGGCAATGTGCTGATAGGCCAAGATCTGTTTGGTGGCCTTGGATCGGACTGTCTTCTCCAAGGGCTCTGGATAAGTGCTCCAGCCTGTCAGTGGGCTTAGCGGGTACACAAGGTTACCAGGATCAGTCCTTTTCTACGTGCTCACTCGAACATAGTATTCTCCTTCTGGGCCCCTGCTCTCCTTTCTTGCTTCCTCAAACTGACTGGTGTTTGCAGGAGTCTGCAGGGGGAAGAATTTACTGGTCCTGTCCCAGCTATGTGATCTCCTGGGAGCCCTGTGCAAAAGCATGTGGGGTGGCACAGTCACCACCCAGGTGGCCTTTTCCCACAGAACAAGAGTTCTGAGTACATCCACCAAGTGCTTCTCACATCAGGTAGTTTAATTTTTAAGAAAAAATGACAGACCAAACAGAACCTCAGCAAGTTTAAAAGACCATTTTTTCGGTATGAACCGCAGCTATAGGTCCTGTGTGCATTCATACCTCAATGCATAAATGTATTTTAGAGGTGTTGGGATTTGTGTTATGTCCAGGCGTGCAAGGGGGTAGCAGCAGACCTAGAACAGGTGCAAGTGGACCTAACGCAGATTTTGCTCATAAATGCAATTACAGTAACACCAGTAACCAGGATGTATCAGCTGTGGATCCTCGGCACAATAAGTCCTGGTATAAGATTTGCAACTTGAAGGCACTCCTAAAACCATCTCCTTTCAAGGTAGTAATCCTGGGAAAGAAACATGGTCCCAGTCCTTAAATAGAGATGGCAGTGGTTTCTTCATTCACATCTGATGGATTGCTGTAGGCCCTTGCCAGTGATACTCAGTGATATCTGTGATACTCAGAGTGCACTGACAAGAGAACACTAACACATACAATAAATATTTCTTAGTGCTTCAATGTAAGCAGGATGCCTGACAGACCCAGTAAAGCACAGAAGATGGTATTTGGTCATCAGTGAGTCCTTCAGTGAGAGTTAGGATTCACAGGCAGGAGCACCTGCCCTCCTCAGTTCTGGGATTGCCAGAAGAGTCCTGAGAAACGAGCTCGTATATTTTATCTATGAGTTTTGTTGACTAGTCCAGACCCACCGCCATGGAAGCTGAAATCGTCCCTGGAGCTTGCAGACCACAGAGGTACTCCCTCACACACTATGTCCCTATGTCTCTGGCAAGACACTGAGTTGAGGGGAACACAAATCATCCATCATGTAACTGCCCCGATGCCAGCAGCTATCCTCTGACAGGAGCACTCTGCTGGATGAGGCCTGCAGAGACAGCCTCCAGTTGTCCCGCCATGGGGTAGTTCAGCCAAGGTGCAACCCAGGGAAACAAGCCAGCCTCAGGTCTTCTGTGGCTTTTCCCATTTGGGGATGGTCCCTGCCCCTTGCCTGAAGCAGTCCGGGCACCTCGTGAGCCTCCAGTGCAACGCCTGCCAGAGGTTTCTGGGCAGCAATGTGCCTGATGCAGTCCAGCCCTCCCTGTTTCTGCACCCTGCATGCTCTGGTTGGGAGCATGGTGCAAGGAGCCTGAATCCAGCCCTGCCACCCAGGGTGAAGCTCTGCAGCCACCCCTGGCTGCTGACAGCCAAACCAGAGCCCTCTCTTGCGCTGTTACGGGAGCGAGGTCACCAGTTTAACCATACTGGAGCAATGCCAGCCCTTTGAGTAAACTTTTCAAAGCTGCACTAAGGCATTGTTTAATTTTGATTTCCAAGTGACCTCTGATTCCTCTGGATATGCTAGGGGTGGAAGAACATTCACTCCCAGGAGTTCGCCACTCTGGCAATGGGCACAGGGCCTAGCATGTCAGTTCCCAGGGAAGCGGGAAGAGAGGTGAAGGCTCTTGCTGTTCTCCCTCCCTCAAACACATCACTCCACCAGTCTACTGCACACTTTAACTTGCACCAATAAACCTGTTTGCATGGGTCATGCTGTGAATGAAAACGACGGCAGGATGTGAGATGAAAAATAGTCTGCAAAGAACCAAACCACCCGAGAGTTATTCTAGTGAGGTGAATAATTCAGCAACTGGTTTTTACTGCAGCCCTGTTAACAGAAACACAATTATAGAAGAGGAAAGTAAACCACAGCTGGGAAGAGGAAACAAGTGTCTTGGGGGCTCCTGTCTCACCGAGGAAATGGTGGGTGGATCCGGGCCCCAGCGTGGGACTCAGACCACATCCAGGGCTCTGACAACAAGTGACCTTAGCATGATGCATCCAAAGCTGCATTCACAGCAGTTGAGCAAAGAAATTAGAGTGTGGTAAAAATGCTCTGGCTGTTGCTAACACTTCACAGTGCTGAAAGTAGCACTCGGTATTGGCACAAGGTTAGTGGCATCTGCACAGCTTTCTGCTAACTGGTGACTGAACCCTGCGGGGAAGTGAAGCTGCAAGGACAGGAGTGGGACAAGGCGAAGGAAGTGTGAGCTGCAAACCTCTGCTTGCCTTGCTCAGCATCAGATGAATGTTAATTCTCTGCTGGTTTGCACAGCCATAGACAGGCCTGTTCTTACTAATTTTAGCTCCTGCCTAATTTAAAACTACAGACATGTTATTTTCATCGTGGTATTTTTTCCTCTTTTTAACAGGTTGTAAGCTGCCAGATGCAGTCCGTGTGGTTAAGAAATTGGTGCTGTCCAAGGGGAGGTGAGAAAGCTTTTGTTAAAAATAAGAAGCAGACAGAACAAAATTGCACATTAAAACTTGGAGCTGTCACAAGTGCCACCTCAGCTGCCTGTGCTGGGCTGAGGGCCTGTGGCCTGGCTGCACTGTGGTCTGGAGATGCACCTTCCTCAACCCTCAGAGGTCCCAGCCCAGCAGGCCCAGCTGTCTCCCAGCTCTGCACATGCAGAGGTTGTGCTGTGCCCCATCAGGAGCACACCCATAAAACCATCTGCACTCTCTACCTTCTCTCTCTCTGCCCATACACCCACCCTGCTTACAAGCCTTTGCTCCTGCTGCCCAAAAATACACGTGCACCCAGACCTCCTCTCCCTGCCACTGCACCTTTCCCCTGACACGGGCAAGCATGTTCTCCTGCCTCTGCTTCTCCTCTCACACCTGGATCACCCATCTCCCGCAGAGGTGAACAGTAGATGAAGTGCTGAGCCTGCCCGCAGTGGGAGGCAACCCTGCGCTAGAAATGGGTGTGAAAAAGTGGTGAAATGAGGAAACATTTGTGAGAGGAAGTGAGTGGGTGGAGGGAAAAGCCTGGAGTGAACAAAAATCAACAAATAACACATTGAAACTTGAGCTCTGAGTGCTCAGGGTGGGTAAAAGTACACTGAAATAAAAAAAAAAGAACACTCAAATTACTAGCAGAATGCAAGTATTCTATGCTAACATACACCTAATGTATGCTAGGGATTAATGTACTGAAAATAAAAAGGAGGCTCAAAATAAAGAAGATGTTTCAAGATCTAATGGCTTAACAGCAGTACAAATAGCTCCAGTGAGGGAGAGCAGGGGAGGCACCAGACCATGCACACGCATCTTACTGGATCTAGGTTACTTGATCTCAAAGTCCAAATGGATTGATGGTCTCTCTAACCAGACGTGGATTTTAGCAGTTGTTAACAGACTGCATGTCCCTGCAAATTTTAATTTAGTACTTTCAAGTAAAGCATTTGAAGGATATTAAAAAAAATAGAACCCCCTGTTATTTCTAGAACAATCAAAATGGAAGTCCAGCTCTGTTGTTTCTGATACAGCTATAGTTTCTCAGTTAAGATATTTTCCCTGACAGATGTAGCAGTTCAGGGACCTAGGAATACAGTTCCCAGTTTTTCAGCCTACTACTTGTGCCCTCCTGACCAGTAAACCCTTCCTTCCTTTTCTAGCCTTGCAGAGCATGATTGACAGTGCCATGTCTTCAGTAACACACTAAAGAAGACCTTGTTTTTTCTCCTTAGAGGACAACAAACTTGGCCCAAAGGAGCTGTACCAGAAGCCAGTGAGTTTTGCCCTCTGAGAATCAGCCCACACAACCGCAGCTCCTGCTGGTGAGAAGTTATTCAGGCAAGTCCCTCCTCTAACCACTCACCCACTGAGGTGGTTTCATCCAAGCTGCTTCCATGGTCATGCGGAATGAACGACGGACAGGTAAACAGCTATTATGGCATGCACAGAAAACTGTCCAGTTTTGGTTGCATCTCATTTTCCTTCCCACACGTTTCAAACCAGCCTGTTCCACCAGGGATCCTCAGAAGAGGTTCTCTTCCACACATAGAAAGACTGCCCATACCACTTCCATTTTAAAAGAATAACAAAAGTGATATGAGAGTTGTCTCTATACTATTCCCCAAATTTGTCAGTGGAGGAGCCCAAATGTACTCACTCGGCGTGACACCGCTCCCTCTGGGGCTACGGCGAGCAAGCAGTCTTGGAAAGCCAGCAGTGCATCCGTGCCACGGGTTACAATGATTGCTACTGACAGGTTCTTCATGGTATCACAACAAATTAGGTCACAGATTAGATTTTCATAGCACAGATTACAACTTGTGTCTACATCTTTTTCTTAAATAGAGAGGGTTGTGGCCAGAAGGTTTGACCTCAAGACTGGGAACAAGGCAGATGCTTGGGACTGGGGGGGTCCTACTTCTGGTTAAGACAAAGACTTTCTTAGCAAGACTCCAATAAAATTCCTAGTTTTCTGCTGTGGTCAGAAGACTTGGTATCTTTCCCTTTCTATCCAGCAAGCCTTTGAGAAATAATGAGTTTGTTCACTAGATAGCCTGGGGTAGATCTTACATTACTGTGGCAAAACAGATGGCAAATCCATCTCTAGAAAGAAACTTTAGAAAAAATGCATTATTGATGATAGAAAAGCAGCTTGCACCACCTGAAAAACTGCTTGGAATGGAAACCAAAGCTACTTTTTAGACTTATCCCAGCTATTACCACAGGGTCACACATACAATCAGTTTGAGCATCTCTAGTGCAGAAAGACCTCAAGGGAATAAATTCATGTGTGCAGTACTTGTTTTAAAATATACTCAGCAAGGACAGTAATAGAACTCAAGCACCAAAAAAAAAAAATCAAGTTATATCAAGCTCCACACAGAACAGCGCAGAACAAAGGTTTCCAACAGCTGAGTAACTGCAGACACCGTGCGAAGTGCTTCCTACCCACTGCGAGATACAGCCCTGCTGCAGATTTGAAAACCAGCTCCAGCAACTGTGTTCCAGAAGACTGTCAGGGCTGTGTTCTGCTCACAGCCACCTCCTCCCTCGGAGCTGAGCTGCTGCAGGGGAGAGAAGGCGCCTGGGAGCCAGCGAGCTGGGTTCAGCTCCCAGTGGCACCATGCAGGTCTGCATGGGGCCAGTGATGGAGCCGATAAGCAAGCTCACAGCCTTGGTAAGCACTAAAGGAAAACCTAAAGCAGACAATCAGGACAGGTCTTGGACAGAACTAACCTCCGGGACAGGCCTTTCTAAGTCAGGGTGGAGAGAGCACTGCAGGAATGACCTTCAGCTTACAGAAGCAGTCCTGATACCCACAATGGGTTCACCTCTGTGCTTAGCTGGCCCAGAGACCAACACTGGCTCTCTATGGAGCCTCTGGATCATGTACTTACTCAACCAGAGCAGGTCTGCTTATACCTACTGGCAAACCAACCTGTAGTCGCTAATCGAGCCCCTGAGGCTGTCTGCAGCCAGAGGACACAGCCAGTGTTCCTGTTCCCAGGGCAGTAAGAGGAGCACATGACACTGTGCCTGTACCCTATCTGCAGGTTTAGACAGGCTGGTGCTCAGCACCCTCCACTCTGCCTCACACCGGCCCAGCCGCCCCATCCAGCTGCCAACACTGCTGGCCTGAATCATCACGGCTCTGCCTCCAGCTCTGAAACAATCTTGCACGTCACTTCAGCAGTTTTTACAGGAAATATGCTTTTACTTTCAAAATAGTCTGGGCCTTGTTCTCCTCCAACAAGCACAGGAAGTATCTCAAATACCAGCCTTTATTTTTGTGAGCCACTATGTATCCTCTGATACCTCTGAGTACAAAGAAATAAATAGAAGTTGAAAGTGGCTGTGCCCTTCCATGCTTAGAGGCAGCATTAATGTTTTAACTCCCCTCAGTGCATCAGCTTCTCCCAGCACTCTTGCTGGGCACACTCACATTTAGAGGCACGGAATGAGGCCTAATAATTTTTTTGCTCAAGCCTGAGCTGAGCTGTGCTGATTATTGAAAATCCATCGCACGTGCTCCTTGCTGAGCAGTCTGAACTATCAATCTCAGTTAGAGAAAAGGATTCTCTGGACTTTATTGGAATTGTCTTTAAAAGTCCTGTTGGTACAGCTGTTCCTACTGAATGCTGAGCACTTCCTAGTCTGCCTGCAGAGCACTGCCTCAGACCTGCTCTGAAGCTCCTGCATGCCAGGGGCTCCTGCTGAGCCATGGAGGAAACCACATCACCGACCCTGGGAAAGCAAGCAGTGACAACTGCCAGGGAATGCCCTAATGAGGCCCCTGGCCTCAGCAGTGCTCCAAGAGAGCAAGAGCGAGCAGCAGGTAGGGACTGCTGTCTGCAACAGCAGCTGGAGAGCATCCTGCTGCCTGGACAGGCACGGGCTCCTGATCCCTGCTGAGCAGGGAACACAGAAGGAGTCATGCAGCCAAATGCTGCCTCTCACGAAGGGAAGATGACCCTGAGCAGCACCAAGCACTGAAATGGCCGAGGGTGTCTGTGTGCACCTGAGAGGGTCCTTCAGAGCACACATAGACACCACGAACACTCCTCAGCTTCCCACAGCATCAGTTCTGGTCTCCTTGACATTAAACAGGTGGCAGCCATTGCTAGCCTCGGTTTCAGTCAAGCTCTGAAACAAAGAGGACATTAAACTTCCACCAAAATCCCACATCTATTCAAAGCACTTCTCAGTTTGGGGTGCAAATATGGGGTTTTCTTTGTTTGAATGAAAAAAAAAAGGCCTTTCTATTCTTTTAATCACATACCTAACAAAACACTGAATAAACATCATCCTCATGACTTTTTGGGTCTTGTATATTAAAAAATGGTTATTAGAGATAAGAGTTCATTCTTAAATGGCAGAAGGGTAACTCTCCTCTAAACCTTACATCCAGGTAATCTTCACATTTTAGGGGCTGCTCTGTGCTATTTCTTGTTTCAGCACTAACCTTTTTGAAATGCTACAGCTTGCTCAAGAGAGGGAGAGTTTTCACACAGAGTCATGATCACAACCACACTACCATTCCTGGCCAGATGAGGAAGTACCAGATCCCCCAAAGCAGAAGTGCTCGCCCTCTCACCAGCCAGTCCAGCACATTTCTGGCTGCTGGGCTGAACTTTTAGGTACAAGATTTGCATGAACGAGAACGACTAATAAGTCTTCGGCCTGGCACCTAGCATCTGTTCTGGCAGTACAAGAAGCCTCCATCTAACATGGTCTCTGCCACTCCCAGCGCAGGACTGACACAAGCAGCACCCATGGCGCACAGGACCAAACCATGGCTTTCTCCTGAGGCCGGCCAGCCCAGCGTGCTGCTGCTCGGCTTCAACCCGGCAGTGACTGGAGATGGCGTGGGTTGGTGCGAGGGCTATCACACCGCTCGATGGATCTGCCACGTCCGTGCCAGGACCCAGGGCACACAGGACCTCCCGCCCCTGGCTTGTCAGCCCCCTCGCAGACAGGAGCGGATCCGCCTCGGCCCCGCCTGACCCGGGCGGCCTCGCAGTCCCCGTGCCCTGGGGGGAAGCAGAGCTGGGCCGGAGCTCCCTCCGGCCGCCCTTGAGCTCTCTCCGCGGCCCCACAGACCGCCCGGCGCCGCGGGAGGCGGCCGGGAAGGCGCGGGGCTGCCCGGGCAGCGCTGAGCATCCTCTGCGGCAGGGGCTGCGCCTTCCCGCCCGGGGATGGGGGACAGCGGGGCGGGGGCTCCCTCGGGTCCTCCCCGGCTCCTCTCCGCCCCGCGGCTCCCCACGGGTGCCCACCCCACGGCTCCGCTCAGGCTCCTCCCGGCTCCCTAGGCGATCCCCATCTCCCTCTCGCTCCCGCCGAGCCGCCCCTCGCCGCTGCCTCCCCGCCCCGCTCCGCCCGGGGGGCGCGGGCAGCCCTTACCTGGGCAGGGGCGCAGCCTCGTCCCTCCGGCTGCCGGCGGCGTCACGGCCGCAGGTTGTGGCTGCGGGCGGCGGTGCCGCATCGA
>VZRQ01009102.1:2139453-2218384 GCA_013397975.1 Machaerirhynchus nigripectus | reverse complement strand
CGCCCCCGCCCCCCGGCCCCCCCACAAGCTCCCTCCCCGCCGCCCCCGGAGCAGCGGCTGCGGCTCCCCCGGGCAGCCCCCGCAGGGCCTCGGCACTCGCCGGGTGTTCACCCCGCCGGGTCGGGGGTAAAGGATGGGGCGCAGGTCAGAGCCTTCGCATCAGCCCCCACATCCATCCCGGGGGGCCAGGAGAGACCCTTCGTGAGGAGCCCGCCATGGCCCTGCCCTCACTCGCTGCTCTGGGCGAGCACGCATGAAGCACACACAGCACAGCACAGCACGGGCGAGGCTCTGCAGCCATGGGAAGGGACCAGCCACATGCCGGAGCACCTTGCAGGCTTCAAACGCGCAGAACAAAACCCAGCCGTCTCCACCAGTCTCCTGGCTGCAGGCTCTGTTGGAGCTGCCCTGGCCCGAGCAGGAGCTGCAGGCTTGCGCCCAGGGAAGGAGTGGTATCCTGGGACAGGGCTGTTGGCAATCCCAAATGCAGGTGTTGGTTGATAACCAGGCCTGCTATGGTCAAGGCCTGGTTATCCAACCGGGCAGCCAAGCCACTTCAGTGAGACATTGTCTGTAAGACTAGCTTTGGAGGATCAAAGAAAAAACTCATCAAGGCCTAATTTCTCCTTCAAACCCCAAGAGCTCCTTCCATCTCTAGAGCTACACTCAGAGTCCAGAGCAGTTGTCACATCTTGAGGCACCTTGCCCTATTTCTTCTTCATCTTGTCCATCCTGTTGACAACTGGTGACATCTTGGTTGCAGGAGGAATGGAGGGTCCCCCCAGGACACAGCCTCCCCATCTGCTCCTCAGGAAGCTCTCCCTCCAGCAACAGATGCTGTTGTTCTCCTGCACCATCAATCCCTTTCAGGAAGGGACAGGGATTATGTGTGGGGAACACGTCTTAAGGTAATTTCTCTAAATGGCATTTTGCTGCTCAGCTTTATTGTCAGTCACTGGCAGGGGCCTGTGATGCTCCAGTTCACTCTGCAGGCCCTGAGGCCCGGCTCTTGCCACAATGGCTACAAGTCCTGTCTTTTGCCCAAAGCAGATGGAGACGTGGGCAGCAGTGAGGCTGGGGTGCTGAGAAGTCACATAGGTATTTGGACCCCTATGCAGAAGTACTACACTTGGTGCCTTTTTTCATATTCCATCAGGCAAGCAGCTAAAGCTGTGGATCATGGGCAGAGCAGGTGCCTGCTCTACAGACAGAGCGAGGCGACGGCCCCTGGCAGCCCCCATCTAAATGAACACTACCAGGGGTTACACTTCGCCTGAAAAACATTTAGATGGAACACTGCCATGGGCAAATGAGATGAACAAATCCTACCCTCCAGCGATTTAAAGTAGAGAGGG
Source organism: Machaerirhynchus nigripectus (assembly GCA_013397975.1). Taxonomy (NCBI): domain Eukaryota; kingdom Metazoa; phylum Chordata; class Aves; order Passeriformes; family Dicruridae; genus Machaerirhynchus; species Machaerirhynchus nigripectus. Next base: position 2,217,029 of record VZRQ01009102.1, on the reverse strand, counting down.
CTTTTCCACCTCCAAACTACTTCTTTTCTTTTTTTTTTTCCTCTCAAATTTCTCTGCATCCTGCAGGGAGAAGGGAACAGAAGGAGCTTTTCTGCTGGACCCAGCGGCATCTCATCCAAACAGACCTTTCTGGGAACGTAAGTGCCAAGTTAAAGGATGATCCATCCCTAAGCAAGGTGACTGTTCCACATCTGCTCCAAGGAGGTGGTGGGCGTGCCAGAACCACATCTAAGGGTGGACTTGGGTCCTGTGTGAGGCTGCAGCCAGGGATTGCTCTGGCAGGGCGGCAGCACCTCCTTGCTTACAGCCAAATGTGGAGGCACAGGCCCTTCTGGTCCTTCTCAGGGCCCAGAAATTACAGCAGCTACTTGCACAATGCTGAGCAGATGGCATCACTGTCCTGCTGCCCTCCCACCCCAAGTCTTGTTTGCTAAGATGTTGCTGCTTCTTCTGGACAAGGAACATTCACTTCACTGGAGTCTCTGCATTACCTTGACATCTCAGGTAAGTATATGGCCAACCTAGAGGCAGTGCTCACTGGAGAGCTGCTGACTCCTTATGACTGATCTTCACATCAACAGTGGAGTCATTTATACTCCTTCATAGGTGTCCAAGCTGTGGTTTGTGATGGCCCCCATCCCCTGCTCTTCTCACACCTCCACCCTGTAGCACATGTAGAGCTCAGATTTATTTCTATACTCTGCAAAAGCCTTGGAACTCCCTATCTTCCAGCATCACTTGGTGTCAGTTCACTTCAGATGAAGCTGTTTTTTGCTCTCCAGATGTCCAGATTCTCAAACTTCCCTTTTAAGCAGGCCAGCAGCTCTGTGCACCCTATCAAGGCAGGTTTAGCGTTTGTTCTCCTGTTTCTCTCTGCAGAGCTTGGCCCAGTTCCTGTAGGGAGGACAGAGACTGAGGAATATCCTGGATCACAAATATGCCCTTCATCCCCACGCTTGTATCCACAGAGGTCAGAACTCCTGCAGTGGTCCTGGAATTGCTCCCCAAGGCTTTTTTTTCCAGCTCCTGGGTGGGTTTCCACACAAAAAAAAAGTCTCAGCTGAAACAACAGCATGTGGCTGGCTGCAGCTCACTTACTGCTCAGCTACCTGGTGCTCGTGCTTTCCTGCCTACAGTTGTTAAAGTAGGGCTATAGCTCTGAATTCAAACCCTACAGTGAATAAAGGGAAGGCATTTGGATATGTAGATCTGGAGCCATCGATGGGATGCTGAACAAACAGGTAGAACCTTTACTTACTTGAAAAAAATTTCTGCTATGTCTTTGAGGTGTCAAAACCAGCAAGTGGCCACTGGTGTCACCAGGTCATTAAGGAAATCTGCAGGCTCCAACAGAAAACCACAATAAACCCCTGCTTAATCACCAAGCAGCTGCTGACTTCTTTTGTGCAAATTCAGCTCAAGGTGGGTTGTCTTTCCTTCAGGGTGAAGTTCAGGAGCCCATTTCAGTCCTTTCCGATACCTGTTTTTGAATTTTATTTAAAGACTAAGAACTCCAGCTCAGAGGGACTGTTGACACTTACTGTAGCAGAGCGAGATGAAAAACATTACTTTACTGAACTAGGTTTAAGAGCAGCTTAAGACTTAAGCTTGTAAGTTTACCAGCAGAGGTATAAGTTATTCCTGGGCATTCCCTGAGGAAAAGACTGGAGGAATCAATTAGTTATCAAAAAATAAAGCCTAATGCTACTGTTTTGAAGTGAACAAAGTTAAATACAATGAAGCCTCTAATACAGCCATTCTAGAGCAGCTGTGTTTGACTGTCCAAAGTTCATTCATCTACTCAGTGGGACTGCGAAAGAGAAATCAGGTTCATAATTTCTGGTGGTAACTGAGGCACAAAATTATCTTTAAGCCCTGGGGAAAAAAGAAATCCCACGTGGAAATGGATCTAGTCCCACACAGGCTTTCAGAGAAGAGCGAAAAGCACAAGGGGAAGGGATTCTTCAACAGGACACTACAAGAACCAAGGTCAAACTGGTAGGAACAGCATTAATGTTAGCAGAGTTAAACTGGATTTAAAGTTCCAGGCAAGCTTAAACCTTGTTCAAAACATTCTTCAGGTGGTGCAGAAAATGACCGATCAGCCTCCCCTCTGCTCTGACAGCTTAGCAGATGTGACAGCTGTCACAAACTGTTCCTCCCTGCCCCCACCATTACAAAAGGACTGGAGCAGACATCCGCCTCGCTGCAGCCAGGAGGATCTGTTCTGTAATTTACAGAGGAACAAGGCAGAGCCTGTACCGTGACACACTATCGTTTTTACTGTTCCCCAACAGCAGCTGACCAGAACCAGCCAAGACGTGCAGGTTTTGTGCCCGCCGCAGCTCGGGGAGGGGAGGGGGGGGTGTCAGTTTAAGCACGAGTTGACAAACAGCACTCAACTGATCTCAAGAAGAAACCTGAGCACTCCCTCAGCAGATGACAGAGCTGTAAATCATTCTACATACAGCCCTAAAAGTGTCATTACGACAATTTAGAATAATTAGTTTGCATTATGTAAGAAAACTGTTGTCTTGCAGCTATGCAGAGGAACATCTTAGAGTTGTGTGTGCATTTTGCATCCACCTGAAAAGCCTCCAGCTGTTTCAGAAGGGCTAAAGGGTCTAATAAAAGCATCCCCAAGAGCCTTTAACTCTTAAGGTGAGAAGCTGTCTGAAGCTGAACTTTTTTTACTTAGGGACGTCTGCTCCTCTGTCATGTTCTGGTTCCACAGCATAGAAGGGTTCCCAGTCTAGGGAGTAAGTGGCATGATACTATGTAACAGTGTGGAGCAGGGGAAAATAAAGTTGTTTTCTGCTGGTGCTCAGGTGAACTATCACAGAACTAGAGAGTTCTGCAGAGAGGAAGCATCTGAAAACAAATCAGATTTATAGGGTTGAATCGTCTGGTTTTTGTTGTGCAGTAGGGACCTATTTTGTGTTTCATTCTTTGGTCTTTAATATTTGTACCAATTTCATTGGTATAGATTGCCAAGTTTCTGTTTAATCATGAGCTTTAGGTTTGCCAGGAGAACAGTAAGGAGACTGAAACTTTGAACAACAAGGGAGTTCTCTGGGCAAGCATTTGTCTTGTTCTCTGCTGCTCCAGACAGTATATGAGATATCCACCTCAATTTTTACTTAGGAAAGGAAATCAATACATGTCACTGAAGAACACGTAATACAAGTAGGACAGAGAACTGAGGCTGTTGGAATCAATGTCTCTCTGAATGCTGTTATCTGAAATATTGTGACACAGTAGAAATTGAGGAAGAGCAGGATATTTAACCAGACTGATTCTCCTGCCCCACATACACATTTCCCTGCTCCAACCCCCCCACGTTTAGCCTATGTAGATTTGAAAGCCCCAAACAAAGCAAGCAGAATGTTCTGTGACGGTGGGTCACCACACCAGTGCCACAGCTCAGTATGAAGAGGCTCTCACCACAGCACTCTCCTGAGCCCTGTGCTGTGGCAGCTACTGTTCTTGATACGAACCAGATCTGAAAGCTCCACACTCCAGCTTTTCCTCTGGCTAAAGGATGTTCCCGTTGCTTTCTAGCAATTTCAAGTGACTTGTTCATTTTGGAGTAGCTTTGACAGGAATGGGTCTTAAATGAGAAACATCCAAGAACTGAATCAGGGCGAAAAATAACCTCTGCAGGCTGGGTCAGAACTGAAATTCTAAGCAACAGTCACTCCATCCGGGAAAGGTTAGAACTGCTCTAGTTGGTGTGAGAGCTGCTGTCGGGCTGGGAGATCCTGCCCACAGACAGAGTTTGTAGATAGTTCCTTCAACCCCACGGGCTGCTGTGGAAACAACAGAGAGGGGGCTGGGAGCCCACAGAGCCTGCTGAGGCCAGAGAGAAAGCAATCGAAACTCATGGACAAAACAAGTGGTTTGATGCTAATTTTAGTAAGTTAAGTTTTCCAGATAAAGGCAATTGCATCCATACTTAACAGCTGTTAAAGAGATACACATTTAATTGCATTATATAAGGAGTGCTTTATATTCAAGAGAAAACATTTCAAGTGTCTTAGTTCTACCTGTTTGGAATCCAGACTTTCTCCCTAGAAGACATTCCAGTTGACAAAAAGGGCCTTGTTCAGATATCTGGGATCAACTGAATACATTTATTTAAAAGCAATTTTAAATATTAAAAAAGTAGAAATTAACACATACAGTACTCAAAAACTGTCACATTAAATACATGTGAATAGACATGTGTACTGATGTTTTACCTTAACATTCAATGAGAAGTCAAGATTTTAACTAGTGGCATGACCAGATCTGATTTCTGTACACGTTGATGTACTATGTAATAAAAAAATAAATAGCAACTGTTGTTCAACAGTAAATAAGACATCATCTGCAGAGCAAACTTCCCCCTCTGGGGGCACCTTCCCCTGCCCCACCCCCCAACCCTTTATCAGCTAATTTTCCATAAAGATTTAGACTTTCCAAATACTATGTCATATACAAAATTGCAGACAGTGGCTCATTGAGTTCAAATATAATATTGTACTTAAACTCAGTCAATATCATACATTTTCAGATTTCTGATAACCTACAATAAGCCAGAATAAACAGAACTATTGTTCCTGATGGAACTCATTTAATTTTATAAAATGCATATGTATACTATTTTAAAGAGCATAGAAAAGAATAGACATTTGACTCTACATAATTTTACATGCCTAGGTTTTCTTTATATGATTTGCATTTATCAGTTTATTTCAAGATCACTTAAAAATACAATTGACCACGAAAGTGAATAGGTTTTGTTCTTTAATGCAACTTAAAACATTGTAGTAATGGATAAAATGGAATGCTAAATAAATGCTAAACCTGACTTCCTTTCCATAAAAACAGAATTAAGTCTGAAATACTGGAGCTGGTAATACTGAAGATTAGATGCCAGCAGGCTCACTCACTCATTGNTTTTTTTTTTTTTTTGGAATTCATTTTTTTTTTATAAATGATAAAACCATTAACAGTTGATAAATGTTTTGCATTTTTTCATGTGGGATTTAGACTGGTATTTGTTTCTAAATTAACCACAAACAGAATTAAATATTCACTGACTACAGTCTTGTAAAACTGTATTAGAAATGAAAGCCCTCAGAAAGTCTGAGATGTGCTTTTATGAAATGAAAATATCTTTCCATGCAGCCAAGACAATCTGCTTTGAAATAGCAGCACTAGGTACTGAAGCCAAAATAACATATAAAGCAAATAATACAAAACTACATATGAAAGTCATGGAACCCGCTACAGACAAACCATGGGAAAAACACAACCACATGATGTTTCAAAAGATTAAAAATTATGCTGAAAGTGACACAGGAAATTAAAGTTTCCAGTAATACATTGAAGTGTTTTCTGGCAATGCAACTTTATACCAACTTTCAAGAAACCTCAGGTCAAATGCAACCTTCCAAAGATTTTCTTAGAAATTAGCTTTATGGGAGTGTGTCTGTTACATCGTGCTTTGGGCTACAACCATTACTGTCACAGTTAGGTGAACTCCATCAAAACCAGCCTGATCCTTGTGATCTGAGATCTATCATTATCAGCCTGATCAAATGCACGAGAGGTCATCTTAGCTTCCACTTTTAGAGCATTAAAAATAATTTAAATTTATCCTTTTATCACCACTTAAAAATTTTATTTTAGGTAACTAACTTTTAGCAAGGTTGAAGACAGAGGAAAAAAACCCCACAAAATCATTTTTCAAAGAGCCAATTTAGCTAGAAACAAATACTGTTGCAAGCTCACATTAAATCTGAATAGCAATTAAGTTAAAATGTTCTTTTCCTCAAATGTAGCTATATGACTACAGTACTACTTTTGTACAAAGGCAGGTTTCAAGTAAGCATCTAAATGCATGCACAATGTCAACAGTTAACATTTGCTACAAGTCCTTGGTTACTAAGAATTCAGTGAAAGAAACCAGCAAATTTCACATATATCTACTAAAGAACAATATGACTAATTTTCATTAAAATAAGTTTTCGAATGAAATAAATTTGTAACTTTTTATAGTGAGGTAATATCACAGGGGAACTGCAATCACAGTTTGGCATAGGTTCACGTAATATAAACATGAAATGCTGTATGCACACTGTAAAACATTACTGTTATCTGTAAAGTCAGTGAATATTTGTCTTCATAATTACACTTAACTGAGCACTATATTAAATAAATACCGAAGTGGGTTTCATAGCTGTAAACTGCATACACTTATGAACTGCAGACTGATCTTTAAATTGTCCAAAACCATTCACTCATTCTAACTTTCTGCTAATTGTATATTGAGAATACCAAGTTATTAGGAACAGTCATTTCTGTACAGTTACATGGGTGACAGAGACCACCTATGTTGGAAAGCTGGCAGTCCACACGTGTGGGACAGCACGGACAGAGATGGAAGTGCTAAATGCCCAGGATGGCTTCAACAAACCCGATAAGGCGTGCCAGGTTCCAAGGCTACCATAATACTGGCAAAGGCAGAATAACACAGTATATTTACAATACATATAATTCAACCTCATGAGGTGAAACTTAAATGAATTCTTAATTTGTAACAGCAGCTATATATACAATTGTGCACAGGATTACAGGGAGGCAGCAGCGTTCGCTTTTGCTAAAAAGCCCGTCTTGCATGAAGAATGTGCAATGCTCAAGTTTGAGATTTGTTTGTTTTGACTAGTCTGACAGAATGTGCACAAAGGACACTGGAAAGACACCTTTCCTCTCTGGCTGTCCTTCGATGTGGCCAATCTGCAACACAGGAGAAGAAGGTACATATATATATATACACAGATGTGCATGTGCACACACAGACTTCACAGACTGCATTCACTTCATCCAAAACCAGCAGAACTGCTCACAGAGCCCCTGCAACCTCTTGGACAGGCTGAAGCAGACCTTAGTTAACATTTGAATTTGTGTAAAGGAACAAAATGAAACTCTGCACAAGCATATTATAAATAAGACAAATGAAGGCAATTAAATCTAAAGAGAACAAAACTCCATTATTTTCTAGGAAACTTACATCCACCACCGAATTTCAAGAATCTCACCAAAACAGAAGCCTGATTTTCTTTTGTTTAATAGGCTGATTTTCAGTAACATCTCTGAAAACCACTTATCTTAGTTAAGTGAATAAATCCTAAACATCTCAATGAAAGGAATTTTCTTCTACAGTTGTGAAGTTACTTATCACAGTCTGCCTGTTTCACTTACTTAAGGTGATAAAAGCCCAGCTATTTTCTCATTGAATTAGTAGGATACCTAATGATTTAGATGCACACTAGTGTTTACAACAAATCAAAGTGTTGTCTGATTAAGCATCCTTCAGATTCAACCTCCTACATGTTTTGCATAAAGAAATAGCTAATAAAATTATTCAAAGAGATAAAAATAATGGCATATTTTATATGAATTTTCCATGTTTAAAATGCATCATTATAAACATCTGTTGAATAGCACTGGAGCAGCAGCCCTGACTGACAACAAAACCCTCTTCTTACCCTGCTCACTACTTTCAGCATAATGGTATACCTTCCTTCCTCTTCCAAAAACTTACAAAATGGGAAGAGGAAACATACAGGGCTGGCCATTTCCTCTCGGAGAGCCAAAGTTTTGAAGCATATGAGTCAATAGCCGTCGTTTCCCTTCTCAGAAACACTCAGACTGGGGCGCTTCATGGGACTTGCTGGGCATGTCCCCAAGGGGCTTAAAAAGCCACTTCACAAAACAGATCCAGCAAGGAATGCAGCAGTAATCAGGGACTGGGTGATATGGGCAACACAGGCACTTCTCACTGGGCACTGCTCTTTTGATACCAGATTTTCAGTTGAAAATCTTCCACACTTAAATGATGAGTGAGAGGAAAACGTAGCTGGAAACAAAACAGCAAAGGTTGTGCTGCACTCAGATTAGGGTATCACAGGCAGCATTGCTATTAGAATTTCTTATAGTTGAATGAGACCTGTCTCATTATCTCCAGCAATAATTCTTTGGCAGGGAAATATGATGTAGCAGGGCTTTAGGGACATGAGCTGGATTGTCAAGAAAGGCTAGAGCCTTCACATGAGGTTGAGAAAAACCTGGTGTTAGCACTTGGACAATAGGCAGTCCATAATAGGGGGAGTATGGTATGAAACAGGGACATGAGAGGGAAGGGAAAGAAAATGTTAACTGTCCCTCATGTAAGGAGAAAACCATCAGCTTACAGCACCAATTACAAACTATTCTTTAGATTTCCAGGAACCCCTGTAGGTATAACTTAACATTTTGGGTGAACTGAAGACAATTACACATCTCATTTTCATGGAGGGGGTAAGTTTGTCAAATGAAGTAAGAATCACCGCATCTTCATTTAATGAAAGGCTGTATGCATTATAGAGAGGGATATGTGTAAATATGTGCTGTATGAGGCAGCAATAAAGCCAAACATAGGAGGGATGGTTCTAACAGACTCTCTCTCCCAGATAAAAGGGGTTTTATCTAACAGAAGTTGAAGGGCTGGCTGTTAGCTCAGGCAAAAAGAAACAAAAGCAAAACAAAAATCGAAGCAAAATAAAATCCAAATAAACCCCACCACCTACAAACAAAAATGAAAAGAAACCCTCCACATTTGGAAAAAGAGGCTTTCCTATAGAAGTCATAAAGAAGTTATGTGGAACTGTAAAAGGGAAAGATACATACCCACCACTCTTGGTCCTCTTCACCAGTTACAATAATTACTTCTCCTTCAACAAATGTGAGTTCATCATCATTATCTGCCTGACAGTCATAAATGGTCTTCACTCGCCTAACTTTGTTTTTCCCCTAAAAATAGAATGAATTTTGAGATGAAGGACATGAGAAACAGGGAAAAAATATATATGATATGAATTTTGCCTTTTAGTTGTGTTTTGTTTTACAAGAAAGTGAAGACTATCAATTACTTTCCCTGCAACTGGGAATATAGAAATCCAAAAACTCTGCTTCAACAAGCATATTAAAAAAACAAAATAAAAAGTTACCTACACAGGTGCAGGTTTTCTTTTTCTCAAGATTCAGAACTCCCAGCAGAACTTAATGTGTAGTGCTTAACACGTAGCCCCTAAGAGGGCTTAAGTAACCTCTGCTTCCTCTGGTGAAGAAAGTTTAAATAATGTCTTTACATTGTTCTACTCTACAAACACCCTCTTTCTCCTTTAGCACATACTTCATCAAAAAACCCACCATGAACAGAAAATTAAATCCAGTCTCCTCTGAATGTTCCAACAGAGGTAAGGACTGAGGAAAATGCTGCATTGAAATCCCAGTATTCCTTACAGTTTTGGATCTAGTGCAAAAATACAGTGTTCTTTGATTTCAAATCTGCTTACAGGACTGGAAATTACTTTTTTAGTGATTTTTTCCATCCAAATGTTAGCAATTTCTTACTAAAATTACCTTAATGTCAGATGGCAGTACTATTTTCTGATGATAATTCACACTAGATATTCTCACAGCTCTACCATTCTGAGTCCAAGTATTTTCTAGGTCATACTTTGCTGCATACTGCTAATTCATATGAAAAAAAGCCTCAGCCATGGACTCCTCCCCAAACATATGTTTCTTATGGCAGGGAAGATGACAAATTATTTCAAAATAGAGTAAGTAAGCAATATTCACAGCAAAACACTCTTGCTACTTTATATTCCTGTATTTTCATACCCACACCTCTTCAAAACCCACAGTTACTTCTTTTAACAAAGTAATCAGATAACAAGAATGCAAAAACCCAAGAAGAGCAGAAGGAGATGAGAAGCAGAAGGGCTATGAAGGGAAAAGTCAGCAGGTTTAGAGGAATTTGAGCCAAAACTAACTTCACAGAGGAAATTTCCTAGGGAGTCTTCTCTTTGCTGTTACCTACCCACTTGAAATTCCTCCATGTTTTGGCAAAAAAAACCCCCTGCAGCTCAACCAGAACAGACAGACTGAAAAAAGCACTCACACTAAACTCAAGGTACAGAAAAATAACAATTATAGGGGGATTTAAGGGAGAAAGCAGTTAACACAACATAAAACTAAAAAAAGCCCCATACTCAAGAAAAATGAACAGAAATACCTGAAGTCCATATGAGATCAACGGGTTTTTTTTACAGCAAACGTTTGCTGCAGTAAGAAATCACTAAAAAAATGCTTCCTCTCTTTTTAAAATATATTCATATAATTTAAACAAAAATTTTATCTAGCACTAGGGACTGGAATTCAATAGGAATGGGTACTTGGGGATAGTCCCAGCTTTCATCTCCAGAGAACCTTTACAAACCAAGAGCTCTCCCTCCCAATCAATCCTCCAGTGATGAAGGGAAGCAACTGCTTCTGCAAGGTAAAAATGGTCTTGTTCAAAAAAGAGAATATTACATTCCTCTAAACTCAGAAAACTGTATGGAACTCAGCTTGTAAGAACACATGAAGAATGATGGGAATTACTCTGGTTCTGTCAGATTTTAATATTTTATTCCTTTTACAGAGAGCAGCAAAAAGCAGCATTTGGGACCAAGGTATATTTAATCATGCATGGGAAGGTTTAAAAAAGGATGGATATGTAGAGAGCACATATGTTCCAGAACATATTTTCTTCATGTTCCAGAACAGTTTGTGGCACTGGTGTGTAAAGAAATGGAAGCAGTTCCAGGAAATGTAATCTGAGACTAAAAAACAAATACCCCCCGCCGACTCCCTGTACCCAACAAGTGCTTATTAACAAGAGATTTTATGCTTAAGACTGAACAATAATGGGATGCTGTGATCATTAACAATCCGACCATGCTCTTATTTACATTCAACACTTTTTTTTCTTTAAAAATAAGTATTTTGTCTCCTTTATAGAAACCACCACACACACACACAAGAACACTCAAGTGTTCAGTGTGATTTCAGAAGCAGTCAGTGCAAGTTTTGTTCCACTAAAAATATCCTTTCAAATCCTTTAAAATTATCAGCATCGGAATTTTAGACTTGTATTTCTGAACAAATAATTTTCTAAAACTTCCAATTAAAAAAAAACTATGTTTCTTTGTTTAGTGGCTAAATAGTCAAGCCCAAGAGAGAGGTGCCCACGATAATTGTGGCTGCTGTTGTGCGTCTCACTGCTCAATGGGATGAAGCATTTCACCAGCTTTGTGGAAAGGATACAGCCAGAGGATGAAAATGGAGGCAAGATACCTCCAAAGAGGAATTCTTGCACATTATCACTTGAGCAAAAAAGGCTGCACTGAACAAGAAGAAATAGAAGTGTACATGCAAAGATATGCAAAAACTTGGGGACAAATATATATACTGGGAAGAGATATGATAGTTTCAATCAGTGCACAAGAATGGAACTATTTAATTTACTGCAGATGTGAAAATGGCTGAGTTTGGAGAACAAAAAACCTTTCCTCAGGATTTTTCTGTAAAGAGTAGGGTGACAGTTAAGAAAAAGCAAAACGTAACCAAACCCAACAGGTAATCCATTGGTTTGCTTTCTTTTCTTCTTTAATAAAGTGACAAGTAGCTGAGAACAGCCAACATAGTTTGCCTGCTTATATTTAAAAGTACATAAGTAAATGAACACTTTTTGATCGGATCCCTGTAATATTTAAATTCCAGAACATTCAGGAAGCCCAAGCAACATCCCTGTTGTTCTCAGTTCAGACAGGAACTTACAGGCAAGTCCATGCCAGCAGCCAAGCAGAATGATGGCTCCAGAGGCCTCTTCCTCAGACAAGCACAAGGCAGAAACTCACCCTCTGCTTTCACTGTTTCACTAGAATGAAGTCTTATTTCCTTTTTACGTAAGTGCTTTGCATAGCCAATCTGACAAACAAAGCCATCTCCCTTTTGATGTATTCTTCATGATGAAAATCTTAAGAGAGAGAGCTCTGGAGTTTCATAGTTATCTCAATCTACATATGCATTAAGAGTCCTCTGATGGAAATTGCACTGGTTAGCAAGATGAACAGCAAGTTGAACTGGGGGTTGGAATCAAGTTAAAGTTCCAGCTCTGCTACTACACACCACACAGCAATGTCACTTTTGCCACTTCAACAATACATCTGAACCTACATCTCAACCACCTCAGTACATCAACATTAAATACTCACGACAGGAACATTTACTGCTTTGTCACAGTTGACTTAACTTTAAATTTTGCATCTACTGACAACAGGTGCTAACATCCCTTCTTAAATCTCACAAAAGTCAAATATATAAATATTCTAGCACTCTACGGCACACAGACCCGTGAGCAAAGGCAACAGAGAAAGCCATCCATTCAGAGTTGTGACTGGCATAGATTAAATCAATCAATAAATAAATAAATAAATACCAACAAATCTGAATACACTGTCACGCTCCCAAGGCTATTGTTTTATGTTGCAAGTATTTGTTTCAGCATGCAGGAGGCCTTGTAAACCCCCAGCATTTGCTGAAGCTGCTTTGGGGCACAAAAAGAGCCCCTCATTCCCCACCCCAGCCCATAGCTTTATGGTGCCTTATGTGCATAGCTCAAGGGTGCATGGAAAGTTCTGCAGTAACTGAAAAGCCTTCGTGGATACTTCCAAGGAGCTGGAGTAATACCTACCATATTTATTTTCCTGGGAAGTGGCACAGGGGTTTCTGGAAGGGTGTGTGTTATGTCATTAGACTCTTCAGATGCTTGCCTTTGGACGGTGTCTCTGGATTGTACGTTTGGAGAAAGATCTATGGAGTGAGATTTTTGATTTGCCTCTGAGGGCTGAGGCTTCGGTGCTGCTTCTCCGCCTTGAGTTTTAGCCAACAGCTCTCCTAGCTGAGGTTTTGGAGGAAGGTCCTTCATTTGTGGCTTTGGAGGTAAGTCTCCAAGCTGTGGTTTTGGTGGCAAGTCTCCTAGCTGAGGCTTTGGGGGTAGTTCTCCAGGCTTTGGGGGTAAATCTCCCACTTGAGGTTTCTGAGTTAATTCCAGAGGCAGAGGCTTTGGGGGCAAGTCTCCAGGCTGTGGTTTCTGTGGTATATCGATGGACAGCGAGGGCTTCTGAAACATTTCCATGTGCTGATGGGATTTATCTATTGAAAGATGATGACTGGTTTCTATTTTTCTTAATGCCACTAAAACAAAAGAGCAAAACAATGTTTTTCACAATCTTAATATTTTAATATTAAAGAAGTTAGGCATGTATCTTTTATTGTGTTAATGACCACACGGTCACTGAACCCCTTAACTGCCCACAAGTCCTCCTAGTCTATGAAAAAAGCGAGATAATACAACTTTACATAACCCTCATTCACTGAGGTCTCATTTAATTGCTCCTCCTGGAGGCCAGCAGTGCTTATTCCAACAGGTATTAGATGTCAATTCAGAGATCATCTACTTAAAATGAAATAAAGTGATCACTTTTTGGACCTAAACCAAAAAGTATGAAATATAATAAAAGACTTTCCAAAACCACCTAGATGTGGACCAATTGATGTGACTGTAACAGAATTTCTTTTTAATGACATTTATTCACATATCCAGTTGAATTCCACACAAAAAACCACCTGACTGTCAGGGTTAGTACTTGTAAAATATCTCAGAAGAGAGAGGACATATATCTATGCAGTGTATAAAATATACTGTACTATAGACATTCAAACTAAAACTAAAAAAAAATGAATAATTGTATATATTTACAATTAGGTAAAGATAAAAAGTTTTAAAATGTGTGTTTTACAGATTTGATGGAAGGAAATTTAAATTAGATTTTCAAATAGTTCTTTTAGTCAGTGTCATCTATTGATTCTACTGCTAAGCTCCCTAAGAAAACTCAACTGAAATCTACCTCAAAACGAAGACCATTAGTACACACAAAAAAACCCAACCCACAGCCTCCTAAACCAAATAACCCTAATGTTAAAACAGATGAAGGGGGACAGGAGAGAAGAAATTGACAACCTGTGATGAAAGTAACACATTTTGACTAGAAGGAACAATTTCATGTTGCTTTCAGCGTTACTTTAGTACTGTATTCTACCAGCCAAAAAGATGGCCTGACATGTGACTGTGAAAGCAACAACACTCCCTGTGGATATCACCCACTGCAATAACACTTCCATGATATATTTATGGTTACTTACACCAAAATAATAATAATAAAAAAACCCATTTGCACAGTTTCCATGAAAGAAATTTTATAATTACTATCAGATGTCTCATTTTAAAAAATAGTCTGTGTTGATCCCTGTGTATGGCTCTGTGTCCTAGACTTACCTCGTAGCAAATGTACACACACTGATCATCCACACAGGTTTGAGATGTAAGTAAATGATATGAAAAACCCTGATAGCAGCCCTTATCAAAGTGCTTTGATTTGGCCCTTCTTAAATTTTCACCTGTATCATTTTAAATCAAGGAAGTGTTGACTTACTTCACAGTGCCACCCTAGCACATCATTGATGTCTCTTTCAAAAGATGACACCATGTCAGAATAACTGTAATTTAATGAAGTTGAAATTTTACATTTTGTTTTTCTATTAAAAATTATTTGCACACCCAATTTCAGAAACCTAGCTTCAGAATTTTGGACAAGCAGCATTTCCTGACCTTCAGGCCCTATTGTGATCATCCACTCATACAGGTATATCATATTTTTGATGCATTCTGTATTCAGACAGAGCTACAAAGTAGGTCCACTTTCTACTTTATAGTCAGTTGATTAAACAATTCAAAAAAATGAAATAAAACCTGCTCTGTGAGTTTAAAGAGATTAGAAAAAAACATTTCTAAAAGAAAGGTGTTCCCTGGGATGATGGTCTCAGAAAGTTTGTCACTGATCTATAAATGAGCATGTAACAGTACCTGATTTTTCCAAAGTAGTTTCACTGGCCACAACCCTGATTGCCAGATACAGTTTGCTCCAGAGTATCAAGAAATTGACCTTAGAGATGTTAGGAAAAAACCCCCACCAACTAGAGTGGTCTAGGGTAGAAACAGAAGCCCAGAGAAGTTATCCATGGAGATACTCAAAATGTGACTGCACGTGGCCTTGAGCAACCTGCTCTCATGGCAGAAAGCCGGCCCTGCTCCGAGTGCTGGACTGGCCCACAAGACCTCCGGAGGTCTCTTCCAGCTTCAATTAGTTCATGGGGGTTTTTTCCCTCCCTACGTGTATTTTTTTCAGTTTAATAAAAGCCTTCCCCATCTTCCAAAATCTTTTCAGTCTTGTGAAGCTTTCATGGTTTGTGGCATTTTAGAATAAAATTTCTGCTGAAAAGATCCATATATTTAAAACAACTATCCACTTTCACCCACAGTTAAAAGATGCCATTATGAGAATAACCACAAAGAGATCTCTTACCTTTCTGAGGTAGTTTGGGAAGAACTCTAGGGCCAAGTGCAGTCTTTGCAGTCCCAGTGCTAAATCAACAGATATGAATTATTAGTGCTTACAGCTGTTATAAAATATACTTATTTCTCATTTTTTCCCTTTACACATCCAAAAATAAAAAATCCCCAAACAAAACCCACATGTATTGTGCTTCTTTTGTATAATCACTTTGTCTGTGGATAAATCCCAAAACTCAAAGCACTGTTAAGAATTAATTTGGGGTTTTTTTTTCAGAGAAAAAGACATACAAGCCCCACACAAGTTCAGTGTTATGGGGCAGATATGTTCTATGAACTATGGTACATGCAAAACATACTCTGTAAGTAGGTGAAGCTGAAAGACCAACTCTGTGGGCAGATTCTGAACTTTAGGGAAAATTTGTTCTTCAAAATAATTGTACTGAAACATACAAAACATAATCTGTGCTTTATGTCAGTGAAGTTTTCCAGGACTGAGCCTGTGCCTTGTAGCCTCCTGCACATGTATGATGTTGTATCACACACACACTCTCTGCTGCAGGAGGAGACAAAGTCTCTGCTGCTCCCAGGAAATACTGATGATTGTGGGAAAACAACATGCTTTACCCTGTCAACCTGTATTACACGTGTTAGCTACTCCCATCAAAGTTTTTCGTCTAAAATCACAACTAAGTCACTTTTATAGAAAAAGACTGAGGAAGAAGAGAAGAAAGCAAATTGATTTAAGGCATAAAAATCTAACAATAAATAAAAATCAGTATCAGCTCAAAATAATGACTCAAAAAACAAGAAAAAAAAAGAGTGATAAAGCTGCCAGAGTATGTTCAACAGAGCAGAGAGTCTCCTGCATTAACAGCCTTCATTCTGGTACTGCTTGTCTCTGCAGCCAACGTTTCAAAATGAGCATGATGAAACACTTTTAATTTCTAGCTGTTTTTTACATAGCCAAAATACATCATTACACGAAAATGAAAGAACAGCCAAGCTCAACCTTGATTCAATAAATCACAGAATCATAGAATGTCCTGAGTCGGAAGGAGTCCACAAAGATCATTGAAGCCCAGCTCCTACCTTGGCCTCTTTCTAATGCCCTGGAGTACGAGGACCACACTTTTACCCTTGTCTGACAAGGACCTAGCATGGGCTCAGCTCTCTGTGCTGTGGAACATCACCACTTTTTCCCTCAATGCCCAGTGCCAGCTGGATGGATTCAGCAGATGTGGGAAGCCAGCTGTGCTACCAACAACAGGTCCCCTGCCTGTCCTGACAAAGCAGATCACAGTCTGGGGGTGTCCAGGAACTCTTCCTACACATCTTCTGCTGTGCCCTGTTTGAGGATACACATCCTTCCCCAGTCACAGCCCATCCAACACACTCGGGGTCATGCAAGACTCTGTGCCTGAGGCAGGTGTTTGTTGGAATTACCATGCTCTGAACCTCAGGACTTTGGAATCACAGCATAGATAGAGGAGTAGCAAACTCTAAATGACAGCAATGTATGGCTGTCCTTACTACTCCAGCTATTAAAAAAGACACTTGTAATGGACAGACCTGATGAACTACAAGCTAAAAGCAGTTTGTGTTACTGCAGACTGTGTGGCAGCACATAAGGCTGACAGAGTGGAGAACAGCTAAACTGGAAGACTGAGATGAACTCTCTTACAGAGCCATCTTCGATGCCAGCCTGTACCCAGAGTGACACTGCTGCTACAAGCAGGACACCTCGCACTGAAGCAGATAAAATGAAATGCCAGGAGACATGAAAATAAAGCTTTTGTCCTGCTGGACTGAGGTCTGAGACAGCATTCCCCAGCTGGGAGAGCATTTCTGTAGGAGCAGCAGATAGATTTGGGTACAAGTCATTCTGTCCATCCTGCTCAATGGATGGATTGTGCATGGACAGCGAGGAACAAAGCGTAGGAGGCTCAATGGAGCCAAAGTATTTGTATGCTAGTAAAGCATGCAGAAAACTAAAGAAGAAACATAGCTAGGATTTTATTTCCTATGAAAGGCTTTCCTTTTCTAATTTACAAAATAGTTACATTTATTTAAATTTTCATCTTTGCCTTCATATATGCAGATTTTACCTTGACTGCTGAGACATCCCCTCAAACTTGTTTGCAGCCTTAGTTGAAGGTGGGCCCAAATCATTACCTGAGGTGAAAAAAAAGGACAATTAAAAAAAAAAAAGTTAACTGAAATATAATCAGCAGAGGGTGCAATTTAAAGCAAAACATGTATTCCTCTAACTATCTTCATTACAACATATCTAAAAAATATTTTTTATTGTTCATTATTAATTTTGCAGCTGAAAAAGCAGGAGGGACCAAAATAATCCAAGATGACCTTCCGTATAGCACATTTTAAAACAAATCACTGGTAGCTCTCATCTCCTGGCAAGGGAAGATTGAATGACATTGCTGTAGTGCATTTGTTTTCAAGTAGTGTTTCATTTTGCTCTGTATAGAAGGAGATACAGCAGGCCAGTATCAGATAAATTTATCACAGATGTTTACATTTTGCACTATGAGGCACATCTTTTTAAAACCACCATGAATTTGATTTTATTCACAAAACATTAAATTTCTAAGGATTGGTATTTTATCCTACGTAAAGAACAGTCTTTACTGATTTAGTGACTAAGTTTTTATGCTCCCATAATCTGCACTTTAGCCATTGGTAAAGAAAAGATCCTGGGTATACAGAATTCTGTCAAAAAGCAGCAAAATCCAAACCCAAATGCTCTGGACTCCTTCAGCAGAAAGCTTCTCTTCATTAGCCATCACCATTTTCAAGGTATAATGACACCAACTTGTTTGGTTTAATGCCTTTTCATCCCCCTTTGCCTCTCCTGTTACAGCATGTCTTAATCTTAGAACCAGCTTCAACAACCATTAGTAAATTTTGTTACTGAAATAGATGCAAAGTGACATTTAATGATCCAAGAACACAAAATACTTCTCATTCAAAAGAATGACACATTTTTCTAAATACCATTTTTGGCGCATTGATGTCTAAATGAAACAGCAGAAAAGGCTCATGCTGTGCCTCGCTAAAAATATGTTTGTGTTTAAAAGTGGTGCAATAAAGAAACTAAGGTAAAACAGCAAACATGTAGATCCTATGGATAAAACAAGGAAAAATATCTCATGGTTGCTATGGAAATACAAAATAACCTGTATGATATTTTTAGAACATCTTTGAATAGTAACTCAATTTGCTTAGACATAAAATAAGGATTGCTCTGCTTGAAACTTCAATTAATGCACAGATTAGAAAACAAATGCTGAAATTCAACACAGAAAGAAATATAACAACAAAGAAGAAAGCTTCTGAAAGGAAAAGCAGTGAACATCTGACAATATTCTTAAGCAAAAAACACAAAGGCAGATACAAGAAACTCCCTCTTTTAGAAACACAAAATTTAATATTTGCTTAAAAATCCAAATGGACTTTGAAACAAGCTTTTGTGCAGATCTCAGCTAAGAAAAATGGGGAGAAGAGGCCCCTCTTTGATCCACTGAAGTTTAGCTTGCCCTGAAAAGCAGTGAAGAGACAGAGAAAGCAATATTCTTCTCTGGCCCTGCTCTGACAAGGTGTTCTACTGCTACAGGCTTCTTCATCTTCAACTGCACACCTGAACCTTTCCCATATTTTCCTCTTCCTTTATCTGTTGTCTAATGTGTTTAAGGAAAAGCTGGCACTTGCTTAGCATCTAATCTTATCATACCTTTCATCCTAATAGTGCCACATTATATAGCATTCTAATACATGGTACTTTAGGAGCTGTTTTGGACCTAAATATTTGTGATTTTTTACATTTTTAAAGTCCGAGCTCTTCAAAATGTCTTTACTACATCTGAAAAAGTACAGGGCTGTTAGACTCCAGAACATAGGAAATATTTTTTTTTTCCATATCCCAGATCTCTGAGAAGTGGAGAACTGAAAAGGTTCCATTATTTGTATTCCTTGAAAAAAAGTGTTTGTTTTTCATTGGACTCTATACTTTTCTTCATATTGAATCCTAGATTAAATCACTCACAAGTACTTCATGATTTACTACATTTAACTCAATTTGCTGAAAAAAGAATGGGGCTTTTAGGCTATGAATTTTTTATTTTAGGCTAGTAATTGTGCGTTTTACTAGAATAGAGAGAGGATTCTCTTAAGATACAAGTAGTGTATGGATGATGCACCTATGTAAACACTGGATTCCAGTTTAAAAATTAATAGGTTAATTAATTAATTAAAGATTCATGGAAATCCTGCCACCAAGTCTAAAATCACAGAAAATTACATGGGCCTAAGATTTATAGCTACCAAGAGAATTTGACTGCATAGAGCAATGTTTATTCAAAAGAGGAAGAATCTGAGTAGTCTGGAAAATAGTTTACAAAAAGCATCTGTCAGAAAGGTATCCTGGTAAAAAAAAAAAAATTAAAAAGCACTGTTTCTGTGTAACTTCTGCTGGTAGAAGGATGCAAACCTATCAGTCTTTGTGTATGTACAGACAACATCACAAAAGCCAAATACATATCAAGACAACACATTCCCACCAGCAAGGTGTGGACACTTTAGAGGAGAGGGGTGGCCCAGAGGCCAAGGAAAGAAGCTCCTGTGGCAGTTGTGAGACCTGCACAGACACCCTGGGGTCTGTGTGCCCCAAAGCTGCATCCCTGCAGCTGGTCCCTGAGCTGGGCACAGCAGCAGCCGGAGGGGGCAGAGGCAGAGGCAAAGGCAGAGAGGAGCAGTGGCTGAAGGGCCGGGGTGAGGGCAGAGCCTGGGCAGCTACGGCAGAGAGAGGGAGGCAGTGGAGATTGGATTGGGCCCCAGGGGAGCGTGGAGGATTTTCAGCTTTCTCAAGTGAGACTTGGCTGCAGCAGCCTGGAAGGCAGAGCGACAGAAGATAGAACTGCTGATTTATCTGAGCTGACGTTGCATCAAGCTGCAATCATGGGAAAGCAAGCACCAGGTAAAAAGAAACCAAAGATCATATATCAGCCATCATAAAGGTTTTCCCCTGCCCTTTTGTTTTGCATTCAAAACTCACCCCAAGGAATTGGGCCCTTATTCTGGGGTCCATGAGGTAGTGGGCTTGGTGGGTCAGAGAGGGTTCTTTTGTGTCCTGGGGGTGGGGGAGGTGGTCTCTTCTTGGAAAGAGTGGAGCTGCCACTAGAGGTTTGAGTGCTTAGAGGGAGGGTTGAAGGTGGGCCTGCAAAATAACAAACAACCTTCTTACAAATACATGTGCATAAACGTCAAAGCAGCACTGAAAAATTCACAGTCAGACCCACAGCGAAGTGCAGCAAAAGACTAAAATAAAAAGACAAGCCATGCCAAAACACTGTTTAGATTAAACGACATGTTCACCACATTTTTAACCATCTCAGCTGTGGGAATATAAGCAACTTGACAATAGAATGACACGTGTACTTATGTTTAAAAAATACAGGATTAATCACGCCATGATTTCTAATTTTAGGTATTGTTAAAAAAAAGAAAAAGCAGCATGAAATATTAAAATTAAGTAATATTTAGCACATGGGATTAAAATTGGTGTTAATTTATACCAGAATGAAAGAGCTTTCTATACGTTCTAATATGTGGGGAGGTTTTTTAGCCCTCCAGACCATCCCATACAAATTTTGTTAATAAACTGGAAGGCAGGAGGAAAGAAATAGAAATATGCCTACAAATTTTCCTTTCAACATAGGATTTTTAGCTTGAGAAGATTTTCTGTAATTCTTTTTTTTCTGTAAATCAAACACATCAAACTATGCATTCCAAGAGCACTACAAATTGTTGTACATGATATGAATAAAACAAACATCAGAGAAGTCCTTTCTGGGACTGAGATTAGATATTTCACGGTAGCACTGCTTATAAGAGCCTATGCAGTCACCCCTACCCTTAAACACTTTTATTTCCCTCTGAATTAATGCTGGCACAAGTATTATTCAACACAACACATGTTTTACACAATATGGGAACAGATACAGCTTGAAAGACAAAATAATCCAGCAGGAAGACAAGAGTTTTCCCTGATCAGCTTCACCATTGACCTTCACAAACGTCTCTAGTAAGAAGCTCAAGGAAGCAGAGCGGGGCACAACCGGCAGCGAGGGGATGACTGCTCCAGTCAGCTGCCACCACTGCCCTAAGAAATTACTTGTAACACTTATCTACGTAAGTTCTATGTTAGGGTACAACAGCTCCAGGGGGTTGTTGTTGGGGTTGTTAGTTTGTAGGTTTTGTTGTTTTTGTCTTTTTTTAATCTAATCAGCAACAAAGACTTCACTGCAGTCTTCGCTTGCAGTAAGTTTTGCACGTCAGACAGCTTTGCCATCAGTCTGGATAAATGCAGAAAATCTACATAAAACTTTAAAAGCAAAGTCTGTCTATATCTGAAATTTCAAGTCTATTATCAGTCTATTTTTTAAAGCTGTAAAACCACCTTGCCTATTTTTGAAAAGCTACCTTATTTGAACAGTATTTGAGACAAAACCTTCATTTAGTTACTCGACATATATCCTACCCTGCAGCACACAAGACTAGAGCTGCCTTATTTAAAAATGTTTATGAATATTCTCTATAGGTAGCCTGGAAATGATCAATACCTGCACTCCTCCCCAAACTATTATATATCACAGAAGTACTGAAATCAGTGAAAATTAATATTTCTTAAAATTCCTTAGGTGAAACATTTAACACTGACAAAAGTAGCTTCAATGATTCTGTAAGCATGAATCTTGTTTTTCAGGTATTTTCAGCAGGTGACCTCCCTCTTTCTTATAAACAGCAAAGAAAAATTCAATAGAACTACCCTTAATGAGTTAATAATTCAATCTATTCTCTTCCAGATTCAAGCCTTCTGCTGTGCAGGGGAATCTCTCAGCTACAAGCCCAGCAGATATTTTGGGCCTGGCTTAATTAATTGGTTACTTCTGTAAATCAAATTATATATTTTGCAATTGTTCCTCTCAATTTGCTTCCAAGTTCACAAAACCATTAACTGACTACAAGTCAAATGCCAGTGCATTTAATGATTGTTCCCCTGTTTGCACTCTTAACCCTTTCTCATTTTAATTTCTTCCTTGAGCTTAAGTAAGCAAGATGATTTAAATTGTGCACTGAGATGTTTCTGAAAGCAAAACCAACTTTTCTTATGCTAAAGTTTGACTGACGATCCCTTAAACTCCTGCAAGTTACCAACTCTTTCTTTGCTTCAAGAAATACGAATCAAAAGTTGTTCTGATTCGTGATGTAACTCCGAGTGTATCTAGGAACGGCGAGGGGGAAGGAATAGTCCGCACCCACTGCTAAGAGCAGCGTTATTAAAGCACGCCGAGAACCCGCCCGGGCAGCCAGGGCCGCGCTCCGCGCCTTCCCCAGCGCCGCAGCGCCCGCAGCGCCCGCACCCGCAGCGCCCCCCGCCCCGCCCCCTGGCGGCGGCCGCGCGCACTGCACCGCGCCCCACCACGCCTGCGCCCCGCCGCCACACACCGCCCGGAACCGGCTTAAAGGGAAAAAAGGGGAGGAAAGGCATTGAATAATATTGTGCGCTTACTGCAAAAATTAAATTTCAGACACGAAGTAAGGTTCGTAATTTTAATTGCCAATGAGAGGAAGAAATCTTCTCTACAAAAATAAATTTAAGTAGCATTAAAAAAACCCCTTAAAATTATGTTATACGGGTATGTTTTAGATTTCACGTTAGCTGTATATATCCAGACCTTACAGAGGAATTTAAAAAAATCACTTCATAGCTTTCAGAAGTTCACATGGCATACAAAAGTCATGGGGAAAAGGTGTTTAATATACTACAAATCTTACTATCAGACTTGTTTCTGTATTAAACTCACAGAGGGAATAAATAGGAATACGAAGGTCATACACTAATGATGACATGGTTGAAATACAAAAGAACTTATATTCAAATAAACACAAAATAAAGGAAAACTTCAAAACACCTTTTCAGAAAGAGGCATAAAGTGACGTCATGCTTTGAATAAAGAAAACATGGGGAAAGTTCTTGAATCTAAATCAGTTTATAGAAACAACTGGTGAAATAATACAAGACCTGATGATGTATTACCTGTCTGCACAATTATTGTAAAATACACTGTATCATAGAATCACTTAGGTTGGGAAAGACCTTTTAGATCATCGAGCTGGACACTGCCAAGTCCACCACTAAACCATGTCTCCTCTGTGCCTTTGGGATTTCCTTCTTGAGGAATGTCCTGGACTCCTTCTAGACTGTCTCCCAGGGGACTCTTGTCAACCAGGCTCCTAAACAGGCCAAAGTCTGTCCCCTGGAGGTCCAGCGTGGCAGTTCTGCAGATTCCCCTCCATACTTCTCCAAGAATTTGTGATCCCTGTGGCCCAGATGGCCTCCATCACCTACAAGTCCTTCTCTTCACAAACAGCAGGTCCAGCAGGTGCCTTCCCTTGCTGGCTCCCTCACCAGGTGAGTTGGAAACTTCTCTTCCACACACTCCAGACACATCCTGGACATTCCTGCCCCATGAGAACAAGGGCCAACAATTGTGAGACTTCTCCCAGCTGCTTGCAGCTCTTTCTCTCATCTGCCTCTGCATCCTGGGTGGGTGGTCTCTAAAAGATTCCCAGCAGGATATCTGCCTGCTGGCCTTTCTCTGATTCTACCTATAAACATTCGACCCTACTGCCACCATCGTTCAGCTCAGACACTCAAAACAGTCCCTAACATACAGGGCTACCCCACTGCCTCTCCTTGTTTATAGCCACCCATTGCAGCACTCCAGTTATGCCAGTCATCCCACCTTGTTTCTATGACAGCTGCTAGGCCACGGTTTTCCTGCTGCACAACGGCTTCCAGCTCCCCCTGTTCATTGTCCGTGCTGTGTGCAGTGGTGTAGATGCACTTCAGTTGGGATATTGATCCTGACACCTTTTTTGGGGGAGAAGCCCTAATTTCTACATGACCGTTTGGAGGCATTTCCATGCCTTATGTCTTTGCTGTCACAGGGCTCTCCACCCCCCACCTGCACTGAGAGCAGCCCAAAGGGCCTCACTGGCACACATACTCCCTCCAACGCTGGTGTGCTGCCCCCAGGGTTACCTTGAGTGAACCTGGTTTTGTCCCTTTCCCTCTTCAAATCTAGTTTAAAGCTCTTTTGATGTGCACTGGTAACTCAGTGGCAGGCACCACTGCTCCCTGCTCAGGCTGGCAGAGTTACAGCCCCTTCCTGTATGACATGCCATGCAAATTCCCATCCAAACTGCCACACTGGCACTGTTTGTGGCACTGTTCACTGGCACTGTTCGTGGTGCTCTCCAAGAGTTTCTCTACACGTCTGGGCTTGGCCCTGTTGCCCCTGGCCCTTCCCAGGTCCCCTCAGCTGCTGTGCCATGAGCTGCTGTGGCTCCTGCAGCTTTCTCACTTCCCTGAGGCTCCCCTGGTTAAGTCAACCTTCCCCTGCACCAGAGCTGCTCACCTCAGCGACTGCACATGTCTGTGTATACACACACATATATACACATAAATGTGTGTGTAAAACCAACATCTCAAAACAATTCCTTTGTGATAACTCTTAATTATACAAGGCCAGGCTAGATGTCTTTGAGCAATAATCAGAGCAGTTACTAGATCAAAGGTATTTTGTGATTTTAACCAGGCAGCAATTGAGCCAGTCATTGCCTCTTCAACAGAGGTCTTCATCATCAATAATTTCTCACATAGTTGAGAAGTTCACATTTCATAAAGGATATTTTCTTATCACAAGCAAAAACATCAAAAACCAAAAAGAAAACCCCCAAAAAACTTGACCTAGATTTTTTTCCTTTTGTTTCTGTTGGGCTTTCTTTTCCTCAGTTACTGGGAAACAAATGTTTACAGTACTAACTGTTGTCATCTTTTATCACTTTTTCATATTACCAAGATCAGGCTTTCAAGTGTAAATAGATCAAACAATCCCAAAATTATTGTACTAAGGTAAATAGCTGGATAAACTGTGCAATTAGGAGTGCATTGCCCTTCAGGGTTTGTGCACCTAGTACAGTATCAATTCATTTGTGTACTTGTGAAACCATGCAAAGCTGTTGCCACCCAATCAAGAAATTCTGGGTTTAGACTGTAAAAACCTCACGTGTGATTTTTTTTTTTAACACCTGATGAGTTATAGGGGGAAAAAACTAGAATTCCAGCTAATGGTAGAATGGACATGGCAAAGGAAAGTAACCTATATTAAAAATTAATACGTGTTGCTATCCTTATTTTTAAATTTCTCATGAGTGACTTTTTACATAGATATTACTAAAAGCCTTTTCAGTTTGCCTTACTTTAGAGCATATACTTTCAGTACTGAAAATAAGAGCATAATTAAAGGCAAAATGATCATGATCACTCTGAATAAGAAAGCTAAGAATATACATTGATTCAACATTAGCATTTGAAGTACATTATATAATTAATGCTAAAAAAATGTTAAGTTTTAAAAGTTATGTTAAAGAATGGTGTATTTTGGGTTGATTCAGAAATAGAAGAGCCCATGAAATCAACAGTCATCAGCTAGTCTTCCCTTCCTATTATGGTAGTAAAAAATACAAAATCTTAGTGGGATAAATAACATTATTTAATCAAATGTGCACGACATTTATAAGAATATTAAAAAAGAAGTCTCCAAGTATATACAAGAGAAGCATAGAATCCTGAAAACATTCAGAAGAAACAGGATGACCTCAAAGGCTGAGGTAATGGAAATGAGAATAAATACATTTGTGCTATAAATTAGGGACTTCAGCTGCAAATGGTAGCAGAGACTGTGTAATGCCTGCTATGCCACAGTATGATACTATCAGGAAAAAAAATGAGTAGGACCAAAGGACTCTTTGATGTGGTATTTCCAGTAGAAACAGCAAATTTTACTGCTGTCCCGACACTTCCAGCTGCTTGTATTTCAGAAAGCTGATTTAAACAGCAAAGGTACAGAGAAGAGTTAGTGTGATGAAAGGATAACTTGAATCGCAGGAGAATGAAAATACTCTTCAATCAGATAAGGTAAAATACACTTGGCTTGTTTAGTGTAACAACCCAGACATGGAGACCTGTAGGATTTCCATCCGGGCAGTGCCTTGACACGGCCTCCAGCCACAGAAAAACCACCAAAGCCGAAGGGAAGTGTTGGTACTTGCACAAACTAACTTAGTGAACCAAAGAAGATTCCTAATCCTGTGTGCAATGCAGTCCGACAACTTTTAGAAGTTACTAGTAAATTCAAATAAACTAATTTGGTTAGAAATTGAGTCTGATCTAGTGAAGAAGCAGATAAGATGACTGTGTCTGCAGCAGCAGACTGGAACCACAAAGTTTGGCTTTGGGTTTATGTAGCTCATGTTAGAGCTGAGACAGTGTAAAATATGAAAACCTGTAGGTATTGAAGATCCAAACTTAACTTCATGATACAGAATTTATCCCTGACCTTCATGTTTATCTGGGATAAACAGGCAGAATCACTGAAAATCAATTAGCGTTCAGCCAAAGTGAAGGAAACCTGGCTTAGATTGCCTAACACTCTTCCAAAACTAGCTAGCAACACTACCCTCACACTGGATTTGCAATGAAGGTTGTGCAGAATTTTATTTAGCTACTGTGGCAGGTCATGCAACTACTTAAATATTGATTCTTTTTTTTTGAAAGCTTTTTGTAAAACAATAGGCAGAAGACTTGCTGGATGTCTGGAGCAATAATGCTGGAAAGAGCAATATAAAAGATGATTTTCAGAATGTTACAGGCTAAAGATTTGACTGACAACACAAGTAAGTTGAACCTGAATAAGCTTAGATAAACTATTGAAAAAGGCACAGAGTGGTTGGCTCAGGCAGCCACTGCACTCTTTCTGTACCTCTCATTCTGTTAGGATTAACTAAATCTGCAGCAGAGATAGCAGCAAGTAAGATGTATCCACAAATGAGACAGTGTGGAGTAAAATACATGAAGGTTCCAGCATTTTTAGGAACATTTTGGAAAATTATCAGGATGGAAAATCTGGACGTGAGTTATAACAATGTATGGAGAAACTTAAACATCCCTACATCACCTCCTCCAACTACTGTACCTATAAAATTATTTTTAGCCAGCACGTCCACTAAAAACCATGAGTACGAGTGATGTGCCTTAAATTGATTTAAACTTACCTCCTCCCCATCACAAGTTCAGTGGATGGCTTCCTGTGGCCCCTCAGGAGCACCACAGAACTTTGCTACTCAGGAACTTCACTGGGCAATGAAACCAGCTTACAGAGTGCTACAGGGAGGGGGTTTTGTTAAAAATAAAACATGCTTTGGAAAGACAGTTTCTTCTGCATGTCCCAAAGGATGAAAACCCATGAAAGTTAAAAATCCTCTGCCTCCTTCTAAAATGCAGGTCCACCTGCTATCCATTTCCCTGCAGACTCCATGTCCTAGCAGGGGCCCTTGGTATCTGCCAGGGCCTCACAGCAGCTCAGGGACAAAGATCAGATTATGTTTGGGGACAGAAGGAAATCTTAAATTTAAATACAGATTCAATGCTTTTGTTACTCTTGCTGTTTAGGGAGCTTAGTGAAAAAAGTAATGCTATGTTTCCATACTTAAACACAAATAAGTTATTAAAATGAACTTTTTAAACAAAAACACACCATCTGACAAGTAAGCTTGTGTGTTAAACATCAATGGAAGGGATATATTCTATTACTACTCTTGCCAAAAGAGGCGATAAAGTCTACAGGTTTATGTTTTCCTACACAAAAAATTAACTCTGTTTCAAAATTCAGATGTTTCAACAGTGTCTTGTGGAAGTGGAGAGTCTCTGCTTCATTTTCTTTCAAACAACCTGAGAGCTGAAAGGGGAGAGATAACAAGGAGCAGCACAGTTTAAAATGAACCATAAGTGCATCTGAATTGATGCATCTACAGCGATCTTTCCACACTGATGAATTGTCCTATGCATTTGTCACTTTCCCCCCCAACTTTTAAGTCTTGAATTACCCCTGTAACACAGGCATGTATACAATGGAGATTTCTGATTCCACAATATTGTTGAATGGATATCAACCAAAATGCCAGCATCATTCACAGACTGTAGAATTTCAGCATATTGGAAGCAGAGAAGCATAGTGACTTTAATGTAACAGCAATTCCCATTCAACCTCTCTCTGACTTACTCTGTGAATCTGGCACTTTCCACTCTGATGAAACAGTTAATTTTAGATTAGAATGCAATTTTGTGATATTTTTTCATTGTAATATAAATAAAGATCTCTTTGCACAATCTCTGACATGAAAACACAAAAACTCAATGCCTCAATTCTTTCTGAGTAGCTTTGAGGTTGTGCTGATTCCTTGGTCTAGGAAAAACAAGAAAATTCCAGGAACACCTAGGAAAATGCCTAACATTTCAGAAACCAAAATACATACTTAGAATGAAATATGAACGTAAATATTCCCCTTCCTGGAGAAAAAGACAATTTTCTAGGTAAGTCTGTATGAGAGCTCCACTATATAATGACAAAGAAAAAAAGCTCATTAAAATCTATTGAAAGCTGACAATATATTAATCAGTGTGTACAGATAGACACCAGACACAACCTCATTAACCTTCTTCAGAAAATGGGATGCATGATTAACTTCCAAGTCTTGCAACTTTATGACAAAAAAAGAAGTTATCCTAGGTCGTGAAGGAACATTTAACACAGTACATTGTGTTTGCAATGAAAAACCCATAGCAGACTGTCAGACAGAGCATGTACAAGGGTTGGGAGAGTGGAAGGAAAAAGTAGAAATCTTGTAATACCAACAAGCAGGTCGACACAGTAAAATGACAAGGAATACAACTGAGTCCCCAGTGAAACATGGATTAAAAAAGCTCATGTAAAAAATGCAAACCCTGCCAAAATCGCTTTGCCTCATAAAGGGAAACAAACCTGATTGAAAGAGAGAGCCAAGGGATCCTTTTAAAAGTTGCCAGTACATGACAAAGACTGATGGAACTGTAGTGCTTAAGAACAGCATCTGAACCACGTGAAAGCAAACACCTGATGCCAACACTGTCCTGTCCCTTTTACTCTTTTGCATGTTGGTGAGAGCATCTCTGCATTTTTCCTAAACAAAGTCAATTACCAGTTGAGAAATGAAGTTATAGTAGTGCTAACAAAAGGGAGCATCAGCATAACTGCTGAGGTGTTAAACTATACTGTAAGCCTCATCACAACTAAAGAGTTCTCTAAAAAATCTACTGTAAAAACACAATTTATCAATTTCTAAATTAAATATGTGAAAAGGAATGAAGGGTTTCCTTGTCCTAAAAAGTAGATCTGCACATATTATAATACAGTAAAAAGTTTTGTTCCATAAATATACCCTCTAAACTTGAAGATCAGAGATATCTAGGTCAAACCATCATGATCCACTGCAGCTGCTAAGTCTCATAAAATGAACTGACTTTCATTTAGCAGAGTATTAGTTTATTCCTCATCCATTCAAATTCAGTGTTATTGATGAGTCTATTACAAAATGCCCCCAGCTTTCTCAATTTTAGAACGTGGATTGTACCACACTACTGCATCAATAAGAAGAACATGCTGCATCTTGAAACATTGCAATGTCTCTGGTTAAAGAAGGACAACAGCAGGGAAATCACTGCTTGCAAGTGTAGTTTGGAGACAGGCTTACCTTTGCCAGCATTTCTGGGAGGAAGAGGAGGAGCATCAGATGTTGGAGAGGTGGGCGAGTCTGTGCTTACAGAAGCAAAGATCTGGTTGGTAAAAGCTCCATAGGAGAGTCTTTGCTTGTCTCTGGGAGTGCTAAATGAAGGATGAGTCAGTTTGTCTTGGGGAGAAATGCTTGAAGAGTGACAAAAACTTTGGGGTCTTGGAGATCTTTCCTTTTTTATAGGACTAGGCTGTGAATAGAAAAACAAAGATATGATACAGCTGTCTAAACACTAATTATAGTTAGTACATTTGGAAAATAACATACCAGAATATAATTTAGTGAACATGAGCCTAGTTTTTTTCTTTGTTGGACAAATAAGCCCCCATTCCTCCCTTTTTCAGTAATTCAACCTGATAAGTCCTCTTTTCTAAATAAAAATTAGGATTGTAGCATCAACAGATCATCATGAAAACAAAATTAGATTTAATCTTAAAGCAGGAGATACACACTAGTAACATACTAAATAAAATACCAATAAAAGCCTAGCAAGTTTTAGAATATAAGAGTAATTTTCCATGCATATCGCACGTTACTCAGACTAGACAATTATCCTCAAGTATCAAGGATATTACCCCACTGATGCCTATTAAAAATGAACAAACACTTCTGACAGATCAGATTTATTTGGTCCCTGAACTAGCAATATAATCCATGCTACAGCTCTTTTCAAACCCATCTAATTGCACTTTGAAGAAATTTTACACATCAGTTTTTGCCTGCTGTACGTTAATGGGTGCACATGGAGCACGATCTGTTTCCCTGCAGCTCTGGTTCAGGTTATTATCTCCAGCACAGCATCCCGCATCCTCCTGAGGCTCCTCACACAGATGATTATTTTGTTCTCTACTGTCCTTGAGGACATGCAAATTACTTCAATTTCTGAATTTTTCAATCCCAAGTGTCACAGAAAATGAGAAGTTGTCCACATTTCTTTCTGCGGCACTCATATAAAACAGGAGAGGTGTATTCGCATTTATTGCAGAAATAGAGCACGCAGTAATTAACTGACTTGCTAAAGTAGGACACTGAGGCTAATTTTTCACATGCTCTAGGATGGCAATTATTCTATGCCCTCAAGTTTTGCCTTTCTATTACTTCTTTTTTTAAAAAACCAGGAATAAATAGCACAGCACTATTTATGAAAAATAGAGTTATTTATTCAACAACTAGGTTTTTAATTAATTTATAGAAAAAATTAAGTATGTTAGCTTTGGATTTCCTCCAGCTAAAATTTAACAGCCTAGAATTCTGAAGAGGATAAAAGGACAAAGCAGTCCAGATTTGCTGATTTATATTGTACTGTATATCTTATCAAAGTCAAACTTCTGAAACAGCCCATAATAACTAGGTTGACAAAGTATATTCAGAAAGCACTTAGGCAGTCTTTAACACAGGCCTCAAAATTAGGGTTTTTTCCCCCAAAAATACCTGTAAGAGAAGAAAGGTTAAAGTGGGTCTCTAATAACCATTTATTTCCAGGGAGCAGAGATGGTGACAGTTTTTGTGCATATGCCCTCAAGTTTTGCCTTTCTTTATCATTATTATTATCAGTAATTCACTCACCTTATCATCCAAGTCATCATCACTTTCATCAATTTCATCCTGCCGAAGATTCCATTCATACTCCACGTGGACGTGTGGGTTTAGCTTTCCTGCCTTGGCTTGAGAAAGCTGAAAGAAATAAAAATTCTTGTTAAAATACTTGCTGTTCTTTTGGTGTTAACCAAGTTAGTTTTGTAGTGACAAGAAATAAACTGAAATATTTAGAAGTTTTAAACTTTTCCAGATGAAAAAAAGAACAAAGCAATTCCAGGGTGATCACACAAACGTCCTTCATTTGTTTGAGGTACAGAAAAACAGCTAAAAGGCAAAAAGGAAAGATTTTCTCAAAATGGGCAGAAGTTGCCATGTTTAACAAGCATTTGAAAAGATGACACAAAGAGAAGGTATGTGCACAAAAGCAGAATTTATCTGGAGCCCTCCTTTCCAAAATGGAAAAGCAAAACCTATTTATAAATATTGGAACATACAACTGCTGCCCCTCCAAAATCACAATCCTTGTACTTGAGTCAAATGGAAAGTTATTTAGTCTTTATTTAAATATTTTGCTTCTCTCTCTCACTGGATGAGACCAATATGTCTTAAGCACAAAAGTCCTTTACTTTGCCAGCCCAAATAATGTATTTCACGTTCTTTAAAAAACTATGACCTCAATGATCAGCAAAAAAAACTAATAGAACAGTTCATAGTTATTCTGAGGAGATAAATTCTCCTTTGCAATGCCTAGATTTTCCATCATTATTTATTCCTTCACATCCTTTGAAATGTAGTCTACTTGATACTAGTTGATTCAGGAGTGCCTTCAACCATCTTCCTGAAATAAAATCTGGAATAAAGAAAGTATTTCCAATCTGTTATGTAAGTATTCATGAACCCACTTGAGCTGAAACTGAATTTAATTACACAGTTCAGACTCCAGTTATGCAACAGAAATGAGTTTATCATAATGCAAACACCTAGTTATTTATCTTGTACTTTTTTATCGCCCACGGCAAACAATGTGCTCATTCATGTTTCTTTTTCACTCTTAACCTTAATAGGTTGCTGCTTTTGGAAAAAAATGCAGAAATCATTTTCCTCCTCAAAAATTAAAAAAAAAAAAGAGAAAAGGCATAAATGCTCTATGAGAGTTAAAGTGAAATAATCAGTGAGGTATTAATGGAATTTGCATTACTGTAACTAAACGATTAACTGCTAGATAAGCTCAGTGATAACATCCACTTAACTGTTTGTTCTGTAACACAGCCAGTTGGTCCACATTAATGGCAGATGTCACTTTAGAAAGAGATATTATAAAGGAAAAAACAATCCATCCCAATTGTGTGCTGCACAGGTGATCTGTTTTCCAACTGACAGACTCAAACCACTGGAAACAGCACCTACTTACACAGTAGACATGGCAGTAACTGAGAAGTCAGTCCCACCTTATCAACCATAGCAAAATGCTGGCTTGCATCCCCAGAAACATGGAACATTTCTTTGATTTGTGAAGGACAAGCTCTTTTGATTATTCAATAATTAATTCATGACAAGAACTTTCAATTGTCACAGGAAAGGCATTAAAATTACCAGCTGCAGGGCAAGAGCAGGTATCCTCAGATCATCAAAATGAGGAAAAAGAAGAAATAGAATTAAATGGCAAGTGACAACTGTTTTGTAAATTCTCCTGAATTTACACATTGTAAATTTGCAAATTCTCCTGAATTTACATTGTCTTGAATGTGAAACTGCCAAACTACTTAGACTTTTTAGTACCTTGATAGTAATTAAATTCACTTGCCTAATAAATGCATGCTGGTGGCACCTTAGAGGGCCAAGAACAAACAAGCTTGTTGGTCTGATGTAGAATCCTTCTTCCTGGCTAAATGCTTCAGAGAAGTACCTGGGAAAATCCTTAACACCTTTATTTCTCGAACACCAGTAATCTTTTTGAGTGGTGTCTGTTCACATCCCTCATACATTCTCAAAATTCCTGGAGGTTTTTGCTTTGATCATGTTCAGTTGAGGGACAAAGTCCCACAGAAGCGGGTGTTCAACATCTTTTGATACAGCAACTTCCAGACATTACACTTTAGCTTCTTTCTCCTTCAAGGAGGGTAATTTTAAGTTGTTTCAATTCTCCTTATAAAAAGACTTTCACCATCTCTGAACTATCTGTCCCATTAAATAATCTGAAAAAAGCCAAAGCAGGACAGACAAACAAAGATCCAGACCTAAAAGGTCTTGACAGTTTTAATAGTACAGGTGTTGCTTAGTACTCCTGATATAAAAGCCTCTAAGAAGAACTTTTGAGGTGATGAGGCCCAAATCTCCTTGAATGATATATTTATTGATACATCTAACCCTCCAGTACTTAAGGTCTTCAAATACACTGGTTAAAGTAACTAGTACTGCCACTAGAAGAAAGATCTTTTTCTTAAACTGTTACGAAGAAAATTACTGTTGTGTTTTAGGTAAGAAAATAGTGACCTGTGGTAGGGCCTTCAGATCAGCACACAGCCAGCTGGCAGCAATACCATGTGTGAGGTACAATGGTAGTGA
Organism: Machaerirhynchus nigripectus; assembly: GCA_013397975.1. Classification (NCBI taxonomy): domain Eukaryota; kingdom Metazoa; phylum Chordata; class Aves; order Passeriformes; family Dicruridae; genus Machaerirhynchus; species Machaerirhynchus nigripectus. The sequence continues at coordinate 2,182,846 of VZRQ01009102.1, read as the reverse complement.
TATATTAAGTAGAACACATTTTTAAAGAAGTAAACATTCCCCCCTGCCTTTGCCCCCAGGCTCGGTTCTTACCAGTTCCTCACACTGGACAGCTTTCACTCTTTTTGCTGTGTCCAGAGCCGTCTCTCCAGCTTGGTTTACTACAAAATTAACAATACAAAAAAGAGCGATTCTTTGAGATGTCTTAAGAAAAAATTTATTAAATTTCACTACTTGTAGCACAGTAACTTCTAAAAGTGATCGAAAACATCTATTCACTCTATAGCAGCTGCAGCTCTTTACCATTCCACTCTGAGTGCTCATGCATTTCATATATCATCAGGTTCTTTCTGAACAGCAGCATCTGCTGGGACAGTTCCCCAAATCCCTCCTAACCATCCCAGCAGAGGATATAAAGAAATTTAGTCATTTCGATCTCCACTCTATGCCTTTGCCAATAAAATTCTTACATGAATAAGCAGGAGAAACAAGCAGGCAGGGTAAAATATCTCAAAAAAGAAAACCAATCTAAGACTTAAAAAAAAGAAAAGGGTAAATGTTGATCTAAGCAGATTTTACTTTGATTAATATGTAGAGGCTTGAAGCCTTAATTTGAAGACATTTGAACAAGAATAAATTTAAAACTTTCTAGCTTTGTCTTTATCAAAGCTATAAAATGGTTTACAATTTAAATTAACACCCGATCAGAAAGAAGGCAGTGTCTGAGCCCTCTGGAAAGTGCTGTGGCACAGCACATAGTGGAATCCTTCCTAGGTGCTCAGTAACAAGTCTCAATAAACAACACACTCGATGTGATAAACCCTAGGTAAAATGTACTCTCACAGTACATAAGTAAATGCCGTGGAGCTGGAACAGAGAATGCTCTGCAGCACATCCAGATTGTAAAGCACTTCTGTGATCAGGAACTGAAAACAATCAAACTGAGATCTATAAGCATAAATGTCTGTGTGAAATATTACATAGAGAATGCCAGTCAGGAATCCTAGAAAATACAAAGCAGTTCTCTAGAAAGGCCTATGGCTTTGAAAGAATTCAGATCCCCAGAAGAAGGATTTCCCTATGGAATGATCTATCTGAGATGGTTCAATATGAAAAGGAATGGAAACATAGTACTTCTTGAGTGAAGTTAACACCCAGATATCTTAAGGACTACATAAATTCCAAACTTTCAAGTATACACCTGATGTTTCAGGGTCTAAAGACTTTATACAGCTCCTATATGAGATCACTCAACAAAACAACAAAAAGAACACAGCACCCTCTCTCCCACAAAATAACCTCAAAAAACAAGACACCAAAAAGGTGTGAACACTTCTCTGGCATCTACCTACGAGAGAGTTCAATGGAAGGACCAGTAAACTTGCTTAACTTTTTCAGATAGTTTCCCCATTATAACTGCTAAAAAAGGTCACACTAAATTCTCTGACTTATGATAATATTGGGACATATTCTAAGGGTCTATAAAAAGGCAAAGGAAACCAGTAACTTCTGCCACTAAACTATGAACTTCAGTTTATACAATAGTTCTTTACCAGGTAGTGGACAAAAGTGATGATGATGAAGAAAAAGGGAGAAATAAAATTTCATACCCTCCAGTTTCCATCAGCTGTTAAAAAAAACCTTTTCTCCTATACCATTAAATGACTGAATGTAACTGTATTATAGGCATGCTGATCACACTTAACTCCTGGGCCTAACAAGCTGGATTCATGGGATACCTTCCTCACTCATGAAAAATGTGACCAGCTTTCTCAGCTGCGTTTCTGCTTCTCTTTGCCACCTACATGTGTGAGAGAGGTGTAACACTTGCTGTACCTATATCAGTTCATTTTTCATAATGGCTTACCAGAAGTTTAATTGAAAATAGAATCTCTGTTTGCTCACAGTTGGGGTAATCTCTTGTTTTCTAGATGGTCTCCCTTCCCTAATCAGTGGCAGTGTTGGCTGGGACGTGCTGGGTGAAACCACAGCACCAGCTGCCACTGATGTCAACAGAAGAATTAAGTGCTGTGTACATAAAGCCCACCTATCTAAGACTGGAATTAAACATTTGAAGCATTATAACATACAAGTTCTAGATTACACAATAAACCTAAAATCCAGGCAGTTTAAACTGTCTTAACTGAATGTTTCCTTTAGGCTTCTTGTTGACAAGTTCTTCATCTTTTTAACACAGTTTTATTTTACAAATTTACTTACCACAGAGAAATAAACAAAAGTGGCTAAAATAATGGAAAGAAATTTTAGGAAATCTATATTTCCTGGTTTTAAATAATGAACTTACCTACATCAATAGTTGGCTTCCCCCTCAAAAGCAATTTCAAACACTCAGGCTTATTATATATACTGCAGTAGTGTAGAACTGTATTACCCAATGCTGTTTGTTTGTCCAGGTTTCCACTAAAAAAGAACAAACAATCAAGAAAAGTGTAGTAGCTGTGCTATTCATTTCTAGATCTAGCATACCTATAAATAATAAAGGCATAATAATTTTACTGGACAAATAAGAAGTAGGAGAAAAAATATCTATAAATTAAACATGACTTTCAAAGACTATTAAGAATTGTTCCAAGGACACTGGGAATACCTGAGTTGTGATTAAAAAGGACTGAGAATCTACAGATGTTCATTCAAAAAACTAAAGAAGTGAAACTCAAGAGACTCAAACTTAGACCTCTCTAAGGTCATGCCAGTTGTTTTCCACCTGCCACTTTACTGGAATTCTTTTTGCAAACATGCTAAATTAGCCCAAAAGAAATATCTGAAAAATAATTCTGATACAGTTAAAATAGGTTAATAAGTCCCATGCAGTCAAGGAACTATCAAGAGGGTGGCTGTGAGAATGAACAAAAGAATTTTAAGAGGGAATGTAAGGACAACACACGGAGTTAGGAAGAGACCAGCTGTGCAAAGGGGCTTTTTAAAAACTGTACTTCCTTCAGTTTCCAAGTTCTAAACCCAGGTTTCTCAAAAACTGTTCCTGACATTTTGATATCAAGAAAGTATTTTCATAAACCAGGAAAGCAAAGCTCAGGAGATGAACACTTTTCCCAGTGTTACCCATATTGGACAGTAAGAGCCTGCTGGGTTGTAAAGATGCTCTTAAACTTGAGACTGACACAAAAAAACACACAGCAGACAGAAACAAGATTAGAGATGTCTGAAGAAACTATGAAGCTTCATAACTAAAAAAAAATAATTCTAAATAGTCATCCAAAGTAAAAAATCCTTTAATAATGCTCAAAATAACAATTTGGATTTGTAAAACATTTTTCAAATTATAATCTCAAACATCTTGAATATATTAGTAGGTTATTTTTTATTTTTAACTTTAGTAACACTCTCCTATAATCAGCACTCACACTTTTCATTAAGGTTTTTTACTTCTATGAACACATCCCTTGAAAACAAAGAACAACTCAGTCAATAAATTAGATGCTGAAAATTACTAATTGAGATGTTTACGCTCTTCAATAGCTTTAATACATTTTATTAGCTATTGGAACACCTTTTTCTAAGTCAATCTAGCATCTGTTCATAATTTTCTGAGAAAGATCCTTGAATTCTACTCTTACAATTCCTTTGCATGTGTCCTGTATTTGGCACATCTACCTGCCATCCCTCCTGTACCTGAACCATTTGTTTGCATTGCTTCATATTGCTATGTGCTCTAAATCAATGCTCACTTGTTCACTACAGAGCTTTTCTTTTCATCTTATTTTTATGTAACTGCTTTCAGTGTTTTTAATCTACACATTTTTCCCCTCTCTCTACTCACCAGGAGCACAAAGGTCATCTCAAAAGTACTAAACTATTCTTTTTGGAAACACAGGTAAGGAGAAAGATTATAAGTGATGAGGAAACACTGTCCAAGGCTCTGCTAGGATAGCTCTGAACATCCACATTTTTCATGTACAATTTAATGAAAAGTTAATAATCCATACCAGTTTTGTACAAGGAAGTCAACCAGATGGAGAGAGGTTTGGTCAGCAGTCCGGACTGCTAAATGAAGTGCTGTTTCACCTGGCTCCTAAACACATGTAAATAGAAGTTAGATTTCTGTCTTATTTCTGCAAACCTTGTATATCAGACCTATGACACACATCATTCACTCTTTACAAGTCTTGCAAAAGAAAAATATTAGGGAATTATGATGGAAATTATTATTGTCTTTTTTTATCTCTAAAAGACACCATGTGCTTCAAAGGAAATGACATCACACTTTCTGAGATCTCAGCTTTCCCAAACCAAGTTTTCACTTTTCCCACTTGGATGGAACAGTCCTGAGGAGCCTTTAACCATTTTAGCTACCAGTTACTGAAAGGGATCCTGCCAAGGAATACTGAGTAAGTTTGCAGTACTTGTTGCTTTATGGTGAGCACCAAGCAAAGTCACATTATTTCCTAGAAAAACAGCATCACAAAAATCACAGTCCCACATACATTAAATCTCTTACAGACTTGCAGAACAGTTGAAGTTGAACAGGACCTGTGAAGGTTATCTAGTCCAACCTCCCTGCACAAGCAGGGCCATCAAGGACCAGTTGCCCAGGACCACGTCCACATGGTTTTAGAACATCTCCAAGGACAGAGACTCCATATCCCTGGACTACCCGTGCCAGTGTTTGGTCATTCTCACAAAAGAAACAATTTTTTGGTGTTCAGAGGGCACCTCCTGTGCTCCAGTCTGTGCCCTTGCCTCACTGGGCACCACTGGGCTCCATCTTCTTTCCACCCTCCCTGCAGATATTTCTATACAATGATGAGATCCCCCTGAGCCTTCTCCCAGCTGAACAGTCCCAGATCTCTCAGCCTTCCAGGTGCTCCAGACTCTCAGACACGTTTGTGGCCCTTCACTGTATTCCCTCCAGTATCTCCACGTCTCTCTCGTTGTGGGGAGCCCAGAGCTGGGCACAGCACTGCAGCTGTGGCCTCACAGTGCTGAGTGCAGGGGAGGATCTCTGCCCTTCACGTGCTGGCAATGCTTCCATGCTGCCTGGAATCCCACTGGCCACCTCTGCCACAAGGGCATGCTGCTGGCTCTCCTTCACCTTGGTGTCCATCAGGACCCCCAGGTCTCTTTGGGCAGAGCTGGGTGGTTCCCAGCATGTATTTGGTGCATGGGGTGTTTCCTCTGTATATAGGGTTTCTCCTTGTTGAACTTGAATTGAATCATACTTTATTTTCTATATATATCATATGCATTAGTGCATTGAAATAGATACAGAAATGCTGTTTAATTCCATTTAAAAGTTGCACGAGAAGTTAATCTAAATTTAGATTTCATTAACTCCTATTGATCATAAAGGACATTTTAAAAAGCATATTACAGTATACATACTTAGAATTAAAGCCCTAATTAAAAAGATATAAACATCAGAGAATTTACAGAGGAGAATGCTGCTATAAATGTCCTAACTGCAAACTACATTTCAATTGGTGCTCATACCTTTCTAGATATCACTGCCTGTAATAGCTGGGAAGACTGAGGAGCTAATTCTGTGGTAACTGCTGTGGATGACAAATACAGAAAGCTGACCTTGCAGTCAGAGAATTTGTAATGTGTTTCCATGATAAGCACTCTGTGATAGCTAAGTGCTGAGACTATACTGAAGTTATCCCTTTCACTGAATACAGACAGGTACTGTGTCCTTTGCCAACTTAGCTATTTTCACACTTGTTGAAAATATTCTCTGACATTTCTCCAGGTTGGGTTTAAAAGTGATGGGAGAAAACACTGCTGAGCAAGTGGTTACATGGCATTGATTATCTATAAAAACTGGTTACTTTTCTCATGATTAACATTTGTCCATGGATAATTAAAGTCAACCTGGACTGATTTTTCCAAAATCTGTTACTGATTTCAGAAGGAAGATCAAGTACTCAGAACTTGATACACACACACACAAACAAAAGAATCTTCCTGCTTGAAAGAAATTGTACTTCTGTAAATGTCTCATCAGAAGCTGTGAAGTCATCAGATTTTTTCTTTCCTCATCTACAGTAAACAGAGACTTGCAAACAATCAATAATGTGTTCCTTCAGCCACTATTTTAAAAGCAGGTCTGATACTGTATGTGATATCAGGTAACCCTGGGCTATCAAGTCGAGTCCTCCTTCTCTGGGACTTTTCTAAAGGAGACAACTGTGGGACAGGTGCTTTTAAACACATTATAGTTGCACCAAAACAGTGTATGATATTACTAGTGCATTTCACCTCCTTTAGACCAACTGATGACAAAAGATAAAGTATTCTTTTTCCCTTTTCCACAAGGATGCCATGATAAGGAAAGGAAGAAAACCCCCACCATTTCCATCTGTTATTTCTCTTGTTTTATCATCTAAAGTAGCAGCCCCAGATCTTGGGCATTTTACAAACACACATGATTTAAAATAATCATTGTTTACCTGATAAGCTTACCTGTCCAGGCTCCAACAGTGGCTCCATTAGCTCCACTCCCTCTGCATAGACTTGAATTAGTGCAAGTAAATCCCTGGATTTGACAGCCTCAAGTAATTCGCTCAGTTTAGCTGCTGCAGATGCACAAGTCTTCCTAGAGAACTTATGATCTACATATTTAGCAGTAATAAATTCTTTACGTGCAGTCCTGTGGGGTGTGAAAATAGAACTTGCTTTAGAAATTTTTAGAAAAATGGGTCAATGATTGTAATTTAAAATCACCTTGTCTAACTTGGAAGCTGAGGAGGGAAGAAGAAAACTATCTGACAAAAAGTGTGTTATTTATTGCTACACTGCACGTCTCTCTTGCAAACAAGCCCAAAGTATGGAACATTGTCAGTTTTATCCTGTCTTCTTGTTACATACAAAAATTACTCTGACTCTGGGGACTACGACCAAAGGAAAAACAGAACTAGTGCCATTTAGTCCACTGTGTTTATCATCTGAGGGTTTACTACAAAACTCAAAACAACCAAGAGTCAGATTGAAACCCAAACTAAGTTTTATGCACAGAGAAGCTGAGGTAGCTGAAATGTGGCTATATGACTGGAGACTGAACTTCTATGAAGCTCCACAGTGGGAGTGAAAACCTCCAGTCTTCTGCCACCCTAACCTTCCCCTGGCTTGGTTACTGTTTAATACACTTCACATCACAGACATATTCCACAGTAAACTTCAGAGTTTAAAGATTCAAAACTTACATATCACTGGATGGACTGGGTTTAGGTGAAGGACTAGGTAAATTCCCTTCCATAATATCATTAAAACTAGTATTTCCTACATTCTTGGCCAGCTGCAATAAGAAAAAGAAAAAATTAAGGTGAGGACTTTTGGGATCTAGCAGCAACCTAAAACAGGACTATTAATGTGCATTTTCCACACTATTAATAAAAGATGGAATACACAGGACTGCAGAGTTAAGGCACACTGATTACATGTAAACATAGAGCAATTAAAAAAAAATAGTAAATTCTATGATGTCAGAACTTGTACAATAGACTTCACCGTCACAGCATTATATGCATTTCAAGACACTCTGCCTCCAACACAGAATGAGGAACCAGCAGCATGAACACTGAAATGGTGCTGGTACACTGATGAGGAAGTTGCTTTGGGAAAGAAGCTCAGACCCACTGAAGATCATGCTTAGTAAAATTTGATTTAAATTAACAGTAACTTTGCAAAAAACTTCAATATTTCAAGAAGAGAGCAAGTGGTAATATTGAACCTACACCCAAATCCAGACCTGCCTTACATCTTCTCTCAATTTTCCCATATAAAATTTCTGTAACAAGTGTCTTCTTTCAGGCCAAACACATCTAGGGAGATAAAACCACTGCAACAGTTTCTTTTTGATTTGATTATATTTTTCTTTTTTTTTTTTCTTTTTCTTTTTTTTTGATAGTCTCACATCAGATTCCTTTCACAACTTCAATATTACACGATTTCATCCATCAAATTAAGATTCTTCCAACATTTTTCTTTCAGAATTAGCAATGGTCATTCTCCTTTGCCAAGTCAAATTAGCTTCGTGTTTCAAACTGCATGAGCTTTCAGACTGCCCTGATTTTGGGTCAAGATCAGCTACTTGAGTTGATGTTCTGACGGCACTAATGACAGTGGGTGTCAATACTCTTTCCGCAACACCTCCGGACATGAAATGAGAAGTGACAAGAGCATCAATACTATGGAATAATATATAACCATGCACCTGTAAAATATCTACAGAAATATGAACGAAAAATTCTGCAAAAACACATTCCTTGAAAAAGATTAACAGTACATGTTAAATTTCAGTGCTTCCTACATATAGGTCAACATTTGACTAAAATACCCAATATAAATTAAAGAAACTTACCAAGAGTTCAGACGTTCCTAATTTGTCTAATTCCAAAGACTGGATTCGAGAAATATGGACACCCATTTCTCTGTGTATTCCAGAACACTCAATGCAGGTTAAAATGCCCAAATTAGTTGATAGCCATGTTGGATCTGTAGAATTGAAAAACAAAGTATTTAATCAAAACCAAGAAAAGTTTTTCAATGGTGGTAAGAAATGTATTCTGAAATGATTCCTTATTTAATGTTTCAAAGAATGGAAATAAACTAAGAATATTCCATACTTTTCTCCGAACTTGAGTGCAAATTTATCCACTACCACAAAAATTGCTACCAATGGAATGAAGTTTTTCAGATTTAGGAATGGTCCTAAAGGCACTAGTAATTCATACTGCATGAATGTATTTCAATATATTTAGGATTTGTTTCCTGTAAAAATAACTTCCTGTTTTAAAAGTAACAGATCTCCTAAATTCGACAACCTCTGAAGTTTTAAAATTTACTTCTTCAACTTTAAATAGTCCTTCATAAGAGATTAACCATAGCACTTTCCAGTATGTAAAACAGCAGCATGTTGTAGAAAATTTGAGGAATGCTGGCTAGTCCAGGAAAAAAAAAAACCAAAAAATTCTGTCATGGACGAGATCTGCATGTAATATTAGAATAGATTTTATACTATGAATGCTACATAAGAAGTTTTACCAGTTTTTAAGAAAAAGAAAAAGCTCCAGACATACTTCGTGCGTATATATGTCTTCAAATTAATCTCTTCCTTGATCTTAAATAGTAACTGCTGAAGCCTTAAGCCAAGAGTTTTAAAGCAGCAAGCTGGAGTACAGAGGTGAAGCTTAAAACTTTACTACCAATTAAAAGATGAATGAGAACTGTAATTTGAAGTTTCTGTAACTTTACATAATGAAATAATTGAATGAACCAGTTCCAGGATTTGACATAATTATACCCCAGGTTGTAATTTTCTCTAGCTATTTCAAATTTGGATCAGTTCTGCATCAGCAATCGTCTGCAAGATACACACGATCTACTCAGTTCCATACACACAATCTACTCAGTTCCAAAGGAGCATCACCTTCTTGAAGTGTCTCTTTAGATGAGAAAGCTGCAACAGCTGCCAGCTACCACAGCTCCCACACCAGCTCAGTGTGCTGTGACCAGCTGCCCCTTCTCAAGCTCTGAGTGACACATAACTGACCTGTAACTCTGTACTTCTGAAGATATTATCTGATAGGATTTCAACTCTGGGTCTCATTCTTTGCACAAGACTACTTATTCGACCTCTGAATACTTCTGATAGTGCAAGTCCAGTAGTGTCATGCCAAGATGAAGCCTCAGAGTAAGATCCTGGCCAGGTCAATTTTTCCACAATCATTGTCTAAATATTACTCACTTCTACTTAGTAGCATGCACAGGATCAGTGATGCCAAGCAACTTCCATTCAAGTGCAACAAGCATCTAGACACAGTGCAACAAGAACAGTTCAAACTCCAGAGGGGCTTGAACTGCTGGAAGTAAGCACAGACAACACACAAAAATATTTTAGTGAATTAAACGGAACTAATGTAGGAAAGTCACATTTGTTCTTTTAAAAACAGGTTGAAGACTGAGAAACATCACTTAGAAAATTAGTTTGCACTCTACAAACACTTCTTTAAACAAATTACTTTGCTCCCAACAAGAAGCTGATGACATGAACAAATGGAGATACCTGGTGAGCCACAATCACAACAGACTTCATTTCCGGGTAATCTCTGTATGTCATCAATAATGGCTTTTGTCAGATCCTCTAAACTGTTTTCACCTGTGCTCTGCTCTCCACGGAATGCCATATTTAATGCTTCTTCTTTGCTGTTAGTCAATACTGATATCCATCTAGCACAAGATAAAGACCTTAATGAAGATCTGCATTTGCAAATACAAGTTAATCTATAAACTGTAGAAATCTTGCCAGGAACAAAATATTAGTGGGACTACAGGGAAGGACTGTATTGTGGGAGAGACTGAGGAAAGGGAAAAGTGAAAGACAAAAAGGAAAGATTTGAGAAAAGGTAAGTAAGAATGAGAAGAGACAGTCTTAATTCTAACATCCCTTTGGTGAACAACTTTAAAGTCAAGTTCTCAGGTTTCTCAAATAAGCAGAAGTTGTGGAAGAGAAAGGGGGGAAATTAATCTCCTGTAAATTTAACTGCTTTAAAATGTGCCCAAAATCTTCCTGAGGTCTACCCTGGAGAAAATGAAACCCCCCTTACTTTCTCCAGTGTGAATCTTTCTCTTCACAGAGGAAACAGCAAGCGCCCTGGTGAATGTGTTGATGTCTAGTTGCCTTTTAAAATGCAGGTCTCTGTGCACTAATCAGAGTCAGACTGTAATACCCAAATTAATGACAATTGCCATGGCAACCAAGGGGCTAAGGAAGAGAGGATGACAGGAGAGTAATGATACCAATAGCCAACATAAAATTTTAGAAGCAACAGTTGAGAGCAACAAAGCAAGACTCTTTAATTATATCTCTGGCACTATTTCCTCCCCTCCCAATCACTCTGAAACTTGTTGTTCACACAATAATGTTTTAATTAAAACCAAACAAAACCCATTCTAAGTAGCTGCTGTGCTACATGTGGCAGTAAAGAGGGGAAAGCAGTTCCACTAAGGACAAGCACATTGCAGATTCAGTGTTGCTAATCTAGAAAAAGAGCAAGTTAAAAAAAAAATCCTCCCAGGTACAGCGATTTTAGATGATTTTAGATCTACTGCAAATAAGTTTTTTTTTTTTTTTACACAGAAATATTTTAAATTGTCCATGTCCTCAATGCATTTCATGTTTACAACATTCAGATTGTCTGCAATCATCAGTCTTCTGAAACACGCAGAAATGGTTATTGTAATCTAAACAAAGAGAACTTCAGATTGAAATTCATAATTTCTCACTGAAATAACAATGAAAAGATTAGCTTTAAAGGATTTCAGAGGGAAATTTATGTGTGTAATCTTAGAACACAGACTCAAAGCCTGAACTAATATATGGCCACTCTATGTTACATACTTCATGCACATAGGTTTTTAAAATTTTTATGTGCAGAAAATAATCTAGGAACTTGTGCTTAAAATGATTTAAAAATTTTGAAAAATCAACCTTAAAATAAAAGAGAAATTGAAAGTCTTCAGCACAAATTTGCACCATAGTTTACATGCTGAAAACAATAAAGGTACATTAATCTTTCTCATTACATGAGAAGAACCCACACTAGAGGGCAATCTTCTGCAATTTTAATGATGAAATTCAATGTTACTAAAAAAATAAGAGGCAGTGTCTTGTTTCTAATATTATGTCAATGTTTGGTTAAATACACAGAGTAAAATAATAATTTAACTCAGACAAAAAACATTTATTCTGACATTTGTTGACAATTTCTTTGTTTTACAATTTGATTAGTTAAAAAGGCAAAATTTGAATAAAACTCAACTAAGCAGTAACAATTAAAGAATTATTAGATGCAATTAAAACAAACACAACACAACTGAGCCAGCTGTTAGTTTGATACAGATTTCCTTATTACGAGTATCTAAACTGTCAGATCAATCATTATTTCGGTTGTGTTTGCTCAGGTAGAAGGAACCCTCTGTCCAAGACTGTCACTGGGTCACCCTTGAGTCAGATCAAGAGCACCACAGTGGCAGCTCTTCCCTGGGAAGCAGGAGCACAAGGACAGATATGCTCTGAATGACTGGTGCTGTTCATCAAGAAGTGCCCAGCTGGTCACCAGGCCTTCCTGGCAGGCTGCACACTCAAAAATAAACAGGTCAGTAAATATGGTATGTTAATTAAATGTCAATAGTTCATAAAACTCCTAACTGCTCTTCTTCTCCTTTTATCTGTATTAGTCTTTTTTGTTCTTCCTTTATTTTAAAAAAACCATGTATTTTCTTTATTTCACAATACTGCTACTGCCAAATGAATAGTCAAAAATCTTCTGGTAATACTTTGTAGTGTTCTTTCAAATAATTTAAAAATTATTCAAGTCTTACAGAATTGCTTTTTCTTCTTGTTTTAGGACAAGAGGAAATGGCCTCAAGTTGTGCCAGCAGAGGTTTAGGTTGGATATTAAGAAAAAAATCTTCATTAAGTGGGTTTTTAAGCACTGGAACAAGCTGCCCAGAGAAGTGGTTGGGCCACCATGCCTGGAGGGCTTTCAAAGATGTGTGGATGGGGCACTTGGGGACATGGTTTAATTGTGGGCTTGGCAGTGTTTGATTAATGGTTGGACTCAATTATACTAAAGGTCTTTTCCAAACTAAACAAGTCTACAATACTATTCTACCTAATACAATAAACAGGTGGTCCAGTCATCTCTTAAACTTGTTTTTCTGAATATCAATTTCTGAATAAGCAATTTCTTATCATGCTTTAAGGCACTTTGTTTGCTGGAAAGTCACAGTTTTGAAGAAATAAGGCTAAACAAAAATCTGGCATCATAGGTGCCTCCAGGAAATACAAGGAGTTCGTTAATCTTGCATGGACCAGACTGTCACTCAGGTTTCTCTTATTTTTCTCAGTATTTCCAAGTCAATAAAAAACCCTCCCCCAAGAATAGGAACTAGTCTAATAGTTGGGTGTTTTTCATTTTGCAGAAAAAAATTATCTGTCTCTTCTGACAATCACTATTGCAACACTGTTGTTTCCAGGTAAATGCACAATCAGAACAAGAATAGCATCATGTTTTTCAAATATTGAGATATAACTTGTTTTGTATGGAAGAAGCATCAGTTAGTATCAATGCCTTCGAACTCAGTCTTTCCAAGGCAAAAAACATCTGAGGATTGTTGCTAAAAACTAGACTGGAGTTAGATGTCTGTTTCTTCATAGAAAACTTTCTAAATTTAGCTTTGTTTATAATCCAGGCATTTCCTGCAGGTAAAGATATGCTCTTGACCTTCAAAAAGAGGGTAGAAAAGAACCCAAAGCTCATCACCAGAGTATGTTTAGCCCTACCCACAATTATAAAAAACCAGAAAGCAATTATTATTGACTATGTTAAAAGAATCAAGTTATTTTTCTTACAATACACACATAAATATATATTTACAGGCACATACAGAAACACACTACTCACACCCAACTTCCCCCTATACACTGTACTTTGTCTACTAGAGAAACTAATAGTCCACTGAGAACTTAAGGACTGTCAATCAGTAATTAAAGGCCAACAAACAGCTGCCTGGATTAAAATCAAGAGAGGCACTGGCCTGAAGGAAATATTTGAGGGGAAGCAGTAATAAACCTGTAACAGAATGTAGGCTCCAGTTATTTGTATGTATGTTTTTTTAAAAATCTCCTTTTAAAAATTTTTATTATGTAGTTTGAGGAGCTATTTATGGAAGCAGTGTAAAATGATCACTAGGAAAATGTATGCAAGGTCAGTTAAACTAGAATAAAAAGAAATGCATGTTGCTTTTTTCTCTATTTAGATGTGAGTCTGTAAGGAAGGTGATTTGAAAATCTATTTACACATTTATTTTTCCACTGGTTCACAAAGTAGAAAGGACAGAACAGAGGCAGCACTAAAACTGTGTGGATAAAACAGAAGAGGAAAGGATCAAGTCAGGAGGAAAATGAAACAAGAGGATGACAACTCTGAGGAGTTACATCAAGTAGTTCCTGCAGAACACCCTTAAATCACTAAGGCTGGAAGTCCAAGGGGTGCTGTTCCCATGACACCTTGGATAATAAAGCTTTTTAGAGCTCACTCAGTGGCTGCACAAGAAAAACAGAATGTTTGGTTGCACTGCAGTTTCTCATCAGCACATTCTCACTCGTTCAAGGTGGGCAGCAGAAGGGGAGGTGCTGAACTTCTCTCTCTGGTGATCAGCATCAGGACATGAGGAAAAGGAATGAAGCTGCCTCAGGGGAAGTTCAGATGGGACACCAGGAAAAGGTTCTTCACTGAGAGGGTGGTCGGTCACTGGAACAGGCACCCCAGGGAAATGCTCAGGACATCAACCCTGTCAGTGTTCAAGGAGCATCTGGCCAATGCTCTCAGTCACATGATTTAGTTGTAGGCAGTCCTGGGAGGAGCAGGGAGTTGGAGTCAATGATCCTTATGGGTCCCTTCCAACTTAAGATATTCTAGGATTCTTTATTCCAATGCAAGGAGTTTTCTCAGCCACTTGACTTTAGAGTGATGAACAAAACTTCAGTGCTTCTAATGGGAAATAAAACCAGCCCAACAGGCAGCCTGATAAACTAAATTTATTGAACTGCCTCTCAGAAGGATACTGCTAATTTATTTTCCCCCTACTTTGCTCATGTGTTAAGATAAAAAAAACCCAAACAAACCACTTCACCTTTTAAACCAACACAGTAAAAATTAATTTATGGCAGAGTACTAAAAGCTTATGACTCATCAGAAATAACAGTTATTTTCTTCTCGACTAAGAAAATTATGGGAATAATTAAGTTCCAGGATGAATGCAGTAATCATGACTAGCAAATCAGCTTTGCGTTGGAAAAGCCAACATAAAACTCTAGAAGACCAGAAGGAAATAGCTGCACAAAAAAGAATTCTTCAGCCCCTTTATTTCAGGTATGAGTCCCAAGGTTGGGCTGTCAGTGCCACTTCCCCCCATCACTACCAAACAAGTGAAAAACCCTACAGACATCCCCTGTACTTTTAAAATACACAAGGAGCAACACAGTCTTCCACTAGAACGTGGATAATGAAGGAAAGAATGAGGAAGCCTTTGCTGTCCTCCTCAGAAGTAGCTTTATTCCTTGAACTGTCGGGTGTTGAGCATTAGACAACATGCACAACAGGTCTGGTGACAAAGGACAAAAAACCAGTGGTACATGGTTCTCAGGAAATAGTGCTGATGCAGCAGGAAGAAGGATTGTTTTATAAGAAACGATTTGGTTGGAAACATGCATTAATGAAGTAAGTTCCTGTATTCTGAAGTACACAAATCCCAGAGATGTGCTTTGCTGTTTATTTCTAGGCCTACAGAAGAAAAGATGCACTGTCTGTGCATATTTTCTATATGTCATATGGAAATCTTTTACTTATTATCTTTAATTTCAAGGAAAAGGTAGGATCAAGAGGAAAAGAAGTAACTGCAGAACAGGGTTGACAGAGAAGATTTGAGAAGAATTTAAAAATATTTCATTTGAAACTTAATAATCTGGTCTACAATATCATACCAAGTACTTCACACAAACCATGTCCTGGGAGGATACACAATCTAAATGGGGTTTTGGTTAGTTGGGTTTGGTTTACTTTTGTTTTTAATGTTACTAGGTTTTAAAAGAGCTCTGTAGTGTGACACAAAATGGTTTACATTTACAGATTTATAACAGCAGAAAAAAAGAGACAGTAAGCACTACTTATGCACTAGCTGAAAAAATTATTTCCACTGTTACGTGTGATTTTATACATCTCTATTGGCAAAATAGACTTGAAGAAATGTAAACATTCTTACGCTACGTATTCCTGCTCATCTTCTGCTTGAAAGTGGTATGTTCTGTTATCTGAAATAAAGAAATACATCTTTTCATTTGGCACATGATAAAAGTTAATGTGTCTACATATCTGGTACTAAAACGTATTTGGCAGCTAAAGCCTTCAAGAGCAATTTCTCTTAAAAGGCATCATTAAGCCTTTATTCATAGCTATGGATAATAACTCCAAAAAAATGAAAAAAGGCAGATGAAACTGTAAATTTTGTTTCACACCAATTGTATGTATTTCAAAAGTCTTAAGTTCTGAAATATTAAAGAAAAATAAACATTTGGATCAAATTTTACCCTTTCAGAAGTCAAAACTGAAACCTAAGTAGGAGAAGAGGGCAAAATTAATTTGTTCCTTTTGCAGTTTTTCCCTTCACTTGAGCCAAGAAAATTCTTTTTACTAGCCAACAGATGAGACATGAAGTGGCTATTATCTCCCACAGTCAAAGGTTTCCCAGACTGTCCTTTTCAATATAGAATGTTGGAAGTGTTTGTTGATTAATACTCTGTATGTAAAGCCTGAAAACTGTAAGTTGACTCATCACCTTCAAAAGAGATTTTAAAACCAGACTGAATACAAATACCTGCTGTACCAGACCAAAATGGGAAGAAGGGAAAGCACAGGAGCTTTAATGCTGAGAAGACAAGGCACTACAAATTTTCAGACAAACAGAAGTGTATTTTTAATGTAAGATAAGAGAGAAAGAGAAATTGTGTCTCCTTGTCTTTCTCATTCCCTCAAATAGCAATCAAAAAGCAGAAGAATGACTCAAAAATAGGATAAAGCCAAAGGTCTTTCCCCTCTCCTGGTGGATTATGCTAATGCATGTTCCAGTAAGCTGTTAAACATCTTTCTGAACTTAAGGGAGCAGCAAATATGCTGCATTTCATGGCTTGTCACAAGCAAACAGTATTTATGTCACACCTGCACAGAGAAAAGGCTCTATATCCATTTATCCATCATCAGAACTAGAGGCTCTGAACACTCATGAGGCACTCTGTGTGTCTGGATACAGACCTGAACTTTGAGCTCTAGCCTTGTGTTCTACTCAAAGCATCTTGCAATGCCATTTTCAGAAATCCCACATAATGCAAGACAGTGCTAGAGTTGCTACATACGTGATATTAGATCAAAGGACTTCTTATCTTCAGCATTTGGCTTCACCTGGCAGGTCAATAAATTCAGTTTAGCTGGTTGCCTGTTGGACTAAAAAGAAAATTTATTTTACTTTAAAAATGTATTGATTTAGGATTATTTTCCCTTTCTGGGGAGTGGGCACGTATGACACTATTTAAAGCTTGGACATGCACACATATCCACCCTCAAAAAGCTGGAGACCAGCAGCCCTTGGTCTGACTTGGTCTCTCAAAATGGACACATTGCTAAATCTAAACAAAATTAAAATCTTCGTGGGCACACTTTATCTGAAAGACAGGAAAACAATCCCCCCTTAATTAACAATATGCTAATATTAATATTTTTTAAATTGCATTTCATCAACAATGGCAAAACTATAATGCAGTTTTTCTTTACAGCATGCCCATAACCCAAGTTTCCTCCCATTTTAAATAAATCAAAGATAGTCCTAAAACTTTAAAAGGGAAATGGAAAGCTGAAGATCTGGAGTTTCAGAACTCAGAATAAATACCAATACCAATATTCTGTGCTGTAATTAAGTCACCTAAGACATCATAACTAAATGTATCTTCGAGGTATTTTGGGTTTATACAGGTAGTACATTTTAGAAATTGATGTCTGGCAGCGGAATTTGGGGAAAAGGAGTGAGGAAATGAGACCATCTCTTTAACAAGAGCAACTCCTGTGCTCGTTTCCAACAAGTTCATGTCATACTCCCACAGGGCAGTTCTAGCACTGCCTCCACCATGATCACGTTGGTGCTACCTCATGACTGAGCATTCCTAGCGAAATCCTTCAGAAATATGCCTGATTCCAAGAACTCACTGTGATCAAAACTTCCCAGCATTTCAAACTTGTAATTGAAAGCACTCAAAATACTAAACACATTCACTCATCTGTCAGACTCTAAGTTAATATCAAATACTTCCCAAGTTTCCAAATTACATGCTTCACATATATACCATGAAAATCCTTATAAGCAAATCCATCTGAAGTATTAATTGAGACGTCTGTTAATATATTTGCAATTTTCTTATAAAACTACTGACAAATTCATTTCATAAAGCTACAGTTTCACAAAACTTCAACAGTCAGAAGCTGAAGTAACATCCTTTTTGCAATGGCAGATCAGCAGCAACAGATTCACCAGGAAAGGATAATGTTAATTTATTATTTTCATATAAAAGTATAAAAATAACTTACCGTTGCATGTGATATGGTAAGAATTCCATTTTTAACAGTGCACTTCCTTCTTTGCCACACTTTCCTTAACCTACATGAGAATATCATACCAAGTTCAGTAACTAGACCTGACTCCAAAACGCATGTAATCTCATTATCATCTTGAGACAATTAGCTTCAAAAAACAAACAGATGCAGGCAAAATTTTACTAAATGCCTCACCCAGAGAAACTTGAAGATTTGTGACAGATCTTAATCATCTTTTAGAGACTTATAAAGACAATAGCTTTCTTCTAACTGTGACTTTATTTTTCTATGGTTGCTTGTCATACTTTTTATATTTACTGTATTAAATTTAGTTCTACGTTCAGGTTTGAACTTTGGAACTCTCAAGTATTTGTGGCACATGCATTAGGAGAATGTTCCTGAAGCAACCACAGTAGAAAACAGTTAAAATTAGAGCATGAACATAGTAATAGTTTTCACTATTATGTGCTACCAGAACATACCCATCACTCTTCTTTAAAAGATAACCTTTCTTCTCACTGCCATATTCCTTATTCCCCTGAAGCTGATGCATGCTGTATCCTCCTTGCCTGCTCTGTGAATCCTGAGAAAGGGAAAAACAGCATTGATGTTCTCCTGATGTGCACGGTAAACTTTCCTAACCTTTAAGCCTATTTTTTCTTCTCTACAACATCACAAATCAATAAAGATTAAAAAAAGGGGAGAAAACTCCTACAGCATGTTTTACATTCATAGGAGAACTTGCTTTTACACCACGTGATCTTGAAATAGATGCATGCTCAAGATTTAATTAATACATTTGGCCTTTGATGCAAATATGCATCTCAAAACAAAGACTTTTAGAATACGGATATTTAATATTGTGTAATCTTACAAGCAAAGAGTAAAAGGCTAAGATAAAATTTCAAAAAGAAAACAACAGAATACAGCATGCATATATGTATAGGAACACATATATAAACAAAGACAAATGCTAATAATCACTATTTTTTTTTTCAAATTAAAAATATGTGTAATTCATGAGTTTTAGTCAATGAAGTCAGCTGAAATAACTTTTGGCCTGACCTAGTGAAACAATTAAGTGAAATGGATTAACTTGTTACAAGCACATCAGAAAAAAAAATCCCCAAAATTCATTAAAACATTGACTTACTCTCCTAGACTTCGATCACGAAAGGCAAAAGCAATAGAGGAAAGAGAAAGCAAATAATTTAAAACAAGAATTATTATTTATTTAAAAAAACATGTTCCTTGAGCATTAATTTTATAGCCCCCATTGTTAAAACAATGTTTCCCCTTTCTAAAGACACTAATAGAGAGAAGGCGAGAACTATATTTTTAGGCATATTCGTGTTTTTTCTCATCAAGTCATACCACATCATAACAAAACTCAAAAAAACCTGGCATATATGATGCTGGCTTCACAAAACAACTAAGATGACTGCAGGATCAAATTTCAATATGCCTTCCAATCTTTATAATCTTTAAATTGCCTGAAATAATAGTTATATTGCATCCTCCACCACCAGAGCTAATTCTGAATTTCCATTGAAAAAGATCAGGGCCAAAGTTAACTTTTAATTTTTGCAAGTGTATGTGAAAAGCTATAATTAAGGGCACATCAATTTGGTTTTAAATATAACTGTGAAACAATAACCCGCAAAAAATTTGACATCCCACCAAGAAACAAAAAAAAATCAAAAGAGTGGGAAGTTCAGTTACTCCCTTGTCAATAACCTTTACTCTTTAAAGCATAGCTTCTTACTACCACAATCAATATATATAGAAGATTACTCCCTTTTGGTTTATTCAAGGTGCTTACAATTGTTTTTCATTTTGTAACAAGTTTGCCACAGAGTTTAGAGAAGTGCTTTGGTAAAATTGGCAGTTGTGGTTGGAAGCAGCACAAAGGCTGCTGCGAGCTGGGGGCTGCCAGCAGTGCTCACACCACCACAATCAGCAGCTCATTTGTTAAAAGCAAATTTCAAATCCCCACTGGAATTAGGGTCCTGATGGTATTAGCATAGGAAAGAATATAATGAGATACAGTTCTTGTTGCAAATAGCGTATCAGATGGAGATTTGGAGAAATAAATCAAAATGTAAAGAAAGAGTTGACAAAACAGACACAAAACATGATTCTGAAGATTAGCTATATTCAACTTAATGCTGTAAAGTTACATTTGTAGAAATAATTAATAGACAAAAATAGGGAACAGAAGCCTGTATTAAAGGCCTGGTTGCTTTTAAAATTTAAGCTTCTAAGGATATGAGCATTTTGCAACCTACAAGATCAGATGCTTTCCACAATTAAAATTACACAGGTATCCAGTAAAACACTTTTTCCAAAAGCCATAAACCACAGCAATTTTCCAAAGTCAGATCCTTCTTGCACTCAGTAACAGAATCTGCCCCAACTTGACATGAGGACAGCACAATAGTGGCCACAAGAGCCACAAGTGGGCTCTGCATGTAACAGAGCCAATGTCAATGGTACTTCCTGCAACAAAGCTGCAGCACTGGCACTGCTGCACAGCCCAGGATTCAAACACAGTCAAGGTGTGCTTTTCCAGGAACCAGGTAATTGCAGTGATTACAGTAATATTTTTTCACTGATGAAAGGACAGGTATGCCAAAAAAATGTGTAAGGTCATTACAGATGCCCATAATGCTAAATAAACACCTCGAACAAGTGCAACAGGGAAACAGGAGCTGCATTATGAGACCTTGAAAATGTCAGGTTGTCTCACTTATCTCATAGCAGCTCTGAAGAGGTTAAAGGTGGCAGAATTTACAATTTGGACAGGAATCACTAGTTTCAACTTCCTCCTCCCGGTCAAAGAAACTTATAGCTACAAACATCCAGGGCCTCAATTTTATTACTTCAAACTGCTTCCCTGCCAAAGCAATGTTTGGTGAGAGTACTTCTGATTTATGACAAATTCACTGGAGAAAATCCCATTCATTTCACGTTCTTCAAAAATTTCATTAATCCATAAATTTTCCAGCGATGAGATTATAATGTACTAGTATAAGTGGGAAAATGTTTACTTAATCATAATCCACCAGGCCATCTGTCACAATAATAAAGTCCAACTTTATATACTTGAAGAGTTGGATATACACAATGATGGAGGCGGACTGGTGAAAGTTCAGGCCATGTCAGGCTTTGCTGTCTCTTAACCAAGGAGTAATGAATGCTGCCATGCTGCTTCAGGATTAAACTCTGAATACATAAAGAAAACATTGTTTTATCAAGCTCCTCAATTCTTGCCAGCATCATTACACTCTGATTCATGTCATGTAGCAGAATTTCATGAGTCAAAGTCCTCAAGTTGATTTTGAAAGAGAAACTTGAACATCAATGTGATCAAATGGTTACTTTATCAAAAAAAGCAGATTCTTTCATTACAGCATTTCTCTCTCTCTCTCTCCTGTGATTTGCCTGGATATCTGAGAATCACAATGTTGCTCCTTTTTCTTCTAAGACACTATTTCAATTTTCTTCAAACCAAACACTTTATATTTATAATTTTATATACATATATACACAGTTTTCCAAAAGTCCTAGAATTTGCCCACACTGTAATTACAGTCAGAACAGTTGCACAGTTTATTTTGGTGATGCCTGTGAAGCTACTTTATTTCAACATGTATTCAGGTTTCAAAATTTGACTTTACATTGATATTTGACTTTTATATTTTAGATGAGGTTACTTTCCAATAAAACACAATATTTTTACTACACATCCAGGAAATAAGTATCCAAAATCCAAACACTATATTTCATATGTTCCTCTGCCTTATAATAACCTATGAGCAGCCTTTGAAACTTGACTTGTATGGACTGTACCAGATGCAGCCACGGATGCACAACACACATTACTGAAGAACAACCACACATTTGTCCTACTTTATTTCCAAGAACTGGTTGATTGTCAAGAAGCATGAACTCAACAACACATGCAGCTTCCAGGAGAGGAGGAGATGTTTTTCTTCGCTTCCCAAATAATCAGCTTGTGGAAGAAATGATACATGAGAGGAAAGCAAGTCTTGTTGCTCTGTGTGTTGGGAATCAATTCATGATGAAGAACGAGCAGGAATTACGTTCAGAGTGATTTAGATAATAGGGAGATGACAAATGTAAAGCCTGTATGGAAAGCTCTGTAAGTACTATGGAAGAGATCCAGTAAGTCCACAGGCACATTGGAGATGAAAGGGGAAAAACAATACCAAAGAGAGAATCAGAAGAGACTGTAAAGTATGAGATAAGGGAAAACTGAGCACTAGAAAGAGCTGGCAGCTTTTACAATAAATTGGGATCTATTCAAAGGGGCTCTGTAGTACTCCTGTCAGCATTTGTGACATGAAAGAAATTCTAAAAAACATGTACAGTGTGTTGTAAGGCTGTGTTGTCCTTCGGAATGATGGGATGAGAAGTGGAACAGCCTCCTGGCCAAGGCTTGTCTGCTATATGATGTACACCTATGTAATGTAAGCACACATAAGCAAGTATTCAAAAAGGAACCACTTCTGTAAGGAATTACTCATCCATCATTCGTTATTAACTGTGATTCCACATTAGTTCATCTACTAACTTCAAGCCACACATCTACACACAGTGGCCATACTCACAATGGGCTACCTACAAAATTACATGACAGCCCATGAAAATACTTTCCCCAGTTACTAAAGTCCTATTTTTTAAAAGTTTCAGAAGAATTCCAGGAACGTAAAGATTTTTTAGCTTCACACCACACAAGGGACATTAATGAGAACTACTTTGAAGAGTATATTTATTATTACATACACTGGAAAATCAGTGCAGCTTTTGTCCAGAGAGGTTGTTGTCAAAAATTTCCTTGAGTTCTCTGGAGGAATCAGTAAGTAAATGATGACTGATGCAGTGTACCTGGACCTTCAATGGGCACTTATCCTTCCTTCTGAAAGGGAAAGAATTACATTGCCACAGGACAAGAGGAGAAGTCCTCAGGTGAGATAACAGGTTAAAAGCACGAAACAGCCCGACGAGTTTCACAGAAAGCTGTGCCAGCACATGTGGTGTCTGACACAAACAATCTGGAAAAGGGTGAACAACAAACTGTCAAAGTTTGTTAGATGCTATTAAATTATTCAGGATACTCAAGAAAGGCTGACTGAAGAATTTCTCAGGAACTGAACGATAGTGAATAGCTTGAAAACAAATGACAGGTGAAGACCAGCATAACAAAACGCCAAGTGATGCAGAGGGGAAGAGTAAGATACTGTGAGCTCACCATGAAGATTCAGAAACAGGATGATATGGTTATAGCTTTACAGATGATTAAACTTACACACCTCCTCTGGCCAAAAAGCAAGTCAATGTTAGGTTTTATATGGAAAAATTAAAAAAAGAAAAAAGATCAAAAAGTATCTAGTGAGGATATCATAAATTCTCACACACATTTAGATCCTGAATAGGGTATGCAGATCTAAAAGTTCAAAACAAATAGAAGGGGAAGTATTTTTCCACAGAACATGCAGCTATGGTGGGAAAGGCACAGCTGTAACATAAGCTGATGGTTTACACTTCTTCAAAAAGCAACTGCACAAATCCAAAGACTTCCAAGCCAGTCAAGCTACTAACAGGAGGCTATTCTGGGCAAGTGTCAGTGTTTATTGCCCTGCATTTTACTCTCAACACCCACTATTAACTGGCGTCAGTTGGCTGACTCAGTAACGTGGTTGTAAATTATGTTTTTATGTATACATGATATTAGCAATACTGTCCAGTCATATATTTGGATGATCATATATATTCAGCAGAATGGCAACTGTCTAATGTTTAGTTGTAATTCATATTTAGTAACAGACACCCTGGAAATATGAATGTCTTATATACCTACAAGAAAACTGAACAGAGGGTAAGCAAACTTTTCCTGAAGGAAAGCTACGCTGACCCTCCCAACAGTCACTGTCACCATGGGATATTCAGTATTTCTCTCAGGCACTATGATTTTGAAAAGTCACAATATTATCTCAGGTAAAAGCTGTGATGTGTGTTACTATGTTATCTCTTAGTTCAAGATGTATTCCAGAACATCTGCAGTGGACATCACATGTGTGTCCCCCCACTTTTGATACCAGTGCATTTGATGATGAACTCTACCTTTTCACTGCCCTGTCTCAGCCTCTGCTGTCTGAATAGCAACAAATATTCTTCCTTACCAGATACTATTAGCAAAAGGAGTTTGGGAAGGAGAACAACAGCACAAAATCCACCTGAATTAGCAGATGAATAGTAATGTGCAAACCAAAGGTAAAGGCAAGTCTCTGGTTCTCATTCTGCCTTGGGATCACCTGGGTCAGGAAAATCCTGAACATAAACCGGCTGGAGGATAGCAGAACACAAGAAGGAAGTGTGCATTCCTTCTCTTTATTTTTTTTCCTGAACAATCATTCTTTATCATTGTCAAGGACAGGATGCTGGGCTAGATAAAGCATTTATCCGACCCATTACAACTGTTCTTTCAGTACATTAAGAAAGTACATTAAAAAAAGTGAGTAATTTCTTTTCATACATAAAATGGAAACAGAAAACGAATGTAAAAATATTTTTTGTTGATATGTAATTAAACATTGCAAATATTAGTTTTGCCATAATGTTCAAAGTCCAACTCTTTTGAACCAATAACTACATAAACTGAACATTAATTAAACCAATTTCTGAATATAAAATTCACAAATTTACATTATCTCCAAGAACAACATCTCTAAATTATTTACCTCCTTCTGATCAAGCTGCAGAGAAGATTTTATCAAATCTCGAAGAGCTGTAAGTTGTTTCTTTTCTTCATCTTGTGTCTGCTTTATCTATAGAAAGAGATTGCCATTTAATGCTTGCTGGATGGAACTTTAATTTTAATGTTTTATGCATTTCAATATACCATTTTAGATGTTGTGAACAACTAGCTCAATTATTTTGTGTTTTTGTAATAGTTGTGTTTATTTTCATGGACCAGTCCATTCTTACATCTTCACCTTCTATGCATATACTCGTTGAAAAGCAAATTAAAATGAATGTACGACTCCACATGCACTGTTTCTTCTGTTACATTGTAATGGCTTACTACATCTAATGCAACTAAATTAGCCTCTGAAAAATTAAAATAACTCCAATAAATTTGACAGATTACTTAAGGAATGAAAATGCAGTTCAATTTAGCAACAAATGACAATAGCAAATAGGATTATTGTAATTCTGATTATAAAATACAGAGACACTTGGGTGACAAGTCCATGAGTCCATGTTATTACTTTTCTTCAATGAACATCACAAATTAATTCATTTTAAAACCTTGGGGCTATCATTAAGTAATTCGGTTTTAAAAAGTGAAAATGTACTAAAATTAATGCTAATAATAAAAGCTGATTCCAATACTGACACTTAAAAGTAGCTTTATCTTAATGTTTGATTGAATTAGTAGTAGAATAAAAGCTACTTTTCCTAATAGCTCTAAAAACTGCATATGAAGTTTAACAGTCAAGATGCCTTTTCTTCATCTAGCTGTGTTCAATTTCAAATAACACACTTTTCATTTATAAGATCCAAATGAAACACAGACACTTGTAGTTATATTTGAAATGTATTTATACAAACAAAATATTTTCACTTTCAGATATAAAGCTACTTGTAAGTAAACTTACATTATATAAGTCAGCAGCCAGCTTTTCAATATATTGTTTAAGTTTATCAGCTGTTTTCAAGCCATCTTGGAAGAAACTGGAATGAAAAACACCTTTGCTTTATCAGGAATATATCTAATTCATAACACAAGGTAGATTATCTCATGGAGAAAAACAGCAAACCCAATAAAACATATCCAGCTTCTTTCATGTTCAAAACTAAACAAAGAATGAAACAACTAAAAACCCAACAAAAAAACCCTTCCTGTAAGGTTAAAGTACAGTATCCTTCAACAGTGGAGAAACCATTGTGACTTAAACAAATATCAAATTAGAGAGAATATAGCTTAGCTTATTTTTGTCACTGCCCTAGTCAACCTGTTTCTCCTTCAGTAATTTCTAAAATCTTTTTCCCATGTTTAACTTAAGTCCCTGTGTGTTTGCCTTTGTGGTTTAACTGATGACAAGGTTGTATCTTAGCAGTTTCACCTCAAGGAAATTCAAAGAAATCACTGGCTTTCACAGTGGTTTTAAAATTTAAATAAAAGAATAAAAACTACTAATTAGAACAAACGATATTTATACAAATGAATTCTAGCTCTATGCCTCAGGAACTAAAATTCATTTTTGTAAGCACCATGAAAGATTTTCCTTTGACCTCTCTCTCCATCACTGCCCTGCCCTATGAACTCACTCTGACACTCTGTACTGGGAGTCTACAGCCTCAGAAGAGGAAGATTCAGACACCTGGCACATCACAGTTGTGAAAAAAAGTCCTGAAACATTCAAACAAAGGGAAAAAAAATCTTGTGTAAAAAAGAAAATTGTAACTAAAGCTTAAAGCATTGCAGCACTTACTTGCATTGTGCATGATAATATTTAATAAGGTTCTGCAGAAGGTCCACACCCTTTTTTGTCTTGATTTCATTAACCTTAATAAGATACTGTAGAGACAATGGAAAACATGTTGACAATTATGTATCACAACCTTCAACAGTTTTCAAATAATAAAACATCATTTGCTCAATGAATTAAACTCTGTGTTTAACCTGGGTGCTGACCCATAAAACACCACTCCACCACTGCTAAACAAACTTTAAAACAGGTAACAGTTTATCTGGCCACTCCATAAAATTTAAACACCCCAAAACAGAAAGCAAATCCAAGAAAAAAAGTTTCATCCTTTACAACTGTCTAAAGAGTCCCCTTTTTTAATGCTACTGTAGTCATTACCAAAATATTCTGAAAGTACAAACATTGTGCAATTTAAAGTAATCTCCACTAAAGTGTAATAAAAAGAACTATTAATATAAAAAATCAGTTTTATGGAACTAAGGTTATCATTATAATTTATCACTTTATTAGAAATTTTAGGAGGCTTCAGAAAGCATATTGGAAGAAAGATATCAAAATACTGCCCAACCATAAATCTGATAAAATAATAAATATTTCCACAGTGTATTTTCAGCCCAAGAACCTTCCCACAATAGTATAAAAACAAGGAAAAGGAATAAAACAAAAAGAAGCCACGTTTTTCCAAGAGTTGCTAAAATGTGTGTCTTTATATGGCTGTACTCTATATGGCTGTACACATTAAAATAATTTACTCCCTCCATCCCCATTAAACAACAAAGAAGATTTCACCACCTTCAAGTAAGGCCCACAAGGTCTGTTAATAATAAGTTACAGTGTTGCAATTAAAAACTGAAATTTGTTTCTTACTTCACACATCTGTAGCTGAAATAGCCGCCTTTCCTTCTCCATTTCCTCTGCTATCTCAGCTCCCGTTATCTCAGTTCTTATCATCCCATGCTGTTTTGCATGTTCTCTTTTTTCCTTTTCAATCTTTGTACTGAAATTTTAAATAGAAAACATTTTGGAGAATTCCTTCTACTAAAACGTAATCTAGCATTATTAAGGGAAAAAATAATAATGAAGAAGTATCAAAGAAGACATTCTGAAGATCAGCTCCACTACCAAATGCTGTATACTTCAAGTCTCCAGAAGCTATTGAGCCATGAAACTGCCCTTCTTTCAACTCTGTTCTCTAGCTTGAGTGTTACTTGAGGAAAACAATCAATAATTATATAATAATAACAACAACAATACAATACTAATAATACTACTAATACCACCAATAGTAATGCTAATACTACTACTACTACTAACTCATAAAAAACCTCCAACACCACAAAAACCAAAATAAAGTGGGAGAAAAATACTTACAATTTGGTTTCATAATCTTTCCAGGCTTTGTCAAAAGGTTTTTTGAGGTCCTTTGGAAACAGAAGATTTTCTTAGAACATTTTTAAAACTTTGTCTTTGTATTTATCAAGTAATAAATAGCAACAAAAATAATGTTTTCTTTAAAACTTTTCAGACAGCAGTTGGAAAAAAATATTGGGTTTGAATCCTGTAAAGTATTGCTTTCCTGTGCACATTAACACAGTAATTTACAATGAAACTTCCAATAAGCATTGCAGTCATTCCAATTTTGTTCTCTGGATTAAATACAGAATATTAATAAATGCCAACATAAGAAATAATCTCATGAGTGAAAGGAAAACAGTCACTAGACAGCTGAACATGAAATAAAATCTTAGTTTGCAACACTTACCCCTTTAACACCTTTCAAGTCTCCTTTTAAGAGAGAATCCAAAGTGAAAATAACATTGTGGCTTAAACCCTGGAGCTAAAAACAAAAACATGATCATTCAAAAGGATTTATTATGATCTTATCAAACTACTGCCAACAAGTCTTTGAACTTCATTAATCAAGTTGCAATCACCTCATATTTCTAAATTAATACTAATTTCAGGTCTGGGAAAATTAATAAACATTTACTTGCATAGAAACATTGTAATTAACTTTTACTTAAACAAGGTGAATTAACTTTTACTTAAACAAGGTGAATCTAAACCCAGAATTTTACAAATAGCACATAAGCAAAGTTCTGAAAGCACTTCAGGGTAATATTCACCTTCTTGAAGCAAACATTTGGGTACAAATATCTCCTACAGCCTCCTGAGTAAGAAGCAAAGAACTGCTGTGCCACAGGCAGGCAACACACACAGCACAGGTTAATTCAGCCTCAAACAGAAGGAGCCAACAGAACTGCCAGCTCTTTGAACATCCCCCCCTTTTTGGGAACACTGGTCTTTCCTTGTTCATTGTGTAAATCTGACATCTCCTCAAACTCTCATGAGTTTAAATTTCACCCCACTGAGTTCATGCCTATTTGATTACCGACAAAGCAATCACTCAAACACGTTCTCCAGGTCTAGTGTTCCACTCAAACTCCTCATATATTCAAAAAATTTGGTGAGGGTTGTGAACAAAAGATAATTTGCTTGCAAAGATTATCTGAGGACATTTATAGGAAAGAGAGGAAGAGAAAAACAGGCTTTAAACACTTGGAAAAAGGCAAGCACCATGCAAATTTTCAAAAAAAGTAATATGCAAGTGCTAAAAATAGTCTGCCAAAACCTCATCTAGAACAATGTAAAGATATTGACACACTCACTTTCATATACATAGGTTTTTATACATCTTTTAAATGCACTATTTTAATGAATTATTGCATAAAGAATGAAACCTGAAATGGGAAAGGAGGTAGAAGTGAAAAACCAGAGAAACTGATTCTGGTAGGACACTCAGAGTTCGCTGAACACATAGATCAGTGTTGGCAATGGTCAATCCCAATGTAAAACATAACTTTATAAAATCTTACAGAAGGGGTCACTGTGTGTCCTTCTTATAAGATAATATTAATAACAATGATTCAACAACTTAACTGTTATATTCACAGATTTTAAGCTTCAGACATTTAGTGATAACATCAACAGTTAATAGTAAAAACTGCAGAGCAACTTATTTGGCCTTGTTAAAATGATTAATGGACACGCTTTTATTCCTGCCCTTGTGTGCTGAGCAATCATTTCAAAATTATGCTTTCCAAGAGTTGTGTATCTAATGAAAGTTGCTGGTCTTACTTCATAGTAAGTGAAAATCACTCTAAAAGAAGTCACTCTATAATTGACAAAGAAGAAAATAAGTTATTTTGTACCCTCCTTCTCATGAAATATCCGTAATATCACAATTCATATGCAAATTTTAATGAATCATAATTGAAGTTCAAAGATTTAACAAAAAGGATCCAAATTTGTGAAGCATTTTTTTCATTGTCTACTGTGTAGCTCTAGTCCTTATTCATCTTTATGTCTTTGAAGACCATTCATTATTTTATTCTACCTTTACTAAATAGGCATCAACAATCTGTTCTAGGTAAAAAAGAAAAAAAAAACCCCAAACCTATTATCCTGCCATTAATCTTAACAACTCCTGCCATTTTTCCAATTATTTTTATCAACATAAGCCTCAGCACTTACTTTGGGGCTTTATCAGTGACATTACAGAGTCCTCCTCTCAACTGCTCTTTCAATGGACCTCAACTTCTATTTTGATATTATAAACGGGTTTTTTTTTTCTTTCATTGTAATCTTATTAAACAGAATGATGCCTAAGAACAACAAAGCAGAATTTTCTATCTCACAAAGAAGAAAGGAGAAAAATAAATAGATTTAAAATGCTGAGAGAGTTGTAAAATAAGTTTGTTGACTATTTTAGACTGATGAATGAAGTAAATAAGTGAACAGCCCATTTTGAATCCTGTCAACAAGAATTTAGATAGATAACGCTTCATAATCTAACTCTAATAGTATAATGTTGTGAATAAGTGTGGCTTCTTAAATCAAAAGTGCTTTTCCCTCTTGATCTGCACTATTTTAAATAAATAAATAAATAAATAAATGAACTCTGACATCTTGTTTGCTAGTTGAAATAGGTTTAAAATTTCTGTAGATGTCCTGATAGGAATGCCAAAGTCCAGAAAGCTTCCAAAAAACTTGAGTTCTAGTCCCAAATTGTTTTTAAACTGCACTTTAGTTCACATTTTAAAGTACTTTTAATTATGTGTTTAATTTAAATTAAAGAAGGTCAAAATAACCCAGAGTGACAGAAGTCTCTACAGAGGAAAGCAGAAGACTCACTCTTGGGCAACTGTCAAAGCCAGGGAACTTTGCTACAGGGATATCTGGTGTGACCTACAGCAGTTATGGTTGTGTTAGGGACTCCAGGAAGACAAGTCTGTAATACCACTTGTACTTCACACACCAAAGAACCTTGGAAATAAGCCCAACTATAAGAAAAACGTAAAATTAAAGCTATGACTTTCTGAATGTAACAGCTAAAAAGCCCATGAAATATGATTTCACAAGAAATGTGGCTTCATTATTTTCAGTGTTGAAAGATATTTGCTACGACTGTAGTTTTATTAAGCAGCTTTCAGAAATAAAAGGCCTAAGGCAAACTGTAAATGAGACAAACCTTTAAACCACCTTCAAAAAACTGGTATTTAAGCAAAGGATGCTTTATAGACCACAGGGAGAGTGGATTGTTAACACCATTTAGACATGCTCAAATCATTGTTTTTCTTCCAAAAAAGTGAATGTTTCTCCTTTTGTGGTAAAACAAAACAGCCTTAACTAATGATACTGTATTTTTAACTGGAAAGACTTCAAGTTAAGGGATGATTTAAAATTAAGGTCCATGAGGTGTATATATCCCCATCAATCACTTGAGAATGGTGACTCAAGTGATGTCTCAACATTTATATTTACCTTCTTAACTCCTAATTAACAAACACAGAGAGTGTGTAATAACACCCTTTAGAGATCCTCTCTGCAGAAATTGTTGGTTTTGTTTTTGAAAAAAAATGGAAGCATCACAAAAAGTATCATTAGTCATCGTGATCGTGCAGTTGTTGTATTATACTTTATTTTGAAACAAGTTAAAAGCTAAGAAAGTTTGAAACTCCTCACCAGGTTCTTCAACAGTGTTGATAATTCTTTAGTAAGTGTGGAAAATTTTACAAAAGCTGTGCCAAGATCTGGATTATCCCGACTTAAAAAATTACTTCCAAATTTATCTAGCACTTGTGCATAGTTTTCTTCATTTTGAACATGATCTGCAAAGAAAAATCAAAAGTCAGAAAGGTTTTTTGTAGCCAGTTAGTTATAATTTTAAGCTTATTGCAACTTCGCAACAAACTAAGTAACAAACAGTACTTTGAGAAAAGCCACAAGTCAACACATTTACTGAAAATTAAAATAATTTTAAGGTTAAAAAGAACTATTTAGCAATAGAAATATATACACTTTTTAAATCAGTTGAATTTGTACTACAGCGATGAAGAAAGCTCTACAGCTATTGACAGAGTAATAAGATCAGTAATACATCAGTGAAACAATATGAGCTCGTTTTGTAAACAACACTGGAATTTATGGCTGCCCGCTCCAGGAACTTTCCTGCATACATGAACTTTTCTTTTGAAATGCTGGACATTTTTACAGAACAAAAAAGTCAAAAGTATCAGATATAAAAGTAAGGAGACCAAATCTGAATCTGACTGCAAGTTCAACAGAAGAAACATCTTACAAAGGTTCTCTTTTTGCCTGCTTTCTAAACTGAGTTATCCCAGATAATGGAATGTGTATTGGGACACAGCCAAGGACTCATTTCAATGTATTTAATAGCAAACTGCACATACAGAGAAGTCAGAACCAAGAAGATGCAGTTGAAGCCAGTGAAAGTGAGAAAAATCCTTGACTCAAGAATGAATTAGAGACTATGTTATCTGAAATGTCTTTCCTGCTTCTATTTATTTTTCTTTCTGGCACATGTTCATATAATTTTTGTAACTTCCATTTTAGTATCTTTAAATAGAAAATTTACCTCTACAGCCCTTTGGGAAAGACTTTATCACCTTTATCTCTCTTAGAAGATATTACTGGTATTAATTAAATCAATATTTCACTTTAATGAGTCTCCTAGCCTTACTATGTGGGCTTTTTTCTGCAAACCACAAACTCAAAACCACAGAACTACAGCACAAGTTCTGTGCAATGAAAGGGAGGAAAAGAAAGAGGGAATAGTTGCCAGTGGGTATCACATTTTTTCCCCCAAAATCTGCAAGTTTTATTTTATTCAAGTTGTGATATTACTTGACAGTAATACTGACAATCAGCTTTACAATGACTGAATTACAAGATATGACTCAAAAGATAGACGAAAAGGAAAAAAAGTCATAAGTTTCAAACAAGTCTTATGAATAATGTCTCACAATGCACAAATCTATTTGGACATTAACAAACAGCTGATAAAGAGTTAAACAGTTAACTCTTCTAAGGTATTGCAGATACTCAAACAAGAGTGCACCAAAGGGCCAACAAAAAAATGTCCAAACTTGTTAAAAAAAAGTACAATCCTTATTTACCATTATCAAGCCCCAAAGCTCACACATCACACCAGTCACATTCTAAAAATCAGACATTAAAACCAAGGCTTTGAAAAGGCCAAATATTTCATCATATGCTAATAGAGAGTTGCAATTCAAGTTGTATGTTTTTAAGAAAACTGTTCCACAAGCATATAGTTTTAATCAAATAGCTTAGCACTGAACCCAAGGAAACCACTACATAACAATGAAATATGCATTTTGTTTTGATGTAAAAGCTTTTGCATAAATATACACAGAGGACTTTATATATGAAGGAGCTTTAGCTTAGGCAGTCTTGAGTGAGTAAAGCTCAAGAGCTGTGCTGAAGGATAATGGAAGGTCAGAAAGAGCCCTCCAAGATGGAATCCCTGTCCTTGCCTGTAAAGCACTTTTTACCCCACAGTATTTCCCAGCATTTTCATTTTAAGCCCTGTGTTGTTTCATAGAGCGTTTTTAAAATTGACTTCATAAAGAGAATGACAAAGAGCTGAAGAAGCTTGTTCCCTTTATCTGTGGAAAGGCAAAAGAAATTAACAGAAAGAGGTCAGAAAGGTCAGTAAGAGGAAGCAGAAAGCAGATCATTGTCCTAGAACAATATAGAGGAAATTCTCAAGAATCCCAGACTACAAATCACCTAAATCTAGAAATGAAGCTTTGAGGATGAAGAAAAAGGAATACTCCTGTATTTAATTCTGTAATTGCCACACATAGGCACACAAAAAGAATTTGTTATTCTCAGTAAGAATAACAAATTTTCAATTTCTACACAAGTATCAATGTAAGTCTTGTAAAAGGAGATGAAATATTTTCAGTTGAAGAGGTAAGGCAGTCCCCACTTGACCTTAAATGCACATACTTGAAAAATTAAATCTGCAGTGTAGCCTACGCAAAAATACGACATGTGAAACCCGACATGGTAAGAGCAAAGAGCATCCTTTAATTTCCCTGTAGGTGCCTCATGCAAAATCAGAAATTACTTCCAAGTGTCCTAATAGACCTTCCTTTGCATACAGAAAGCTCTAATGGGCATGACAATATTTACTTTCTTAGATACAAGTCCTCATACAAGACTTTAAAAACCCTGAGAGTGAGACACGATCACTGACATCAGTACATGCAGGGAATAAGGTTTGTCTTCCAGAACTGGATCATGTCTTTTCAATGCTGTAAGCAACACTCAGCACTGAGATGAAAATAGAACAGCTTCCCCAGGCAGACATCCTGCTCCTTCAGCAGCTCCCTGAGACTCGCCAGAATCACGGACAGCTGAGCAAGGGCTCTGCACCCACTGATGAATGCAGCTCCCTTCAAAGGGGCCTCACTAACCATTCTGGCAAGGTCACCAGCACCTGAGCCCATGCTGAGAACCCCACTAGAGCTTGGCAGATGTGGCATAAAGCAACATACTGGCCTGGATACAGGAGTGTTATTTTCTGAGCTGAAAGCTGTGCATCTCCTCCGTAACCCACACCTTCAATTCTGGGCAACGTTCAGCACAGAATTTACCTTTGGTTTGAGAAAACCCTCATAGGGCTCAATGCACAAGAAAGCTGTGGCATCCCTTACGTCTGAGCTCTAACAGGTATGCTGAGGAAATGTTAAGAGGAAGTAACAGGAATGCCTCTGAAGATGTGGATCCAAGCAGCTAAGGAAGGAATGGCAGCCACGGCAGCTTTGCTGCTCAGCAGCACATGGCAGGAGCAGGGAGCACATGTGCTCTGAGCTCTGTGGAGGCACAGCCTGAAGGACTCCCAGGGCTGAATCCCACCTTGCACTGCATTCCCAGGCAGTCACCTGCACTTGTCTATGCCTAAAGTGACCTTGTGGTAAACTTTTCCCAGGATAAACACAAAAGTCTTAAATCATACTCCCAGACTTTTTACTCTTTCACTGGAACCCACAGCAGTCATTAAATTCTATGTTTATTTCCCACTCAAAAATTACCAGAATTTTAGCACATGCTTCTGAGCCCAGTGAAATTCCGGTCCACTTGTGCATATTAAGTAAGGGAACAGAAGTACAAATACCATAAAGAGAGGTTAAAGGATAGCCTTTATATGCCGGACCTAGATAACACACGAGTAAAATTACAGCCTTAAAATTTCCTTCCTCTGCAACAGTTTTGTTCAGATATATTACCCTGCAAACACTGAAGAACACAAGCACAAAAAAAATTAAATAGTTTACAGAAGAAAAACACCACTCTCTTTTGTGACTGATTATACTTTAATTACACTCAAAGAAACCTGAAGAATGTCTAAATTAGTGAGAATTAATTCTGCATATGTTGTTAAGTTAAAAAAAACCACAAAAATCATGTTTCAGAATTTTGATCAACTTTAAACTATTTTTAAGTTGCACTTATAAAACAGCTTTGTTCCATGGGTAGCCAAAGGAAATACAACCAAGGTCAGAGCCAAGATGCATTTATGAATGAAAGATGACTCAGAAAGGCTTTAGAAAAGCAAGAAAGCTGGCAAGGTTAAGAAGGATGGCAGAAACTATTTGAAATTTAAAAAAACACCCTTTCTCATTTCGTTTTTCACAAAGCTGAAATATAATGAAAAAATAATAGAAAAAAAATTATTTGACCACCATACAATTGTGTGAACTTGATAACAGTAACGCCTTCTGGAATGAGATTGTTCAAGGGAAAAGTAATAAAAGCCTCTTTCAAGATTTCAGAGCAAGGAGCATCTCACTGAGTCTGCAAGGTTCACTAGATCATCACAGTATAAGAGCACTGAGAGATAAGCCAGCCCCAAAAAGTAAATTACTTCTTTTTGCATCTCAGCTCCTCACTGACATGCTTGAAGAAGTTCTCATAGAAGAATTTTCTTTCTTCTCTGCTTCAGAGAATTTATTCCAAATCTAACAGCAGAACTTTAAAAATCTGAT
Source organism: Machaerirhynchus nigripectus (assembly GCA_013397975.1). Taxonomy (NCBI): domain Eukaryota; kingdom Metazoa; phylum Chordata; class Aves; order Passeriformes; family Dicruridae; genus Machaerirhynchus; species Machaerirhynchus nigripectus. The sequence goes on along the minus strand of VZRQ01009102.1, from coordinate 2,146,789 downwards.
AACATGGGGAATGGCAAGTCACTTAGATTCATGTACAGAAGAATAAAATAGGCAAACTACATAGTTGCAAAATAAAGCCTCTTATTTATACCAGCCTCAACACTACAGGAAGAATGAAAAGCCAATATAACAGCTATTTTTAGTAAGCTCCAGAGAGAACTGAGAATTCAAGTATGCACCAGCAGCAATATTGCTTATATATTCCCCAGGAAATTTATAGGAACTACAGTGCAGAACGGAATTGGTGGACATGTGGATGAATACAAAATGCTGAACAAGAAACAGGTTTTATAAAAAGAAAATTTGACTTCAAAAACTCCCACCTCCAGGAGAGGAACAAGCATATGGGGAGAGGAAGTCCACATTAAATTACTGGTTTTCCAAGAAGTTCTGTCCCTCAAAAAAAAAAACACTGAAAGGAACTAAGCAGACTAAGAGGGATGAGCCTCACAAGGAGGAGAGACAGGCCAAAAAAAAAAATGTGGAGGAAAGGAAAGAATAAATATGGGCAGGGACAGTCTCCTCCTCAGGCAACTTAAGGCCTGAAGAATATGAACATGCACTGGGAAACTTTGCACAGGAGCATTTAACTAGATTGATGCAAGGCTGTGAATGATAAAGATTTACATTAATTCAAATCCCTTGGACAAAATAAATTGTAGAAGTCCACTAAGAAGTATCAAACATCACAATATCATTTCTGACTCATGGTAATTCCTGGCCTTCATGTCACTGTGAGGTGAGAAAGTGCTAAACAAAATAATTAAAAAAAAAAAATCACTCCATCTTTGCACCATTCTTCTACTTCCTCGAGCATCTGCTGTTGAACATTGTGAGAGACCATGCAGACTGCTGATCCAACTCAGTACCTTTGGTCTTGTATGGATTTTATGTTTTTATTTCTGCATTGTGTAAATTCTTTTGATTACATTTGGGAGTTATCCCAGGGAAGTAATGAAAAAGAGCTATTGAAAACTCTACAACAAAACTAATTGCGTAATCTACTGCTGCTACAATTCAATCCAAATGTTATGGGAAAGGAAGTCAAAACAGATTCTCCTAAAGTTCAAGCACCATTGCCATAAGATGGGTTCTAGTTACAGATACAATGGATCATGCAGAAGTAAACAGCAAGCCAGACAAGGAGCAAGTGGTGAGAAAGAGGTGTCCTTTTGTATGTCTCACTGGATTTCATGAGTAGTTCCTTCCCATACAATACTTTCGGAAATGAAAATAGGGAAGGGACCTTTCTAAGGGATTTCTATATTTCTGTGTTGGTATGTTTTCTTTTACATAGCAGTGGCTCTACATGTAAATATGACAAACAGGTGAGGGATGTGCAGGAAGAGCAGAAAGTATTTGGGTGAGGTTAAAGCTCTTTGTAACAGACCAGAGCCCCTTGTGGTCCATAATTCAGTGCCAAAGAGGAACAAACCAACACATCAGAAGGTTCAGCCTTCCTGAAGAATTCTGCATGAGACACTGCACTGTGTCACTGTCACTGTTCAAATGTTACTTCAGGGAAGAAAAAGAAAACAAAGNATCTGTTTCATCATCTCCACGCTAAAAAAACAAACGCAAAAACCAAAAGCCCAAAAAACCAAACAAACAACAACCAAAAAAACCAACCAAACAAACAAAAAAAAAAACCCAACCCCAAAAAAACCAAAACCAAAGAAACAAAAAAAACCGCCTACAACCCAAAACCACTACAACCCAAAAAACCCAGCTATGGCTCTATGGCTTTTGGTAGAGTATGAATTGGATTACTGAACTGAAGAAAGAATTTCTATTGCCCCTGAATAACCCTTTCTCACCAGTTCAGCTGGAGTTCTCAAAGGAGATTATGAAGCAGAGGAGTACTAAAAAAAACTTTTCTTACTCTAGCAAATTAAATATGGTCTTAACTTCTAGTAAACAAATAAATTTGTAAAACAAAATTCCAATTTTGGGTTCTCAAAATGTAGTTAGACGCTTTCTTTTGAAATATAAAAATAGCAACATAATACTTTTTTGAACTGATAAACCCTAGTTCATTAACAGCTGTTTCTGGTATGTTTTACTTAAATATCAACAAAATCCATTTTCATCACTGAAGCCCGAGAAGCTTCCTTGTACAAGGAGGCAAAATGAGCTGGAGTTTTAATTCAGTCACTTTATATTTACATTTATTTTTATAAGGTTTCACATGTGCAACATGCTTTTCGTCTTGGTTGTAGTAATCCCAGTTTATCAATCACTGCATGAACTGACTCTTGCACACAGCTTTTCATTGTAACAGAACCTATGACAGCAGCATTCTGAAGAGGGAGCCAGAGGATTATGCATAATGCTTTCTTGAGCCAAAAGAATTCCTTCTAACTTGTACCTTTGAAACAAGGCGTGTTTAAAAATAAAAATGTAAAAGAAATAATAATAACCAGCTACCTATCTCTGCTCCTTTTTAAGTGCAGAGCACCCAATCAAATCCACTAACCCACCTTCTATCGCTTTTATTCAATGCAACTACTTCTTCACATAGTAATGCCCTACTTACAGGCCTTGACTACAATATTATTTTCATCACAAGGGTTAAATGATAGCTAAACTCTCTAGTATCATTGATATATTTCAAAACAGGCAGAACACCTTTAATGTGATCTACACTTTTCATCAGTCTTGAAATTCAGTTTTTGAAACTCTGTTTAACTAAGTACTTTCAAATAGAAAAGCCTCTTGGAGCATCTGAATACTTCTAAAAGCATAAAACGAAATAGACATGCACCAAACACTATTCTCACTTTGTATCAGGCTTCACAGTCTACTGGCAAAATATTTACCATTAACTGAACTCACAGAAAAGCTAATTAAAGCACAGTGCTAACAAACGAACATCAGTGATTAGCAAACGAGAATATTCAAGAATCTATCAGGTATTAAAAATCACAGACATTTCCATAAACACACAAACTAAGAGCACTCAAAGGTAGCTCTGTATATGGAAAATATTTGCTAAACTAATTATTATTGCTAGGGAACTGGTATTGGGATCTTCTAAACTCCTGTATTTACAGCCAGGTTATTGGAAGGCACACAGCTCTGTTACCCTATCTGCCTTTGACACTGTGTTTAGAACGTAAGAGAAACTGAGGTAGATATATTAGAGTTATAGCATTTTTAAAAGTGAATTTTTATATTGATGTTTGATCATCATTTGTTACTGCATTCAAAGTGATTATCAATTTATCTTCTAGCCAACTAACCTCTCACCAAAGTAATCACTATAGCTCCACTAAAACATCAACAGTGCCTTCAAACTAGTAAAATAATTATATATCTCCATTCTTTTACATAAGAAGGGCAATACATAATTTTGATTTTAGGTAAGGGAAATACATAATATTACGAAGGGAGAGGACATGTTGACAAAACAAAAATATCTACCTGTAGATATTTCTTTTTATTTACCTACTTTTTAAACTTTTAAACAAGTTCTAAATCTTATTTCACTTGTAAGTGCTTTCTATAAATTCAGTTGAGAACACTTTTTTTGGCATTGTTCTAGTTGAAGGTAACTCTTGAAATATTGCGACAGGAGGAAAATTTACCCAAGGGGATTCTCTTAGAGGCCTTTGAGAAGGAATATGAGGGCAAAAGACCGGGAGAGCACATTAATCTGATGTATAATCAGAAGTAAAGAAAGAAAATTTTTAAGTCCAAATACTCCTAAACAGATAAGCATTTCCGACCATACATTTTAACAGGATGAATTGTGAGACACATCTCAAACTTGAAATGAAATGCTTTGGTTCTCGTGTAAAACTGAAAACAATGTCTTACCTTGCCCCGAACTATATATTGCTTTCACAGATTTTTTCACCTTCTGTAGTGCAGTTCTGTCTTGATCCAATGCCTACAATAGCAGGAAAAAAACAAACTTTAAATATTTGCTTCATTGATTGCCAGAATATACTTTAACAACTAAAATGAAACCCAAAAAATAAGTAGCTTCACAGGCTGGAAAAAGCTGCAGGTACAACTGATTCAGCCGGTGGGAAGGTTTGGGGTCATTCAACCCATTCAAGATGAATTAAGAATTGAACTGAAAAGGTGCTGACAACAGAGTAGAGCTGTACTGACAGTGCTAGAAGAAAAACACTATTTTAGTTTTGCAAGGGACAAAGCATTAATGCAAATTGCATTATGTTTTGGAAAAAAACCCAAAACAACAAGAAACAGCAGGTGCTTCTACACTAGCCCTATAGTTTCTACTACAACTAAATTGCTTGTTAACATCTGTGGTCCTCCCACAGGAGTAGTGTTTAACTATAGACACAAATTATCACACTAACCTCTTGCACCAAATTCCCCAACATAACTCTAAAAGTACAGCAGATGAAAAGTAGCAAATCAAAATAAAGGAATAAAATCTGATTTTGAGCAATATAATGTGACTGAAGGAATATTTATAATAATAATATTCTAATATGAATTTTCAAGATTACATCTTCAAGAATTTCAAATTTTCTGCAATTAGCTCCAAAATCCAGTACAAAATGGTATTAAGTAATGATGAATTGAGGATTAGATTTCTAATCATGCACAGAAATGCTTAAATAGTTTGCTATATTTTTTTCCCATTTAGATCACAGGCAATTTAACATCACCTAGGTAATGTTAGATCAAGAATTCCAAATTTTAATGAAGCTGTCTGTGTTTGCCATATTATATTCACTTTCAAATCACTGGAGATTGGATTACTTGTACTCAGAACCACTGAGTACAACTGAACCAGCAGCCCAACTGAGCATGGGAGCTGGTAGAGACCACACCACTCATGCTGCAGAGACCCTTGCACAGCCATGTTATCCAAAAAGCTTAAACTCTGGAGCTCCTAGGGGTGTGAAGACTGGCAAAACAAGGCAGAATGTCAGCTACTCCTGCAGCAGTGTGTACGTCCTCACAGAGGGACATCACAGCAACACTGAGTGAAAGCTCACCCCATACGCAGAGCTTTCCCTGTCAAAACTGAGATGGTTTTGACAGTGAAAGCCTTAGAAAACCTCATAGCGCCTTCCAGTACCTGAAAAAGGGGGTCTGCAAGAGAGCTGGAGAGGGAGTTTTTGCAAGGACATGGAGTCATAGGAGAAGGGGGAATGGCTGGAAACTGAAAGTAGGTTGAAATTAGATATTAGGTAAAGATTCTTTACTGTGAGGGTGTTGAGGCACTCAAGCAGGTTGCCCAGAGAAGCTGTGGATGCTCCATCCCTAGAAATGTTTAAGGCCAGGCTGGATGGGGTTTTAGGCAACTTGGTCTGCTGGAAGGTGTCCCTGCCGATGGCAAGGGGGTAGGAACTAGATGATATTTAGTTTTCCTTCCAACCCAAGCCATTCTATGAGTGTCTAATTGAAGAATATTGCACTGGGCATTAAGAAGCTCCAAAAAACCACATCGGAGCTCCAGGTCAGCTAGAGTGCTAAGCACTAAAGATGGTTAAATGTGAGGGTACCACTCACAGGTAAGTTCCAAACACTGAGTGTTCCTGTGTGTGAACACTTACAGTAGGAATCCATACAGAGAGAAATTAATTAATATATAATAGTTCTATTTTGGAGTGGCCCAATTTTAATGATGCAAAATGTTATAGCTGAACAATACATGATAATCTGTAACAAAATGAAATGGAGTGTTTCTGTTCCTTAACTGGAAACAACCACTTTCTCAAATCACACAACCACTCCTGTGGCAGCTAAAACTAGAACATTTGGAACCACAAAAGCCATATAAATGCCTTTTGATGCTATTTATCTCTGGGCTTTTTTTCATTTACAGCAGAACAATGGATTAAAACATTAAGAACTGCAAACATCATTACTTCTCTTGCTCCCCAGTAAAATAGTGGGTTTGACTTGACTTACATCTTGCCAGGAAAGTTACCATTTTTAAATGTAACAAAATATTGGGAACTCTGTGTTCCTTTCCAAGACAGTGCACAGCAAGTGCTTCTCTTTGATTCCTCTGCAAATGCTGTCAAAAGCTTTTGCTTCTGCCTGCCTGCTATGTCAGGCAGTTGCTATCACACATTTCTACTGAAGTTCTCTCCATCTTCAATGACCAGAAAAAAATAACGACTCACTTGTCTACTGAGAGTTTGAACACAGGGTAAGAATTTGAAACCAATATTTTGAAAGAAAGACAATGGTTAACATTGATGAGATAAAGAGATAAAACTTTTTCCTAAGCTCTAGTATTGAAGCAAACTGGACACGCAGGAGAAATAAACAAATACAAAAACTCCAGGAAACTTTTTCATAAAGTTATCAACCTAAAAGACTATGACAAGCAGACTAGAAAAATCTTCCAAATTGGATTTGCTATTGAATTAGATTTAATCCCTAATGTGAGAGCAGGAGGAAAGGGAACGTTCATTATTTTAAAAGAGGAATCACTGAGCAAAGCAATATACAAAGATGACATCTACAGCCTGAAGGAGCCAGTGATCTAAGTCAGAATGACATCACAGGACAATTTTGTATTTTTATATTTGCAAATACAATTTTTATGTGAACTACTTCTTCATAGTCCGAAACTATAACTAAAACACACTTACATAGCAGGTACACAAAACCTGTTATCTAGGGTTGCTTGGGTGCTTTTGGTTGTTGATATTTTTGGTTTTTTGTTTTTGTTTTGTTTGCTTTATATAACTGGAGATAGTTTGTTTCCAAACATATAGCATTCCTCTTAGATGCCTTTTGCTGATAATTTTTAGCTGCACTCTGATGCAAAGGAATTAAGTTGCACTCAATGCTCAATTCAATTATTATTCCAGAGTAATATTACGTTCTCAGCATGTTAAACTAGACAGGAACAGCCTTGCTTTCCCTAGTTAGGTAAAAACAAGCTTTTGTTAATTAATTTTAATTTCAAGTATTTAGAATACTAAGTATTTTAACTGCCTATCATAGAAGACACAAAAACTGATCTTCCATTAAAAGTGGCATACATTTATATTATTGAATATTGCAATGTCTTAGACAGCCAAGGAGTCTCTGTGAAAATCTCTAGGTATTCAGTGGCACTCCTTCCTACCACCTAACTCTTCCTTACCACCACCCACTCCTGGCAAATGCTTCTTTCTCCATTTCCATGTTACCATCTTTCACGAGGCCTTTTTAAGCTCCATGGAAGAACATTTTCTTACCCTCTCACACATTTTGGAAAGACAAATCTTTTACTAAAGATACCTGCACCACAAATTTGCTACCTTATTAGCTGACCAAAGCTTTATTCCTGAAAGTGGTCATACTGGAGACAAGCTCAAAATAATGAAAAATCAGTGTTCACCAAAAAAAA